>QLOH01000006.1:3600000-3998506 GCA_026901365.1 Sesbania bispinosa
TTCCAGAAAGAAAAATGGGTAATAAGAAAGATCCTTCCAGAAAGTTATCCGGTAAAAGATAAAGGTTTGATAAAAAGGGGAGAAATATAACTAAACTTGTATCATAAGAAAAATCGTCTAGTTTAGGGGGAGCTTTCACAAGTTTTCACTTTTAATAAAACTTCTCTGAAAACTTATATAAACCCTCTGTAATTTAAATCTCTCACTATATTTGTTTAGTCATATCTAATTTGTCATCATTAAAAAGGGGGGAAATGTTGAGTCTCAGAATTAATTTAAGTATTTAAATTAGATTTAAGACTTATTATCATTGGTTTTAATGAATAACAAATTAGATTAGACGATAAGAAAACAGGTGCTACTAAGAAAGGTATTTGTCTGTGTGTTTCAAGAACTGAATAGAAGCAACCTGCTGAATAGCATAAACCTGCTGAAGGAGAATAGAAGAAGAAGAAAGCATTGGAGAAACTCTCTGAAGATGTCCAACCAAAGACTAGAAGAAAAGAACTAGGACAGGAAAGAAGAACATTAAGAAAGAAGCAATGAGCCAAAAGTAGAAGAAAGAGGCAGCAAGCTATATGAAGAACTAATCAACCTGCTGAAAGCATATGGACAGAAGAAAGAAGCACATCTGCAAGATGAAATAAAGACTCTCTTCAAGAAGATCGCAAATCAGAAAGAACACAACTCTCTGACTCTCAACACTCTTAAGTGGCAATACAGAAATTCATTCAAAAGGAAAGCAACCCTCCATCATAGAAACTATCTGAAGATAATAAAGGGAAACTAAAAAAAGATCAACATGTTGAATCAACCAATGAACATTAGAATTGGGCTCATGGAAGATCATCATTAACAAGGAAGAACAACGAAGCAACAATATGAAGTATAGAGAAAGCAAATCCAGAAGAAGAAATTAAAAGGAGAATCAATCTATGTTGAAATAACTCAACTCTCTGAAAGTATGAGCATGATAGAAGTGAATCTACCAAACACAAACTGTACGAATGCAATGACATGGAATTTCAAACTATCAGAAGAAGAAGAAGAAGAAGCCATACATGTCATATAACATTTTGAAGATATGAAGACTCTCAACTCTCTGACTATGTGGACAAATCTTGAACGTCGAGAAGTCTTAACAAAGGCAAAGACTATTTGATTAACGACTAGAAAATTGTCTAAATATCTTGTGCCTTCATCCATAAAGGAAATAGAAATAAAAGCTATTTTCTTTATTTCAAGAAACTCTGTTCGAGAAAGAAAAAGGCAGAAAAGCAAATAGTGATCAGAGATAGGTCAGTGCTGCTTTACACCTACTTCTGTACAAACTTTGCAACACGCCATCAGAAGTCGGAATTCTTTTCGGGAAGAAAAGTTAGCTTCACTATGGATAAAGAAGAAGCACAACGGCTAAAAATCATCTCTATTTTATCCACAGACTTCACACAGTAAAAAGAAAAGAGAGAGGCTAAGCCAACTTGCTGAAGTGGAAACTTCACTCTCAGAGAAAAGATAAAGAAGAAAGAAGAGAAAAGAAGAAAGATCAAGAGAGAGAAACATTAACTCACTGAAGATCAAGGATAATCTCCCAAGATTAATAGAGCTCATCTGCAGTGTTTCAGAAGTAACTCATCTGCACACCTAATCTGCTTAAGAAAGAAACTACCGAATGAGAAGCTATTTCACAACGGCTTGAAGACTATCACTCATACCTTCTCAACGGTAAAGTCAAAATACTTCTCAACAGCTATATTTTATCAAGACATATAAATAGCCTAAAATATGAATTTGAGATGTGTCAACCCCCTTGGCGGAAGAAACAGAGCTTGAAAAAGAAAAGAAAAAGAGCTTTTGCTCAAGCCTCAGACATTTGAAGGAAGAGAGAGCACAAATAAGAACTGGGAGAGATCCCAGAGATACCTCAAGAGAGGAAAAAAGAAGGAAGTCAGCCTTAACATGAAAATGATATATTCATAAGGCATTGACAATAAGGAGGCAGCCATGGATATTAAATCATTTATCCTTATATCATGCCATAAATCAAGCTCACAGAAGAAATTGGCCAAGCTCAATACAGATCATACACCGCCAACCTTCTGAACCTATAGAGATGAATTAGAGCCTAAATTTATACATTTGTATCTCTGTCATTCCTTGTACTTAGCACTTAATCTTTGTATTCTTAGTCTTACTCAGTAATTCTTATGTACAAGAAAACTGAAATTTAAGTTTCACTGAAACTTAAATTCAATGCTTAATTGTAAACACGTTAAGTGTATGAGAGCCTGGAGAGGCTCAGTGGAAGAAATAATACTCTGGATAGCCTGGAGAGGCTTGGTGGAAGAAAGAATACTCTTGAGGGCCTGGAGAGGCTTGGAGGAAGAAAGAATACTCTGGTAAAGCCTGGAGAGGCTTGATAGAAAAGAATACTCTGGTAGAGCCTGGAGAGGCTTGATAGAAAAGAATACTCGGGTAGAGCCTGGAGAGACTTGACAGAAAAGAATACTTAGCCTGGAGAGGCTTGATAGAAAAGAATACTCGATTAGAGCCTGTAGAGGCTTGGTTGACAAAGAATATTGCACTGAGTTTCCTGAAGAGCCAGTTGATAACAAAGGATACTTGTTAAGCCTTGAGAGGCTTGGTTGAAAGAATACTGCACTGAGTTGCCTGAAGAGTCAGTTGATAACAAAGAATACTTATTAAGCCTGGAGAGGCTTGGGACAAAGAATATTGCACTGAGTTGCCTGAAGAGGCAGTTGATAACAAAGAATACTTGTATCTATGTTCAGATAGTGGAAAGTTCAGTGGTGGTTTGCCCTGGGACTGGATGTAACTCACTGAGTTAGTGGGTGAACTAGTATAAATTCTCTGTGTAAACTTCTCTCTACCTTTAACTCTTTACATTCTGTCTTTACTTGTTTATTACTAACTAAGGAAGGGTCTAAAAAGTGAATTTACATTTCGCACAGTAAAATTTATATTGTTTAAGCAAAAAAAATTTGAAAAAGGGAGTATCTACTGAACCTTCTGATATGGTTCAACAAGTTCTCTATTAACATAATTTTTCAACAAGTAACCAAAATCAATATTTAAACTAAGTATTGAGAAATTTTTTATTAAACCTTCTGAAGTGTTGATAGAATACTCACGTGTTCTATCAAAGTCAGCAAGTTTATGAAAAAAGAATGTTTTTAACTTCAGCATAATTCTGATAATATTTTAATCACCCAACTAAGTTTTCCAATAACTTGCTGGAGTTCATTTGATATCTTTTGTGAAAAGGTTTTTATAAATAAGCGTAAAATTTTAAAACACTATTCAACCCCCTTCTAGTGTTTCCTGTGGTTATTACAGGTAGTTACAACTCGACCTAAAGTTTTTTGTTGTTAACATCCTAGCCTTATATTAAGTGTTTCCTAATTAAGTTCAAGCTCATTCTATGGTTCCCTTAAAACTAGTGTTGGTAACTCAATCATATGCAATCACTTGGCCTCTTGAATCACAGAACTTGCACCGGCGGAATAGTCCGACACTAGGGTCACGTCCAAGGAGTACAAGTTGACAAGTTAACGCAAGCAACAACAAAACCTGACATGTAACAAACACACATGTCATGCAAAAGAAACACCCTTGACTCTAACACACCACCCTTATACCACTACCACAAGTGAAATTCCTAAGGATCATGGTACGATTCGGGAAAATCCTAGCCTGTGTCATAATCTATCTTAATGAACTCTTCTCTTACAAGCCATAGAACCTACTGCCCCCCTTAAAGAACGAGGCTTCCACCTAGCTGGGCTCTAAGTCTCAACTGGAATTGTGGTGATCTATGGTTACCAATGCTCGGGTCTCCCTAGGAAACAGGGAACTTCTGAAGGTTTTTGGTACTCCACCCTGGCTCGCCAGTCTAACGGTTCCGAATGACTAAGCATGGCCCTTCGATCGGAACTAACTACTTACCCTTGAATCTTACTTCCAAACTAGGTACACCTCGGATGTGCCATGGTGTACCGAGGTGTTCCCCCGTGGTTTCCTATACCTTGTCCTAAAAGGATACCCCCTTAAGGGCTTAGGCCCTTTCCTAACAGCCCTCAAATCTTCCCAATCTTCACTCCCCCGCTGGAGGCTCTATGCCTACACCCTAAGTTCGAAACCTAATTAAGTTCTTCTAGTTCAAGTTCCAATGCTACTTCTAAGGGTGGTTTGATCAGGATTCTCTATTTCTACTTGGTGTGTTGGCACGTCGTTGTTACCTTCCGTCATCTGAACTTGAATTCCTAGCTCTCTCGACAACAATTTCTGTCCTCCAAGGGAGTTGCAACTAAGGCCTCTTTCCACTGGTACTGGTAGGTCCCTAATAGGGCACCTGGATGGTGCTCCAGCTCGGTTTGTTGTCTTAAGGAAATTTTGGTCTCCCTCACTGGGGCCTCTACCTCACTCATTTTTTAACGTGTCCCTAAGTCCCCATGGGTCACTACTGATGTTGTCAGTCCTCGGGTTTGGATAGGGTGTTCTTACTTGTGAATTCCTAGGTTGTCTAGGATACTAGTTACTGCTCCATCCCTTTAGATTATCACTAACTTACTGAATTAAGATGCACACCCTAGAGCACACGCACCCAAGCGTTCTTAGTTGCATTTGTGTGTTGCTACAATGAGTACCGGGGAGCTAGGTTGCATCTACGCCACTCTGAAGAGTTGTTAAGAGTATACTAAGCATGAGACAGACATGGTACGTGTGGGGTCACATCATGACAACATACCCGTCGGGTTGGGTCTAGGGAGTTCATCTTTGTAGTTCAAGGGTAAGGTGGATGTCTTGGGCATCTGAAAGGCATCTCTAGTTGTTCAACAAATCTCCTAACTAGCCCTAAAGTGATCCGGTGAATACACTCGTCCGAATCTTTACCCAATGAGGTTCTGATCTCTAGCCCCTCCTAGTTGATGTTGAGGTACCTAAGTTGTCCCCACTATTCTTCCATCCTTAGGAGAGGTCCTTGGTTGACTTAATCTATGTCCCGACACTCCCCTCTAGTAACTCCTATTTGTTCTATTCCTCCCCCTTGAGCCTAATAGAAATTTGGTTTGCTCTTAGACAAGGTTTCTATTATGATTTAGGCTAACTATCCTATTCTCACTTTTATCCCATCCTGGCAAGGTGACTGGTAAATCAAGTCTCGACCCAACGAACCAATAATCCAACCCCCAAAAGCAAGCACAGCATGACATATAATCAATCAGACAAATCAATCATTACAATCAATTCAAACAACTTTCATTACAAAGACTCAAGGTCGAATGACAACATTCCTTTCACTCGCCAAGGAGTCTACCTAAGTTGGCTTTCCCTACGTGTACCTCATGTTCACTAGGGCTTAAGGGTGATGTTCTGTAAGGCCTCTAGGGTGAGGGTTCTACTCTTGGGAATAGACCTATGTTGTTCTCTCTATCTAACAGGTGAGTGGTTCTAACCTTGTTAGGGAAGTGTCCAAACTTCCTGACCAAGGCCTCCTACTCATGTTACTAACCATAATCCCGTGTACAACGGACACACTATAGGGGTGATAAGTGTAACATCCTAAATTTTATTAGGTAAAATATTAATTATTTTAAATAAATGAGTATAGGAAATAATTAATTAAATAGATGGACAAATAATAGGATTAATATTATTACTAGTTTTATCCATAAAGATAATTTAAAATTTAAAAAGAAGATAAGGGGTTGAGGATGGGCCCAAGCCCAATTAGGCATTCTAGTAAGGAGGGGTTATCAATTCACCCTAATCCTTATTCGTATTATCGTCAGAGAGCGAAACGCTAAGGAGGGGAGAAATCGAGTCTCAAGAGAGGATTGTTGCGGAGTAAGCATCCAGAACCAGGAAAGGGACTTCCTTGCTATAATCGATCTTCGCTTAAGGTACGGTGGGGAAGAGGGTGCTGCTTGTATATGCATGTAGGGGTGCTTGGGTAGTGATTTAAGATTAGAAATTTGTATTTATGTATGTTATAACTGAGAATAGATGATATAAATTGTGATTTATGGTTGTTTGAATGATTCTTGATGAATCTTGAGTGATTTGAATGATAATAATGAGAATAGTGAAAAGGGGATAATAAGGGTTTTGATGATTTGGGGTTTTGATGGGAAATCCATGTAAAACTGTTAAAGATTGATGATTTTGATGAGTTTGATGAATATTGATGATTATGTATGGTGTTTTATCGAAAAGGATTGATTAAAGGTTGAAGAAGGGGGTCAAAAGGAGCAAAAACGTATGAACAGTCGCGTTCTGTGATATGAACCTTGATGTTCTATTTTTCATGGACCTTAGAAAATTTCTGAGTAAACAACACTTTTCCTTGCAACCATTTTCTTTATACTAAACTTTTCAATATTTTTCTTTTCTTTTCTTTTTGTCACGTTCTTTTCTTTTCTTTTTCTAATAACCAAATAAAAATAAGCAACGATATGAAGGAGATAGAAGACTAACAAATAGTAACTTGGCCAAAACAATATTCAAACCTTTAGAAAACTTGATAAATAAATCACTTAGAAATCAAGTATGACGTATAGGAAAAATATAGATTTTGAACAACAAAAGTAAACGTAGAAGAAAGAAAGATAGATGTTGGACGTCACACTTTCATGAGTTGAAAGATAAGCCCATGAAGATAACCACACAAAGGTAAGATAACCCTTGATAATCTTCACTCTTGACTAGCAAGAAATTTACAGAAAATCACTTTCACTAAACAAAGAAAATCACTTTCAATGGTAAGGTAAAATTTGCATAATTCATCTAATCTTTCTTGCATGCATGAAGCATGTATTTATAGGGTTTTACAAGGTGAAAAAGGCCATACACCCAGCTGCATTTTCACGCCCAAATCTGCCCTAAAATGCCCCTATTACATTTCCCATGCAACCCTAAATAATTAACTAGAAAATTAAACAATTCAAGCTAAAGAAACTCAACCTAACTAGGCTTGTTTGGCCGCAATTCTTGACCAGATTTTTTAGCACATGTGGCTGCATGAAAGCTTGATTTGTAACCTATAAACATGGATTAATTTGGCTAATGAATCAGCCATCATGTGGCCGCACAAAACAGCCCCAAAGTCATCAATTTGTCATTCATGTTGTAACCTCCCTCTTCATGAGTTGGCCGCCTCCTTAATAGCTATTCATCCTCCAATTTATTGGCTTGTTGGAAACTCTTTGAAGGCTCTTTTTTCAGCCAATTCCTCACATGTTACACGCCCCACATGCTGACTCATGAAGTCTCATGTTGCTCCAAAAAGTGGCCAGGTTCATGCACACCTAGCAATCCATCTCCAATGGCTAGTAGACAAAGCTTTAACTCCTTGTTTGTAACCACCAGAAACTTTATTCCCTTGTCTTTGTAACTCCTTATTCTTGATTAAAAGCAAATAAACAAACATAATTCAGCCAATAAAACACACTCATGGCCGCCCACAATGATCCCATGTGGCCGCCCACAATGCCACATCAACTGCTTAGAAGTGCTTCAACTGACAGTTGCATTAAATGCAATTGTATCTTCATCAATAAAGCTATCCTCTTCAACTTGTATGCAATTAATGAACTTAGGACTTTCATTAATGTTTTGCACATTTTGAGTCTGGACTTCTTTATTGATGACTTGGAGTGCCTCCTTAGCCTTCCTAGCTTGTGCCCGTGTCATGGGTCCCACTAGCCATTTGACTGCTTGGGTGATGTCCTCATCATACCCCCCTTCTTGAAAAAGATTTTTCCTCAAATCCGAAGGGTCTTTACCTACATCAAAAAGAAGTACGTAAGACATATTGAAAGAGGCACTATTCTGATACTCACCATAGAGGATAATTTCGAAGCCATGGTCTTTGATTCTTTCTAGAAAGGGTCCAACTCCCTTAAGTAGAAAATTGGACTTCTTTGGCTCAAGGGACCTTTTCTTTCGCATATGCACCCACATCCATTCACCAGGATGGAAGACAACTATCTCTTTTCCTTTGCTGGTTTGATGGGCATAGCTTCTTTGCTTCTTCTTGACACTTTCTACCTTTGCCTGTTGTTCATTGTGCGCAAACATAGAATTGTTAGGCAAAGATAAAAATTCAAGAGGAATTACATGATTGAAACCAATCCATCCTCCTGGGTCAAACACAACTTGTACAAATTCAGATCTTGTCTTTTCTTCCTCATGCATTAAGGAAGCCTTCTGTTTGAGTTTCGAAGTCCAATCACCAGGGTCGTAGACAATTCTCTTGTATTCCTCTTTTGCTTTATCCTTATGCATGTTAATCATAATCAAAAAATGAAATAAAACCAAATGGAGATAACCATGAATATTTTCAATAAGCAATAAATCGAGTGTATCCAAACGGTTATTCCAAAAATCATTTTCATCATGAAACAAGTCAGGACCAATATGCTTATGATTTTCCTTGATGATTTTAACCACACAGTTATTATAACATGTAACATTATATAACAAACCATAAGACTCCATATGCTTGTTCTCAATTTTTCCATGAGCTTGGCTTCCAAAAGTGGGTTGAACATACAATGGGGCTTTAGGAATGATATCAACATACTTCTTTCTCAAACATGGCAGTTTGTGGTGTGTGTCATTCACAGTCACATCCTCTTGCTCTTGTAAGAAAACATCACAAACAAGAGAAGAATAAACATTAGAATTTAAATTTTTCTTACGCATTTTCTCTCTTTCTTTTTCTAATTCTTCTTTCCTCTTTTCTTCTCTTTCTTTTGCTACACAAAGTTGTTTGCCCTCTTGCGTTTCACTTCTTTTCTTTTGGCTCTCTTCTTTTTCAAGTGTTTCACTCAGCCTCTCTTGAGCAATCTTTTCTCTCAATTTATTTTGATCCTCACTAACCTCTCTAGGTGACAAAGGTCTCAAAACAATTTTTTTATCATGGTACATGAAAGAGATTTTATTAGTAAAGCCATCATGGATAGCTCTAGTATCATACTGCCACGGCCTCCCAAGGAGAATATGACTGGCCTCCATTGGTACCACATCACAAGTCACCTTGTCTTGATACTTCCCTATTGAAAAAGGAATCTCAGCTTGCCTTTTCACGTGCACTTGATCTCCCTCACTAAGCCATTGAAGCTTGTATGGCCTAGGGTGTGGCTGTGTGTCCAAGCCCATCTTGTTCACCAATCTGGAACTAACAACATTAGTGCAACTACCACCATCAATAATCACCAAACAGATTTTACCATTGATTTAACATCTAGTGTGAAAGATGTTCTCCCTTTGCCTTTCCACTTTGTCCACGGTTTGGTTACCGAGAAGTCTTCTAATCATGTAGAATTCTCCCACCCTTTCTGCCATGATAAAGAACAAGAAAACAAAGGTAACAGAGAAAAAATAAAGTTAATTGTTTAGAAACCTCACCATTCTCGTGTTTGCACACAATACTTGGCTTTTTTTTTATGACATAACTCTCTTGCCTTTTTCCACTCTATTTCTCTTGAATTTCTTACCACACCAATGAGGATAAAAATCAAAGAATTTCACCACCTACGTGTAGTCAGAAAAAATAATAACACAAGAAAAGCTAACAAGTAAAATAAAACAAGAAAAGCTAACAAGAAAATAAAACAAGAAAAAGTTAGGAAAGAAAATCAGAAAAATTCTAGTAACCGGAGCTCTGATTACCAAATGATATGAACCTTGATGTTCTATTTTTCATGGACCTTAGAAAATTTCTGAGTAAACAACACTTTTCCTTGCAACCATTTTCTTTATACTAAACTTTTCAATATTTTTCTTTTCTTTTCTTTTTGTCACGTTCTTTTCTTTTCTTTTTCTAATAACCAAATAAAAATAAGCAACGATATGAAGGAGATAGAAGACTAACAAATAGTAACTTGGCCAAAACAATATTCAAACCTTTAGAAAACTTGATAAATAAATCACTTAGAAAAGAAGTATGACGTATAGGAAAAATATAGATTTTGAACAACAAAAGTAAACGTAGAAGAAAGAAAGATAGATGTTGGACGTCACACTTTCATGAGTTGAAAGATAAGCCCATGAAGATAACCACACAAAGGTAAGAGAACCCTTGATAATCTTCACTCTTGACTAGCAAGAAATTTACAGAAAATCACTTTCATAAACAAAGAAAATCATTTTCAATGGTAAGGTAAAATTTGCATAATTCATCTAATCTTTCTTGCATGCATGAAGCATGTATTTATAGGGTTTTACAAGGTGAAAAAGGCCATGCACCCAGCTGCATTTTCACGCCCAAATCTGCCCTAAAATGCCCCTATTACATTTCCCATGCAACCCTAAATAATTAACTAGAAAAATAAACAATTCAAGCTAAAGAAACTCAACCTAACTAGGCTTGTTTGGCCGCAATTCTTGACCAGATTTTTTAGCACATGTGGCTGCATGAAAGCTTGATTTGTAACCTATAAACATGGATTAATTTGGCTAATGAATCAGCCATCATGTGGCCGCACAAAACAGCCCCAAAGTCATCAATTTGTCATTCATGTTGTAACCTCCCTCTTCATGAGTTGGCCGCCTCCTTAATAGCTATTCATCCTCCAATTTATTGGCTTGTTGGAAACTCTTTGAAGGCTCTTTATTCAGCCAATTCCTCACATGTTACACGCCCCACATGCTGACTCATGAAGTCTCATGTTGCTCCAAAAAGTGGCCAGGTTCATGCACACCTAGCAATCCATCTCCAATGGCTAGTAGACAAAGCTTTAACTCCTTGTTTGTAACCACCAGAAACTTTATTCCCTTGTCTTTGTAACTCCTTATTCTTGATTAAAAGCAAATAAACAAACATAATTCAGCCAATAAAACACACTCATGGCCGCCCACAATGATCCCATGTGGTCGCCCACAATGCCACATCAACTTCTTAGAAGTGCTTCAACTGACAGTTGCATTAAATGCAACTGTATCTTCATCAATAAAGCTATCCTCTTCAACTTGTATGCAATTAATGAACTGAGGACTTTCATTAATGTTTTGCACATTTTGAGTCTGGACTTCTTTATTGATGACTTGGAGTGCCTCCTTAGCCTTCCTAGCTTGTGCCCGTGTCATGGGTCCCACTAGCCATTTGGCTGCTTGGGTGATGTCCTCATCATTCTGCGATATGTACGCTCCAGTGGCGCTGAGCGTAGACTGAAGCGTATGTTCTTCGAATCAGCGCTCCATTGGCGCTGAGGGAGAGTGGAGCGTAGCTCCCTGGAACTCGCGCTGCATGGGTGCCGAGCGCAGGCTGAGTGCAACATGCAGATTGATTTATTTAAAAACGTGAAACTTAGTTGGATACTTACTGTTGTGAGAGTTGGTTGATGAATTGGATGTACAACGTGTGTTGATGGTGTGTGAATATGCTTTATGCTATTTTGGTGTGCATATAGTTGGTAAATATGCAATATGCTTTATGAAATTTTGGTGTGCATATAGTTGGTAAATATGCAATATGCTTTATGATACTTTGGTGTGCATATAGTTGGTGAATATGCAATATGCTTGATGATATTTTGGTGTGCATATAGTTGGTAAATATGCCATATGCTTTATGATACTTTCGTGTGCATATAGTTCGTGAATATGCAATATGCTTGATGATATTTTGGTGTGCATATAGTTGGTAAATATGCAATATGTGTTATGATATTTTGGTGTGCATATAGTTGGTGAATATGCAATATGCTTGATGATATTTTGGTGTACATATAGTTGGTAAATATGCAATATGCGTTATGATATTTTGGTGTGCATATAGTTGGTGAATATGCAATATGCTTGATGATATTTTGGTGTGCATATAGTTGGTGAATATGCAATATGCTTTATGATATTTTGGTATGCATATGGTTGGTGAATATGCAATATGATTAATGATGATGTTACCTAAGTTGTGCGGGCCCATAGAGGGGGTACAACTTAGGAGAGATGCCTTGAGCATATGTGATGAGACCTGGATTGTGCGAGCCCATAGAGGGGCTACAATTCGGGAGGTGAACTGAGTTGTGCGGGCCCATTGAGGGGGTACAACTCAGGGGACCAAGATGGGGCATTCGATGCACGGGCCATTAGAGGGGGTGCAACCTAGGGTCGAATTTCGTTGTGCGGGCCCATAGAGGGGGTACAACCTATCGGATTTTGTGTGGTGACTCCGGTAGACTATCTTGGTACTAACTAGAGTGATTGACGAGGTGTACCCATTGTGCGGAGTTCCAAGTCATGATCTTTGGGTAGGTGATGAGATGAGTTTTGGTGCATATGATAATTTGGTATACTCAACGAAGGAATTTAGTTATATAATAATGTTGGTGAGTTTTGTTGCATACATGTTGGATGTATATGTGTTATATCTGATGATGATATTGAGTTACAAATGAGGTTATGAGTATTAATGATGAATGAGTATTATGTGAGTATGTGATTCTTTTGGTGAAGGATGGTGTGGGATTTATATGTTGATATTGATGGATGGCTATATGCTGATTTATAGATGATTCTTATCTGATGGGTTATTTGATGTTTTGGTATGAGGTATGATGTATGATGAGGTTGTTATATGTAGGTGAGGATAGGGTAGCCTCCTATGTGTATGTATGAGTAGTATTCTTTTCCTCACCGTTATACTGTGGATATTTTTACAGGTGTTGATGATGACAAGACTGGTGTCGAGTTTGATTAAAGGGAATATGCTCTGATAGATGTGACATCAGGGTATAATTTTGGGGTCTTTTATTATGTTTTTGGTAAGAAGTTTTTGTAAACTATTTTGGATGCCTTGCACGGCAAGTAGGATGTTTAGTTATTTTTATTTCTTTGGAGATTCCGCTGCATAAGTATTTGGTTACATTTGAAGTTTTATTTTCTTTTAATTAAGTAGTTTTCGAACTAATAAGGTTTTAATAAGGGAGTTTTGTGAACCTTTTACCCATCGTGGGACGTTATCTTTTCTATATCTTCAATTTATCAAACATATAAGAGTATGGGGTAGAGGGGTATCACATTAGTTGGTATCAGAGCAGGTTGGTTCACCGGCCTTGAGTTATGAGTTTACTATGCTTCTGAGGTGTTAATCTGATTGATTGATTGAGTGAGTGAGTGAGTGAGTGAGTGAGTGAGTGAGTGAGTGAGTGAATTGTGTTGCTTGAATTGGATTGTTTGTCTTGTTTCTTACTTGTCTGCTTTAACTAGTATGTTTGCTTACCCTTTCTTTGATAAGAAAGAGTAGTGGCTGGGGGTAGGAATGATCGAGCGAGGGTCGATGCCTTAATGGAAATGGCACAGGCTGTTGGCAACCTTAACCAATATCGCGAGACGGATTGGCTTGCACGGTTCCAAAGAAACCATCCACCTACGCTCCGTGGGGGTTATGACCCTGACGGTGCTGCTGATTGGATCTTCGAGATCAAGAAGATTTTTAGAGCGATGGACTGCCCGTTGGTGCAAAAGGTTACGTTGGCTGCGTTCATGTTATCAGGAGATGCCGGATTCTGGTGCGACTCACTCGTTCATATCACATGCTCGTGTGTCTAAATTAAAATTGCTCGTTTCTTCTTTGCCTTTTGTATTGTGTGTGGAAACACCAGCTAGTGGGTCAGTTTCTACTTCTGATGTGTGCCTAAACTGTTCTATTCATATTAATGATAAAGAATTCCTAGTTGATTTGATTTGTTTGCCTCTAAGTCAACTAGATATTATTCTTGGTATGGATTGGTTATCTTCCAATCATGTCCTTCTCAACTGTACTGATAAATCTGTTGTATTTGGTCACCCTATTGAGAGTAAGAACAAGGACTTTATGACTGCCAATCAGGTAAAGGCGTCTCTAAGGGAAGATGCCTAGGTTTACATGCTTTTAGCTTCTTTGAAATCTGATAGTAGTGTTGTTGTGAGTGAGATACTTATAGTGTGTGCATACCCTGAAGTGTTTGCAGATAATGTGTCTAGTTTACCACCTGAGAGAGAGATAGAGTTTGTTATAGACTTAGTGTCGGGTACGGGACCGATTTCAGCTACACCTTATAGGATGTCGCCTATAGAGCTAACAGAACTTAAGAAGCAATTAGAAGACCTGTTAGAGAAGAAGTTCATAAGGCCTAGTGTGTCACCCTGGGGAGCGCCTGTTTTGTTTGTTAAGAAGAAGGATGGGAGCATGAGGTTATGTACAGATTATCGCCGGCTAAATAAGGTAACCATTAAGAATAGATATCCTTTGCTTAGGATAGATGACTTGATGGATCAGTTAATGGGGGCATGTATGTTCAGCAAGATAGATCTTAGATCAGACTATCATCAGATTAGAGTTAAGGAAGAGGATATACCTAAGACTGCTTTTAGGACTAGGTATGGACACTATTAATATCTGGTAATGCCTTTCAGTGTGACGAATGCTCCTGCAATTTTTATGGATTACATGAACAGGAGTTTTCACCTTTATTTGGATAAATTCTTAGTCGTCTTCATAGATGATATACTAATTTATTCCAAAACTAAGGAGGAGCATGAGGAACATTTAAAGGTGGTGCTTGAGGTCCTTAAGGATAAACAGTTGTATGCTAAGATGTCCAAGTGTGAGGTCTGGTTAGAAGAAGTAAGTTTCTTAGGACATGTATTTCTAAGGGAGGTATAGGCGTAAATCCTTCTAAGGTAGAGGTCGTGCTTAAGTGGCAGGCTCCTAAGTTAGTGAGTGAGATTAGAAGTTTCCTTGGGTTGGCTGGGTACTATAGGAGGTTCATAGAAGGGTTTTCTAAGTTAGCCTTGCCTTTGACCGAGTTGACTAGGAAGGGAGTTGCCTTTGTGTGGAATAGTAAGTGCGAGACTAGTTTCCAAACCCTTAAGGAGAAGTTGACCCGTGCACCAGTGTTAGTGTTACCTGACCTTGGTAAATCCTTTGTAGTATATTGTGATGCCTCTAAGATGGGTTTAGGTAGGGTGTTGATGCAAGAGGGTAAAGTAGTAGCCTATGCTTCTAGGCAATTGAAAATCCATGAGAGAAACTACCCTACCCATGACCTAGAGTTAGCGGCCGTAGTGTTTGTGTTGAAGATTTGGAGACATTATCTGTATGGTTCCAGGTTTGAGGTTTTTAGTGACCATAAGAGCCTTAGATATTTGTTTGACCAGAAAGAGTTGAACATGAGGCAGAGGAGGTGGTTAGAATTTCTTAAGGATTATGATTTTGAGTTAAGTTACCATCCCGGTAAGGCTAATGTAGTAGTTGATGCCTTGAGTAGGAAGTCTATCCATGTTAGTTCCCTGATGATTAAGGAGATGGATCTTTTAACCCAGTTTAGGGATCTGAGTTTGGCTTGTGAAGTAACCTCTGTTAGTGTGAAGTTAGGGATGACTAGAGTAAGTAATGATCTGTTGAAGGATATTAGTAAGGCTCAATTAGAGGATCCATTTTTGGTAAGTAGACGAGAGGCTATAGAAGAAGGTAGTGGTGGAGAGTTTGTGATAGGTACCGATGGGGTGGTGAGATTTGGAGACCGAGTGTGTGTGCCTAGTGAACCTACCATTAAGCGTTTAGTGCTTGAAGAGGGTCATAGAAGTAAGCTTAGTTTCCACTCAGGATCGACTAAGATGTATTAAGACTTGAAGAAAGTGTTTTGGTGGCCTAGGATGAAGAGAGACATAGAAGAATTTGTGAGTGCTTGTTTAGTGTGCCAAAAGTCTAAGGTAGAACATCAGAAGCCTTCAGGATTACTTCAACCCTTACGTATACCTGAGTGGAAGTGGGATAGTATTTCCATGGACTTTGTAGTTGCGTTGCCTAAGACTGTAAAGGGGCATGACTCTATTTGGGTCATTGTGGATAGGTTAACTAAGAGTGCGCATTTTCTTCCCATTAATATTAAGTACTCCCTAGAGAAACTAGCTCGGCTTTACATCAGTGAGATTGTGAGGTTGCATGGCATGCCATCTAGTATTGTTTCAGATAGAGATCCCAGGTTTACCTCTAGATTTTGGGAGAGTTTGCAGCAGGCCTTGGGGAACCAACTTAGGCTTAGTTCAGCTTATCACCCTCAGACTGATGGTCAGACCGAGAGAACCATTCAATACTTAAAGGATTTACTTAGAGCTTGTGTGTTAGACCAAGGGGTAGTTGGGATAGCTTTTAACCTTTGATAGAGTTTACCTATAACAATAGTTTTCACTCTACCATAGGTATGGCGCCTTATGAGGCATTATATGGTAGGAGATGTAGAACACCTTTGTGTTGGTGTGAGCCGGGAGAGAGCCTTGCGTTAGGACCTGAGATAGTGCAGCAGACCACTGATAAGGTTAGGATAATCCAAGAGAGGATGAGGACAGCCCAGAGTAGGCAGAAGAGCTATGCTGATAAGAGAAGAAAAGAGTTAGAGTTCAAAGAAGGAGATCATGTATTCCTGAAAGTCACTCCATGCACTGGGGTTGGTAGGGCATTAAAGTCTAGAAAGCTTACGCCTCAATTCATTGGTCCTTACCAAATTCTTAAAAGAGTCGGCAATGTTGCCTACCAAATTGCCTTACCTCCACACTTGTCCAATCTTCATAATGTTTTCCACATTTCTCAACTCCAGAAATAAATTCACGATCCTTCGCATGTGATTGAGTCGGATCATCTTGAAGTTAAGGAAAACCTGATAGTGGAAACCATGTCGGTGAGAGTTGAGGATCGAAGGGTGAAACAACTTCGAGGTAAAGAGATTCCTTTAGTTAAGGTAATCTGAGGAGGACCAACACCCGAGAGTGCTACTTGGGAACTTGAAGAGACGATGAGGGAGTCCTATCCAGAGTTATTCGCTTCAGGTAAAATTCGAGGACGAATTTTCTTTTGAGGAGGGGAGAGTTGTAACATCCTAAATTTTATTAGGTAAAATATTAATTAATTTAAATAAATGAGTAGAGGAAATAATTAATTAAATAGATGGATAAATAATAGGATTAATATTATTATTAGTTTTATCCATAAAGATAGTTTAAAATTTAAAAAGAAGATAAGGGGTTGATATCACACCTTAAATTTCATAAGCAAGAATTTGATCCGTTGGAAACCAAATTCTTGACTTCGAATTTAGAATGTTTCATTTCAATATCGACCTGTTCTATAAATCATCCACAATTCCAACAAATCGAGATAATTTAAAGTAAACAATAGATAAATTTGAGTCTTTTAAACTAAACAACATTCTACCCATTCACTTCACATAACAATCCATTTTATAATCAAGTTAGAATAACTTCTACAAGTCCCTTACACACCAAGGATACAAGCTACCTATAGAGTTTCTCTCAAACCAAAAGTACCCAATGTCTGATTACATACTCCTTTACATCATACTTCCAACTAAAAACTAAACTACGTTACTCAAGTCATAAGAAAATAGTTACATCATTCATTATCTATTTTCGTAATTCACAAGTAACAAGAACACGCTCATCTTCTTCAACATCCAATAACCCCTTTCAAGGTTGTGCATCCGGAGGAGGAGGAGGCACCTGAACATCTATAATCCACATAACGCGTGGTGAGATAAAAATCTCAGTGAATAAATCTCTATGCATGTATGCAGGACAGTTATTCATGACCAATAAGACATTCCATTCATAAATCATAACTTAACAAATGCATAAGGATGCTCTTGTATGCTTTGCCACTAGGCCATGTACACATCACGTTCCAAAGTTAGACTCGAGCTCGAACTACAGGGGATATCTCCCCCGGGGATGAATCCCACCCTCACACAGGCCGAAGCCCCTTATTTGACCGAAGCCCTTGAATCTTTAAACTTAAATCGAACAACCAATTTAGACACTCGGAATTGATAAATATCGCGATCTCGTTGATTTCGACAATTTCGACACTTCGAACCTTTCGAAACCAAGGAGATTCGATGTCAAACAACAATCACAATGTATACTCATCAATTCCGATATCCAAGTTGATTTCCAATCCTTAGTTTATCATTCCGGAACAAGTTTAATCGAAAAGAACGGAGCGTTTCGACGTTTCGAGAGTTTCGAAACTTTCGAGAGTTTCGAAAGTTTCGAAACTAACGATCCTCAAGAATCGATCTGTTTCTAACCGATTAAATTCACTCCCATTGTTCAAACAATCATACACAATCACAAACAAACAATATTATCAAGTAAAATCAGAGAATTGGAAGAGAAAGGAGGGGGTTCATGGGTTGGAGACCAGTTCCTAATTCTAACAATTAAGTGAGAATTACTCACCACAAAGTAGTAATCCAAGTAGTTTAGAGGGAAGGATTGTGATTCCTAGCTTCGTTCCAGTGTTTCTACGTCGATCCGGCACTTTCTCTCTCTAGACCCTCTCTCCCTCTCTCTAAAATTGAGTTTCTCTCCAAAATTCTGATGAATTTCGCGTCCTGGGTATATATATTTTCGCTCAGTAATCGATTACCAAACCCTGGTAATCGATTACTGAAGGCAAAAATAGCCTAAGAACCCCTTCTGGGAACCTGGTAATCGATTACCACCTTTGGTAATCGATTACTAAGAACCCAGGTTGCTGGTAATCGATTACGAGGGTTATGTAATCGATTACCAGGGGCCAGACCTTCTGGTAATCGATTACTAAGCTCCTATAATCAATTACCATGATCCAAACTCTCTGGTAATCGATTACCAGCTCTTGGTAATCGATTACCAGTGACCAAACTCGAAGGTTAAGTCCTAGTAATCCACTATACTCAACTTTTACCTATGCCTACTTCCTTTCTCTTAGTCCCTAAGGTTCTACTACATAATTAACCTATAAATCTCACAATTAACCTATCAAAAGATTGGGATGTTACAGTTGAGGATGGGCCCAAGCCCAGTTAGGCATTCTAGTAAGGAGGGGTTATCAGTTCACCCTAATCCTTATTCATATTATCGGCAGAAAGCGAAACGCTAAGGAGGAGAGAAACCGAGTCTCAAAAGAGGATTGCTGCGGAGTAAGCATCCAGAACCAAGAAAGGGACTTCCTTGCTGTAATCGATCTTCGCTTAAGGTACGGTGGGGAAGATGGTGCAGCTTGTATATGCATGTAGGGGTGCTTGGGTAGTGATTTAAGATTAGAAATTCGTATTTATGTATGCTATAACTGAGAATAGATGATATAAACTATGATTTATGGTTGTTTGAATGATTCTTGACGAATCTTAAGTGATTTGAATGATAATAATGAGAATAGTGAAAAGAGGATAATAAGGGTTTTGATGATTTGGGGTTTTGATGGGAAATCCATGTAAAACTGTTAAAGATTGATGAGTTGGATGAATATTGATGATTATGTATGGTGTTTTATCGAAAAGGATTGATTAAAGGTTGAAGAAGGGGGTCAAAAGGAGCAAAAACGTATGAACAGTCGCGTTCTGTGATATATACGCTCCAGTGGCGCTGAGCGCAGACTGAAGCGTATGTTCTTCGAATCAGCGCTCCATTGGCGCTGAGCGAGAGTGGAGCGTAGCTCCCTGGAACTCGCGTTGCATGGGCGCCGAGCGCCGGCTGAGCGCAACATGCAGATTGATTTATTTAAAAACGTGAAACTGAGTTGGATACTTACTGTTGTGAGAGTTGGTTGATGAATTGGATGTACAACGTGTATTGATGGTGTGTGAATATGCTTTATGCTATTTTAGTGTGCATATAGTTGGTAAATATGCAATATGCTTTATGATATTTTGGTGTGCATATAGTTGGTAAATATGCAATATGCTTTATGCTATTTTGGTGTGCATATAGTTGGTAAATATGCATTATGCTTTATGAAATTTTGGTGTGCATATAGTTGGTAAATATGCAAAATGCTTTATGATACTTTGGTGTGCATATAGTTGGTGAATATGCAATATGGTTGATGATAATTTGGTGTGCATATAGTTGGTAAATATGCAATATGCTTTATGATACTTTGGTGTGCATATAGTTGGTGAATATGCAATAGGCTTGATGATATTTTGGTGTGCATATAGTTTGTAAATATGCAATATGCATTATGATATTTTGGTGTGCATATAGTTGGTTAATATGCAATATGCTTGATGATATTTTGGTGTACATATAGTTGGTAAATATGCAATATGCGTTATGATATTTTGGTGTGCATATAGTTGGTGAATATGCAATATGCTTGATGATATTTTGGTGTGCATATAGTTGGTGAATATGCAATATGCTTTATGATATTTTGGTGTGCATATGGTTGGTGAATATGCAATATGATTAATGATGATGTTACCTAAGTTGTGCGGGCCCATAGAGGGGGTACAACTTAGGAGAGATGCTTTAGGCATATGTGATGAGACCTGGATTGTGCGGGCCCATAGAGGGGGTACAATTCGGGAGGTGAACTGAGTTGTGCGGGCCCATTGAGGGGGTACAACTCAGGGGATCAAGATGGGGCGTTCGATGCACGGGCCCATAGAGGGGGTGCAACCTAGGGGTGATTTGTACTGGCCCATAGAGGGGGTGCAACCTAGGGTCGAATGTCGTTGTGCGGGCCCATAGAGAGGGTAAACATATCGAATTGTGTGTGGTGACTCCGATAGACTATCTTGATACTAACTAGAGTGATTGACGAGGTGCACCCATTGCGCGGAGTTCCAAGTCATGATCTTTGGGTAGGTGATGGGATGAGTTTTGGTGCATATGATAATTTGGTATACTCAACGATGGAATTGAGTTATATAATAATGTTGGTGAGTTTTGGTGCATACATGTTGGATGTATATGTGTTATATCTGATGATGATATTGAGTTACAAATGAGGTTATGAGTATTAATGATGAATGAGTATTATGTGAGTATGTGATTCTTTTGGTGAAGGATGGTGTGGGAATTATATGTTGATATTGATGGATGGCTATATGCTGATTTATAGATGATTCTTATATGATGGATTATTTGATGTTTTGGTATGAGGTATGATGTATGATGAGGTTGTTATATGTAGGTGAGGATAGGGTAGCCTCTTATGTGTATGTATGAGTAGTATTATTTTCCTCACCGTTATACTGTGGATATTTTTACAGGTGTTGATGATGACACGACTGGTGTCAAGTTTGATTAAAGGGAATATGCTCTGATAGATGTGACATCAGGGTATAATTTTGGGGTCTTTTATTATGTTTCTGGGTAGGAAGTTTTTGTAAACTATTTTGGATGCCTTGCACGGCAAGTAGGATGTTTAGTTATTTTTATTTCTTTGGAGATTCCGCTGCATAAGTATTTGGTTACATTTGAAGTTATATTTTCTTTTAATTAAGTTGTTTTCGAACTAATGAGGTTTTAATAAGGGAGTTTTGTGAACCTTTTACCCATCGTGGGACGTTATCTTTTCTATATCTTCAATTTATCAAACATATAAGAGTATGGGGTAGAAGGGTGTCACAATCAGTCCCTATAGCGAGTACGGGGTACCGTGGGATCATAGGAAGTCACAGGCAACTAACCTAGCCACAATCCAATTGGATTGAACTGCTTTGATACCATAATGTAACATCCTAATTTCTTAATTCAAGAATAATGCCCATTGGAGACACTATTCTCAAATTTCTGAAATTATTTCGCGCCATTACCGATATCCTTACATAAACATTCGTCAAACGCTTATGTAATTCCAACGTTTACCTAAGTTAAATACTTTACACATACAATATACATTCACAATCCGTCTTCCACTCGGTGGCTCAACCTAAACAATTATTCCTAAATACATGAACCCTAGCCTAATACAAAAAAACACATTCAATTACACTTCAAACACTCGAAGAATCCAAGCTAATATCTGAGGAGAGATTATTCGCACTCCGAGCTTCATTCTTTCCTTTATGCGTTCACCAAACCAACCCGCATAACTGAAATGTATCCCCGCAACGTGGGGTGAAACTATGGTCTCAGCGAGCATAGCTATGCATACAAGCAATGTGGGGAGGCAGACATATGAAATGCAACACCCATCACCAATCAATATGTCACATATAAAATATTATAGTCACCTTACCTCATAATATCATGTCTCAGCTCAAACGAAATAATATATGAATGCAAATCAACACTCAATAACTTTTCATAAACATAAACTTAAACATAAATGCACATGATCGGCATAATCCAGCCGACGGGTCGGCATTACCCAGTCGACGGGGTCTTATCACTTATATCTGTGTGGCTAGATCTGAGCTCAGACTACAAGGAACGTCTCCCTTGGGTACTGATCACCACCACTGGGTATTAATCACCCTTAATCTATGGGTACTAATCATCCTTATTATCTGGGTACTAATCACCCAAGTATTAACTCAATAGCTGAAAAAAATCTTGTCTTATTAGGTGAACTGGGGCCGAAGCCAAAACTAGGGTCGAAGCCATTTTACTGGGTCGTAGCCAAATTCATTTTTTACTGGGAGCCTAAGCTCAAACTCATTTTCCAATTAACTGGGCCAGAGTCCAAAAGCAATGCACACACATGCAGTAACACATATGATAAATGACATATAGCTCATGATAAATCTAGACATTTGTGATGGGGTTACCTAGAGTTTCCAAAGGCTTTGATGCTATTTGGGTCATATGGACCGACTAACCAAGTCGGCCCACTTCTTACCTATTAGGGCAACCTACCCTTTGAGTAAGTAAGCAGACCTGTACATCAGGGAGATAGTGAAGCTCCATGGTGTGCCCTCTAGCATTGTGTCAGATAGGGACCCTAGGTTCACCTCTAGGTTCTGGGGTGCGTTGCATCAGGCTTTTGGTACTAAACTGAGGTTTAGTACTGCTTACCATCCTCAGACTAACAATCAGTCTGAGAGGACCATCCAGACCTTAGAGGACATACTTAAAGGTTTATAATGAAATCATAAGATCTCTCCCAGAGATAGACATCTATTTTACGCTTCAATCCATAAGATCTTTCCTTAGATCAAATTGCTCATGATCCCCCTGCACTGCATATTTTCTGCTCAAATTTAAAGTTAGCAATTCTTCCCCTTTGGTCATCGATCAAAAGGGTGTCAAAATAGTGATCAAGTTATTCAAATAAGAAATCAGCAAAAATTTATTCAGCACAAGCAAGGCATCAACCAATATAAACAAGGAAAATGCAATAAACAAAATACACATATGATATTTCGGGAAGTGTGGTATTTCTCCCTGATTCTAAGCCAATCAATTTCTTTAATTATTGTTGTTTGTCCACTTGGGTTTGGAGTTCATGTTCTAGATGTTGTCCTCATACTTCCTCTTCCCATCATACCATTTCTTTTCCCCTGGTTTAGACTCCTCTGCTAGGTTCTTTTCAATAATTAGACACGTATTCACCCATGCTAGAAAGTCCTTCAGCTCAAAAGCCCCCACAATCTTTTTAATCTTGGGCCTCAACCCTTCTTCCAAGTGCGAACACTTCCACTCCTCATCTGCATTGATCTATACGAAACGAGAGTACTTGGACAACTCCTCGAACTTAGCCACATATTGGCACATAATCATATTCCCTTGCCTGATCTGTAGGAATTCGGCCTTCTTCTATGTTCCAACAGTAGCCTGAAAATACTTCTTAAGGAACATGGTATGGAGGTTAGTCCAATTCAAAGGAGTCTCCAAAGCTACCATCCTGTGCTAGCCCCTCACCACCACTCCTCTGCCTCACCATGGAGAATTAAAGCGACATACTCTACCTTTATCTCCTTAGTGCACCTCATCAAATTGAAAATCCCTTTGATTTCATTGACCTAATTTGCAGGTGCTACGGGATCATGTTCCCCCATGAATGGTGGAGGATTATGTTTCTGAAACTCGGTGAGACCCTAGAAAAATGGATTTGCCACTGTTGGATGTGGTTTCTTCGTCGGCCTCTGGTGTAACTCCTGAAGTGCAGCTACATTTATAGCTACCTGATCTCGGTTAGCGGCTGCCTGCTCCCCTATAACCATGGTCAACAACTGAAAGGCTTTAGCATTTGGGTCAGGATTCCGAGTGGGTGGTGGGGTAACGTCTCAAGGTCTTCCACATCTGCCGCTAGCCATGGTAGTAAATTAAAAAGAAAATAAACTTTCACATACTGTCGACTTTAAGCGTCCCACTAGTCCCTATTTTTCGAGTTGTCCTGCACAACTGAAAGGAAATAGAAAGAGGTGAGACTTGAGGTTTTAGTCAGCATAACTAGCATGTGGTGTATGTGAGCACACAAACGATCATACTAATATATGTTATATCGAAGTAGATATTTCAATTATAAGGAAGAAAACCTCTCGTGTCATCTGATCAAAACATTTTTGTGGCACATAACTTACAACCTAAAGGCACATGACCCAATCAACATAATTGGCACACAACCCAATGAACATAGGTGGCACACAACCCAAACAAATTAGGTGGCACACAACCCAACAACATTAAATGGAACACGATCCAAACAATCTCACTAGGCTACCGAGAAAATTACTCATCATTCGCATTACCTGATTCACACGCCACTTATGGTGGAGATGTAGCTCACGACCCATTGGTCCTCATCTCAATCACAATACACAGCCAATTTACAAGTCTCACATACAGTCCTTCATATAACACATATGATGTTCAACATAACGACATAGTAATTTCACACATTCATACATCCACTCATCAGTTTCCAACCACTTGGCATCGTACATATTAGGTTAACAAGATTTAGGGACAAGGTAAAAAGAAATCATGTATATACATTTAGGACATTCGCATTACCATGCAATATCAAGATACATAATATCTTATCAAGAATCAGTAAGAAATCCCTAATAACATATCAGTTCAATTGTCAAATAAACATATATGACATGAGTGTGTGAGTTATACTAACCTTGTATGACGAAGTTGCACATCCAAAGGGTCTTTTCAATTAACCTTTATGGAGTCTCTTGCGGTGACAATCTCTTCCTATTTTTCTCCTCCACTTCCTAAAGTTTTTAGGTCGTTCTAATTAAGGTTATCTCACTACAAGAAATTTTATTTTTAGCGACGGCCAAAAGCCATCGCTACAAGTGAAAAGGCGTTGCTACAATGTATTTAGCAACGAACTCAAGGACGTCGCCAAAAGGCTTGTCGTAAATACAGTAGCGACGAGCAAAACCGGCCGTCTCTAGGTAGCGACGGCCTGGCCGTCGCTACAGCCGTTTCTAAAGCCATGGCTGTCGCTACGTATTATTGTTATTTTTTAAATTTTGTTTGTCTAGTGATGGCCTTAGTGACGACTATGGCCATCGCTAATGATATATTTTTTTAAAATTAAATTTAATATTATTTATTTTATTTCAATATTTATGGGTTAGGGTTTATTATTTGTTAATTTTAAAATTATAAAGAAAAATACTAAATATTATATAAACACACCAATAGAGGAAAAAATATAAAGATTATTCAAACATAATACAATAAAAGTATAAAAAACATAATAAAAAAATAATGGTGGTGGCGACGACGACGCTGGGGTTGTGTCGGGGGACGATCTTCATCCCCATCCAACGGCTGATTATCTAGGGCGTCATCGTAGTGGGGGTGAGCCTGTGCCTGAGCAGCCTGAGGGTCTAACAACTCCTGCATCTATTGTCAGAGTCGTGCAAAGTCCTCCTCCAACCGTGCAGCTGAGCGTGCTCAGAACAGATGGTCCTCTCCCGACGGGCGCGATCCACCTGTGCAGCCAGCTCGCGCCAGAGGGATGGACCTCCCTCTACTAGGTGGGACCTTCTCTCCACCTCTACCACACATATGAGACATTTTTTCCTAATTATAATAAGTTAAAATTAAATATTAAAACACACACCTATAAACTATATATAAATTATATTAAATAACTATATACAATATATAAAAAATAATTATATAAATTAAATAATAAAACAACATATCTATAAATATATCGCATTAAATAAATTCAACAACATACCTATATCACATTAATAAACTAATAAAACTAATAAACTATTGATTATTAATAAACTAATAAAACTTACTGGTAACGACGCCGAAGAAGGAAGAAGGAAGAACGTGCAAAGGGAGCTACGGGCAACCAATCCAGATTTTGATCGGTTCAAAATGAACCTATGAAGGAGGGGTGTTTAATCGGAGAGATTTTGAAAATGAAATAGAGAGGGGGAGAGAAATAGGGCATGAACGGAGAGGAGGAAAAGAGAGGAAAGGAGGAGGATGAAGGAGGAATGAAGAGGGGAGGGGGAAAGGTTTTATGCACTACAGAATTTAACGTAGCGACGGCCTGGCCGTCGCTACGTTGAACGCGCCAAAATTTAAATTTTTATTAAAATGTAGTGACGGCTATGTCGTCGTTGTGGCCGTCACTACTCTTAGTTTTAATATTTTCAGGAAAAAATAAATAATTTTTTAAGTGTAGTGACGGCCCAGCCGTCGCTACTATCACAACGTAGCGACGTCCAGGTCGTCACTATGTATTAAATGCACTGGTTGCACATTTAATGTTGTAGCGATGGCGTAGCCACTGCATGGTCGTCGCTACGTTCCTGCATCTAAATTAGCGCATTCTTATAATGTCTCTTATTTAGAATGGTTAAAACTGACTAATAACTTCCACCCCTCGCATAAGGATTAAATTAAAAAAAATGTCTGCACGTATTTTCGCTTGAACAAGTAACTCTCACTTGAGCAAAAATCACACAGCGGCTACATACTACCTGAATTTCGCTCAGGCAAGACTCCCCTCGCTTAAGCGAAATTCTCAAAATCAAATTTACTCTTTTTACTGATATTTTCAATTGAGCGAGAAATCCTTTGTTCAAGCAAAAATGAGGCAAAATGCTTTCCATAATTTTCTTACTTCTTTTGACTAAAACCTTGGTTTACAAAAGAATAGAATAGTCGGGCTACACGGCTTAATTAGGATGGTTTTTGTTTTCTTATTTTTATTTTTTATTGTTTAACTTGATTGGTAGATATACTTTTGTCTTATAAATTTGAATCCTCAGTGGATAATGAGACACTTAGTTTTTTCACTCACTTAACTAAAATGTCAAGCATCATTTTTCATCATATTTAATGATAAAAGTTAAAAATAATGATAAATATTCAGATTGAAAAAACATTTTGTGGGAAATAGTAGTCCCACAAGTGTGGGTCTTTAGTTTAGATCTTGTATTTGTATAGATAGATATTTCTTAAAGAAAACAAAATTCAAATTATACACATGTGTCTGGCTGTCGGGGCATGTATATGTATGTACTTCTAATGTTGAATCAGGATCAACTAGGACAAAAATAAAGCATCGGGTCGAACTTTTCTTTGGTGTCAAGGTAATAACTATGAATAGTGTATATATCTTGAGTGAGTAGGTACTCTTTTACTATTTTAAGAATAAGGCTCAGATACTTACTTCACTTAATAACTTTTTTAAAATATGGATTTAACATATTTAATTAACTATTAAGTAATATAATATTAATTGAACAGGGTTCAACTTGCATTAGTGTAAGTTACACTGAATATTATACTATCGATAACTTTAAATTATATGTGAGTTTTATTGATCCAACCGTTGAATTATAACCACTCATTATCGAGATTATTTATGTAAATTTCGTAAAATTTTAATACTAATAATTTGATAATCAAGTCGTTCATATTTAATTTCATATATTTCAAAAGTATATATGATATCTAAATAATTTTGGATCAATGTATAATTTTATAGATATGATGTGTATGGTATTAACTTTCAATCCAACAATGGATTTTGAAAAATAATTATTTATAAAAAAACTTATTCAATGGTGAAACACTTGATATAACATACACTGGTATAACTTGAACCTTTCTCATATTAATATAATGATTATACAATAAATTGAAGTTTCATAATCATACAATCTTATACTTAGTATATATTAAGATGAAGTAATTTAATAAAGTATTAATTAATTTTTAAATCATATGTAATTTGTGAACTTATTACGTTTTTAAGTTCAATAGTTGGTTTAATAAAATTTAACGTGTGTGTAAAAATATATTCCTAATTATGAGAAAAATGTATCTTTATGATATAAAATAAATAATTAAAATTCAATTCAACTGAAAAAATATTAATTATTTAAAATTAGATCATTCCACTTGTCGTCTTCCCACAAAGGAGAGTTTCCTTTTTCACATGTGTGTTAGTGGGATAAAAGGTTTTGTCAATAGTCTCCTGGATGCGTGTGGCCCAAGAAATGGTCACCTTGTCTTGGTCTACTTCCTCGGAGAAAGTATCATCCACAAGAAAAAGTGCTCAATTATAGAGCAAAGTAAGCCACTCACACAAGCAAAATTGATTTCAAGGCTAGGTCTTGAGAGGCAATGAATGTCCTTTTGATTGCATTTGTAATTAAAAGCACCTGATACTTTCTTTCCCATTTATATATGAATGGGACAACCCTCTTTCTAAACCTCATGAAATGAAGTATATATCCACATTATGAGGCTTGCCTGCAATCTCTACTGTAGATATTTTTTTTCTTTTTGTGTGTGTCTATTAATGTGATGTGTGGTCACTAATCTTAATGACCCGCCCAACTATAACCATTTTAAGTGAGGAAAAAAATTGAAAGACGAGACAAGTGGAATTTTCCATAATTAGTCTCAAGAGAATGATTCTATATTCTACAATTTCGTAACATTTTCTTTACCCCGGGGTGTCATCAACTAGTGTCCCACCCATGCGATGCATGGGTATTATTATTCAAATAGATTATTTAGATTGAATACTATAATATATTTAATTTAATTAATATAAATATGTAAATTATAGAAAATGATAGTAATTAGTGATTTTTTTCATATTAAAATTTATACTTATTTATATGGAAAGAATTAAAAAAATTAAAATATAGAAAGTTTATTTGAAACAACAAATTTCAAACATTAATAATTATAAATGTAAAATATATCATATCATATTATTTATATTTTTTTAAATATCCCTTTATACACTATATTTTTTGTCAAATTATAACGTTTAAAAATATAATCACATATAAGAATCCTAAGTCCTTGTCGAGACGTCACCCTAGATATAGCAACATATAATTGACTATGAGAGAAAATGATTTTTGGTAAATAAACACCAACGTGTGACAATGTCTAGCTTTGACTCTTATTAATGGTCACAACAAAACAAAGAAAAATGAAAATTGTCTTCGTTGAAACTTTAATGGAGTGAAATGATCAAATAAAATTAAATTCAATCGAGGTGTCCCCAAATGTGTTCAGCATTTCTTATTTTATTTTTTGGAAAAAATGAAAACCTAGTTTATATACATTTAAATGTAAACAAATATAATATACTCTCTTCGTTGCTTTTTATAAGGCACACTATATTGAATCACAAAGACCAATAAAAGTAATTATAGCTAGTTAATTATTTTATTTGAGTTTTAAAAAATAGTTTAACTTTCTAATTTTGCCCTTATTCCTATTATTTTTGTATATTTTCGATTGCAACATGTAATGTATTTATGTATTTAATAGTTTAATTTAAAAATATATAAGATTTTTTCATGACTAATTTTTTCTTTTTATCTCTCTTTCGTTCCTATCACATCAATTGTCATTTATTTCACACACTCTCTTGATTTGTTTCTTTTTATCTCTTTCTTTTTTCTACTTTCAACACCCAAAAGTTAACTATCAAAGTTTTAATACTTTTAAAAAAGAATAATATGTTTTTTTCATTTTTTTTGTTTTACACTTCCTTAACACCTTAATTTTCTTTTCATTTTTCTCTTAATTTCATATCACATTTTTTCACATTCTTTCTCTCTATTTTTCTCCTCCCTAAACTTTCCATATTTATCTACCTACTATCTATGTATCCTATAGTTCAGGCTAGATTTAGAACTCTTAACTTTACTACTTATAGGAATTAAAAAAATTAGCCCCCCAATGAATAGTGACAAAAAATCTAGCCAATTGTATTAGTATAGATGTGACATATGTACTGAGCGAAAAAAATTAATATAGAGTAGATAGAATAAATAAGAGAGACAATAAATAAAAACATTAATGAATAAAATAGAGAGATAAATAATTTAATATAATAAAAAGAAAAAAAAATGATAAAAAATTAAAAAGAAAAATGGAAGAAAATGGCTGGAGAATGATTGCCTCACATGGAAGATAGTTGTACGGTTCGTAAAAATATCATTTTACTGTATTGCAAATAAAAAATTAAATAAAAACGCAAGTGCATGACACGTGTTATGGATGAGCGATTTTAATATAGAATAAATAGATAAATATAATAGATAAGTGAGATAATAAATGAAAATATTAATGAATAAAATAAAGACATAAATGATATACTAAAATATCATGTTAAATTTAATGTAAATTAATACATTTATTGTATTGCTTAATGTGAGTTTTCATGTAAAGAAACAGATAAATAGGAATAAATAATGATAGAAATTATTTTAAGATAATAGTAATAATAATAATAATAAAGAAAATTAAAGTGTTATAAAAAAGAAAAAAATATATGAGGAAAACTGTTTCACATGAAGGATAGTGGATACTCATGGTTTATCAAAATATCACTTTTATAATGAAATAAATCAATGTGAACGGATAATGAGAGGAAATGTTTTAATATAATAACAATAAAAAATTGTATCCGATAAACTTTTGATAAACCATGAGTATTATAAACTTTTCACACGACCCATAAGAGACAGTGAAAGGCCCAAACTGAAACAAAAAAAATTGAGAGATTGAATGAATAGTGAATAAAAATCTTTCAAATTGCAATAGTATAGATAAGAGAGATAATAAGTGAAACATTAATGAATAAAATAGAGAGATAAATAATATATTGAAAAAATACATTAAAATTGATGTAAATAAACTCATATCGTATTTCTTTATGTGAGTTTTTATGTAATGAAATAGATAAACATAAATGGATAATGAGAAAACTTGTTTCAATATAATAATTATAAAAAATTAAAATTAAAATGTGATTAAAAAAGAAAAAGAAAAAAAGAAATGAGATGGACCGCTTCCTGTGGTTTATAAAAAATTACTTTACAAAAATGAGAATAGATATGAATAAATAATGAGAGAAACTATTTTAATATAATAACAAAAAAAAGTTAAAGTGTGATAAAAAAAGAAAAAAGTACGAGCAGGTAGGTCTCCCGTGAACGATACTTGTGATTTATAAAAAAAATCATATTTGTAATGAAAAAGATTAATGGGATCAAATAATGAGAGAAAATATATTAATATAATAACAAAAAATAGAAAATTAAAAGTGAGATAAATTGGAATTTTAATATAGATTAAATAGATAAATATAATAGATGAGTGATATAATAAATGAAAACATTAATGAATAAAATAAAAAGATAAGTGATATAGTATAGATAATTAAAACAAATGGGCCCGAAATGAAAAACCAATGGCCCACATCTTGACCAAAAAAAATTGAGAGGTTGAATGAATAGTGAATAAAAATCTTCCAAATTGTAATAGTATAGATAGATCTGCTATTGAGAAATGTTATAAAACTGGTCCCCCGATTCGGTCAGAGCACTGGTTCAATTCAATGGGTCACTGATTGAATCAATGAGTCATTGGTTGAACTGGTTAAACTGGTTATATATAAAAATTTATAAAATTATATTAAAGAAATTATGACATATAAATATATATATATATATGTATATATATGTAATTATTTTAAGTATATAAGTAATTTAGAGTTAAGTTTGATATAAAAAAATAATTATTAATATAACTTAATATGTTAACCTTTTTTTGTCAGATATGTTAACATAGTATTTTAAATTTATGAATGATATGTTAGAAAAAATAATAAGTGGCCTGGCCATTAATAAGGGAAGGGAAGTTTGACATTCACCAAAAAAATAAAACATGATACATATATAAATATTAGCATATATATATTAACAAAAGCATGTTTGGTCTAGTGCCAGTACGCCCTCCTCTCGTGTAGAGCCGGTAAAATGGGCTAGTCCGATCGAGCTGGCCCGCCCGAACCTGCAAAATGGGAGGGCTTGGGCTATTAAATTAGAGGCCCATATTTTTACCGGGATTTTTAGCCCGAAAGAAAAAAAAAAACCGAACTAAAAACGGGTTCGGGTCGTTCTGCCGAGGTGGGCTAACGGGCAGCCCCAATTAATTTAAAAAATAAAAAATAGGGGTGGTGATGAGTATATTAATTTGACATTGGATTTCTTCTCCTAACAAATTACTATACTTGTTGCAAGTATATTAATTCATATTCACTATCATCTTATTTGGTGGTGGTTCAAGCTAATTGGCTTTGGATTTATTCTCCTGGTTATGATGTAGAAGCTTTTACTTGTGCAAAATTTTGGTTATACATTGTTGGTGTTGTCTTATATTGGCTTCCAATTTTTCTTCCAATTGCGGATGCAGCAGGGTCCTCTACCATTCAAGCTAGGGAGCATTCCTAATTTATGTATTGTTTTGGTGGGTGTGGTATATAATTTGATTTCTATGATGTGGTGGGTACACTTCACTGGTTCTGGGTTTCTTTTTTGTTATGTGATTTTCTGATGTAACGTTACTTTGTAAAATGGGTTGGAGTACCCTTTGTACTATTTATAATTCATTCTTACTTGGCAAAAAAAACTATATTGTAATTTTTTTAGTTTTACAAAAGTGTAACTGTTTACAACTTTGAATGAACATTTTTTTTAATAAATTAGGTTTTAACCGGGTCGGGCCGCATAAGCCCGCTACCCGCATAGGGCTGGGCTCGGGCTCTAATTTCACAGGACCATATTTTTTCCGAGTATTTTAGCCCGCCCCGCAATAGCCCGCCACCCGATCCGGGGCGGGGCGGGTAGCCCGTTTTGACAACTCTACTCTCATGACACGGGACGCGAGTTCGAATCCTGCGCGGTCATCATTCCAATTTTTTTTAAGTAAGCACTTGCGGATTTCATAGGACGCGCAAGTCATAAACCTGAACCGTCCAGTTCTTACGGGTTTTCCTGGTTTAAAAGCGGTTCGACCGGTTCGTGCAAGGGTAAATGGCAGAAACGATCCATTAGTTTACCCGGACCGGCCAAGGTTCCGGTTTCCAGTTAAACCGGTCGGACTAGTCAGTTTGATCCGAGTTTAACAACAGAGCTTTTGAGGCATCCAATTGTAGTGTCAATTTATTTTAGCATTGGTATATAACAAAAGCACGGTTTTACGGAATTGAATTTAAATTACATTTGTCTAATGTACTTCGAAAAATGTGTATAATTCATCTCAACTAGATTTCTAGAATCAATTTTACTCAACTATAAATCAAACGGGCACATAGTTCACAATAGTTTTTCAAATCTTTTGATTCTAATACAATTTGACAGTTTGGATAAACATTCCAACAAATATTTATAGGAGAAAAAATAAAATAATATAATATAATTTATTTGATAAATTCAAATTACGTATTTATGAAAAAGTTAAATAGACTTGTAATGAGTTGAATTTCAAAGACCACCATTTTAATTTATAGTAGTTATATTTATTTTATCTTCTTATTCAATTTGTTTTCTTTTGCTTGTTGAGAAAGTTATTTCTCAAAATATTAGCTTATTCAATTGTTAAACTGTTGAAAACATTGTTACATTATTTGTAGTTGCTTGTGACTAGAGCGGTTGATTTGTAAGCCAGCCTATCTTCAGACGGCAACTTTGCTCAAACTAATAAAAAAATAATGAAAGGGAGAAAGTTCTTGTGCAAGTGATCATTAAAGCAGGATAATACCTTTTAGTTTATTGTTGCATTAATTGATGGGTGATGTGCGGCTTTTAGGGTGCAACGCCCATTTATGTTGTCCACCATGCCACACTGAGTTTTCACCATTTTTGTCAAATCTCAGGGGTGAAAACGTGAAATGAAGATATGTGAGGGAATTTTATGTATTTGCAAATGCATCCCTGTTTGAAGGAGAAATTGAATAATGCAAACAAAGATTTTTCTTCCCCACTGTGTCCCTTTCTTGTTCGACGCCACCGTTGTCCAATTGATTGAATACCGTTCATGTTCGTCGCAAATTTCGTTCGTCTTTGTTGTTGAAAGTGAAGCGGATACACAGTACAGGTTAAGATGGACGCCTTAGAAACGCCGCTCACAACGTCGTACATGGCCAGTGGTGGGGGAGTTATGTCGTGCTCTGCGTCCATGCAAAAGACAGTGACGGCGTACCCTCTGTAGTGCTCTGCCTCCGTGGCAACGATATTGAAATGAATACAATAGAAGGATAATGTTCATTTACATCCCCTGTGAATCAGTGGTTAATGAGTTATGTATAACTGGTTATTAGGTTGCAGAAAATGGTGAAAATCAACAGAAAAGTGGAAAAGCATATCATGTCAATAGGTGCTTAATGAGGTCTTCAATAGAGGTTAAAAAGGTAATGATTGTGGTCAATACCATAAAAATAACAATATTAAAAAGAAGACAATATAAGGATAATGTTCATTTGCATCCCCTGTGAATCAGTGGTTAATGAGTTATGTATAACTGGTTGTTAGGATGCAAAAAATGGTGAAAATCAACAGAAAAGTGGAAAAGCATATCATGTCAATAGGTGCTTAATGAGGTGTTCACTAGAGGTTAAAAATGTAATGAAAGTGCTCAATAGCATAAAAATAACAATATTATAATGAAGACAATTGAAGGATGATGTCCATTTGCATCCCCTCTGAATCAGTGGTTAATGATCTATGTATGACTGGTTATTAGGATGCAGAAAATGGTGAAAATCAATAGAAAAGGGGAAAAGGATATGATGTCACTAGGTGCTTAATGAGGTCTTTAATAGAGGTTCAAAATGTGATAATTGTGGTCAATACCATAAAAATAAAAATATTGAAATGAATACAAAAGAAGGATAATGGTCATTTACATCCCCTGTGAATCAGTGGTTAATGAGTTATGTATAACTAGTTATTTGGTTGCAGAAAATGGTGAGAATCAACAAAAAAGAGGAAAAACATATCATGTCAATAGGTGCTGAATGAGGTCTTCACTAGAGGTTAAGTTCGAGAGGGCTCAATATGGTGACTAAGCAGATTCTAAAACCGGTCGAACATTACGAGCCCTAGGGTTAACATGTGGTCAGAAGCTATTATGCAACATAAAAAGGCACCAAAGTGCAATTTTGATACATATATAAATAAAAATGGGCTACTCAATGACAATAACAAAATCATAGCCTTTAATTAAAAATATATTAAATCTCTCGATTAAGATTAACGAGTGTAAGTTACACTCCTTTTCTAAAGAGTGTATATTAAATATGACCCATTTTCTAATTCTTACTTAAGCATTAGGTGCCTACTATTATATATCCCTTATTAGAGGGATGTAACTTACAACCCCAAATGGTGAGATCTTGTTGTATAAATTTTTAAAAACATAAATATTTATTTTTTGCTATTTGGTCATAAGATTATCTTTCTCCAAATTATTTAATACTCCCTCCATTTTAAATCTCCTATTATTTTAACAAATTACTTATATTTCATTGGTAGCTTTAGTTTTCTATCTATCTTATCATATTAGCTCTTCAAATATCATGATAGTGTTTTGAATTACAATTTTAACATAATAATATTTTATATTTTATTTATGATTCTAATACAATATATATGAAATATATTGAAGTCTTTATATGAAGAAAAAATCATTATAAATATAACTAAAATTTATTTATAATAAAACTATACATGTTTTACAATAATTAAATACCGACTAAAGAAGCATCTTGTGTCTTTTTCAAAAATGAATAATGTATGTTAAAGACCACGACTTATTCTCCTATGATTTCTCCTGTCTCGAATATGCTACCATATCACATTTATGTGTTCGAAAATTTTAAGAGACAACAAAAAGAATCTACGAAGGAACAAAGTCAACCTCTGATAAGATAGCCAACACAAAGTACCAATTTTCAGACAAAGTGTTGTGCACACCATCAGAAAGACTAAGAACGGAGGTTGTAGCCAAGTTCAATGGAACAATGCATTAAATGCAATTCAGGATGTTCAAAATTAAAGAGAAGCCCAGTTTAACAGATTGAGTTTTTAGAAGGCTATAAATAGAATATCTCTAAGCCATTGAGGTCATTAGAGAACAATTATTGAAAATCTAGAGTCTTAAAGCATTCATTATTTTCAAAACATTTATTTCTTAACCAAAGTTTCTCTAAGTCCATTAAGTGTAAATCCTGTACAATTTAGCTTGGAGAATATTTCCAATGTTTTTCTCTTGTATTTATTTCAAATCATTTCCTCACTTAGTGAGTTATTGTAAGAGAGTCAAACTCAAACCTTTCATATATTTCTTTGTAAGAGTTAGCTTGTGGAGGCGGAGTCAATACTTGTAAATCCTTGTACAATGATAGTGGAACTATTGGTGGTGTTGTTTATTGTGATTTTTGGTAAGAGATTCCTATGAATCGATCTGGGACGGGAATCAAGTCCTCTTGGTAGGTTCTATAATAATAATTAAGTGCACTAAGATGTAGAAGTAGGAAAAAGGAAAAGAATAAACAGTAAAATAAAAGAGAAACTGGAAATTTAAGAATGAAAAAGTATATTAAATGACGAATCTCTGACTGAACTGCTTTATAATCTTCTCAGGTTAGCAAGTAGTCTTTGAATGTGTATAGATAAATATGCTTTTCGAGTAATATCTAAGTATGTAGAATGAAATTGTCCTTTTTGACGTATGACTTACCCTATTTATAGACTTTCCTAACTAACGATGAACTAATTCACAACAGACACATATGACATTCCTCTAACTGCCTAATCTCTGACTCTGATTGAACAAGCGTCTTCTTTCCTTCAAATGTTTGCTTCGTGTCCACCTTTTCTTCAAATTCTCTCTGATTTCAATCTTCAATGTGAGTTTTCTCCAATTTCTTCAAATAGACTAAGTCTCAACTTTTATTCATTTTGACCATGTTTTTCGAATTCCCATTTGAAATATATAGCCTATTTTATTGTATCAAGACTTTTCATTTTCTAAAACCTTTGCCTTAGAAAAACTGAGTCTGATAACACTTCTATCTGATCAATGTCTCTCTGTTTTTCGAATTCTTTCAAATGATTTGTCATCAAGGAATATTTTCTATCTTACTATTTGATCATTTTTTCGAATTATAAGGAAGAAAATGTCTCAAATAGAATACATCTTGATCAGAAAAACCTTAGGTTTGCCTTACATACATGAAATTCAAATTATCCAGATGATTTTATCCTACATTTTCAAATTCTTTCAACAAGAAAGGATCAAATCTGAGATGTTTTATGATGGAGCATTTTGAAACCCTCTTCAGACATAATTCAAATTTTTCAAAGAGATATCCCCATGTTCTTTCGAATTTTATATGCATCAAGGTTTATTCATGATATATTTCAGTCTTTTTTGACAACCTTCGGATTCTTTAAAATCTATGTATCTTCTAAATAAGATGAATTTCGAATTTCCTCCTTTTTTTAACAACTTTCTTTTCGAATTTCTTTAAATGATAAGATTCTTTTATGAAAAACACTTAACAAAATTTCCACCACCAACAGATGTGCTAAAGATTGGATGTAACTCTTGTTTTAAGAGTGGACTAGTATAATTTTTGGTGTTTTCTTCTTAACTCTCAATCTTTGTGAATTTGCTTTTATAAACTAAGAAGGGTTACAATGTATTAAGTCTAATAATCTTTGCGAAAACCATTTAATTAATGACCTAAAATAACCTTTAGATTGTTCATATATACACTTCAAACCCAAACACGCTTTGACAAATTTGTGAAAATAATCTTTATGAAAAAGTTAAAAAAAACATAATTCAACCCCCTATTCTTGTGTTTTCCCCTATAATTAGATTTCAACACGAGAGACTTGACAACCATAGTATGTATCTAGGTCCATGATAAATCAGATGTTGGATAAGATGGGTAATATCTATGATAAATGACAAGGTGCCCTCCCCAAATGTGCACGCCACCATCTCGAGTAATGTCATATTATAATTTAGGGATGACAATTGAGCCCAGGCCCTATGGGCACCCGCAATGGGCAGGGCAAAAACCCGCAAAGCGGGTATGGGCGCGGGTACGAGCAAAAGGCCGCATTTTTTCATGGGGACGAGCGCGGGTACGGGCACTTTGATGCCCAACCCGCCCCATACCCGCACTCATATATATAATTATTTAATAAAAAGTATCATATATAATTATATATAGAGATATATTAATTTTATTAAAATATCTAATATATTTATACATATTTTTAAATTTGATATATATAATATATTACAAATTAAAAAAATATTTTTATAATTATCTATTTGTGTTTTTTTACTTTACAATGTATGACTAATTAGTTTTAATAATCATTTTTTACAGATATTGAAGAATTCTAATACATGATGTTCAAGTTTATAAAATAATGTGTCGTGAAAGTATATTGTAATATTGTAACTTTTTCAATTGAGATATAGTTTTCTTAAATTAATATATTTTAAGTAAGTTGTTAATTTTTTACTTAATAAAAGTGCGGGTACGTGCATATAGGTGCCCAGCGGGTACGGGGACAGGCACTAAAGTTACTGCCCACACGGGTATGGGCGCGGGTACGGGCTTTTTTTGAAAACACGGGTACGGGGACGGACACTATGGTACCCTGCCCCGAGGGTACCCATTGTCATCCCTATTATAATTTTAATTTCATATGGAACAAAATAAAGGGTTGGACCAGTGTTATAAAACTCGGAACGATTAAACCGATGATAATGAAATATTATATAAAAAACTACATGTTAAAATTAAAATAAATATGTATGCACATAACTCACAGTGGTGGTGTAGTGATTGAAACTAGTTTTAGAAGTATCCGGGTATGTTTTGATTCTTGTTCTGGACTGGTGTCCGGCATCCGGCATCAGTCGGGCACGTGGGCGTCATGCAGAGCCGATAACCACACGACAGCTACCTGAAACGACGGCATAAGACACGGGCGCCATACCGGCATGGACATTTCAAGGCAGAACATGCCAACACGGAGGAATATGTATACTCAGATGTTCACGACATTAACAGATTTACCACTATTTCCTCCATATAAATACTCACGATTTTGAATAATCAGGTATCATTCTCAACATATTCTGATATTTGCTACACAAACTGACTTGAGCGTCGGAGTGTCTGCAGGTACGCCCCCCTCCTCTGTTCCAGGCGGAAACCACCGTGGACGACCAATCTTACGACCGGAATCCTCCATCGGAGAACCACCCCAGTTCATTGGCGTCGTCTGTGGGGAACGACTTTCGTTTCCAGTAACTCACGCAAGAATGGTTGACACAAGGGCAAACTCCGCCACAGGTACGGGCCGCGGCCGTATCCAAGAGTCCCCAGTTGGCAATCTTGCCGCCGCGCCACCAACTGCAGTCGTTGGCGTTCTTACCACTACGACACTTCCTGCCCATGTTACGCTTCAGCGCCCGCCGGCGCCTGACCCAGGCTCCTTAGCCGCTACTGCAGCCGCCGTCGCCGCGACCAACCGCAAAGCACCACCTCAAAACAATCGTCCACCTACTCCCCCTCCTACTGGCTCTACGCCACCAGGACAGCCGTCGCGGCAAGAAATGCTTTCTTTTATCAGTAGACAAGACAATATGCTGCAAGAATACGCCAGACGCCTCTCTAGGCTCGAGGAAGAACATATACGCTTATCTGCTCAGATCATCACCCAAGAAACACCGAATCAGGAAGATCAAGAGCGTCAGCAACCACTGAATCAACAGCCACCCCCTTCCCATCATACAGCGGAACCAAGAATGTCTCCAAGAAGAGACCAACCCCCTCATGGCCAGCCTGGGCCCTCCAGGGAGCGCCAGCCCTCGCCTGAAGCATCTTTCCAGCATTCAGTGTCGCCGGCCCGCTCACAGCGTAGACGGCCTCCGGCATTCTCTCGGCATGACCGCCCTGAGGAACCCCAGCCAGACTTTCACGCTGACGATGAGGTTATTCAAGCCGTTGTTCCATTTTCTGAGAGAATCATGCTATTTCCAGTGAATCGCAGGTTTGAAAAGATGCCAGTGACGGAGCAGTACGACGGAACAGGAGACCCTTTAGAGCACCTGGATGTATATGAATCTGCCATGTCCATCAGGGGGGCAACCGGTCCCATCATGTGTCAGGTTTTTCCCCTTTTTTTGAGAAAGACTGCCTTGCGTTGGTTCCAGTCTCTTCCTCCCAGATCCGTCAACACATGGGCGGAACTCCGGAGCAAATTCGTTACTAGTTTCACCACTAGCAAAGTTCAACCAAAAACAGAAGCCAGCTTGAAACAGATACGTCAGAACCCCACGGAATCACTTAGAGATTATGTCAGCAGGTTTACCAAGGAAGCGTTATTAGTGCAAGGAATTCAGCCCGGAGTACAATTGATGCTGGCCAAAGATGGCTTGATTCCACATTCACCTTTTTGGATTGATTTATCCAAGAAGAAGCCGCCTACAATGGAGGAATTTTTGACAAGAGCGGAGCAGTATATCAGCTTGGAAGATGAGGAGCTGGCATTAAAGTTGAAGGGCGTCTCAGAGCAAGCCGTTAAGCCGGACAAGCCTGCCGGTGAAAAGGGTAACAGACAGAACAGACTTCAGGGGCGATATAATCTCTACACGTCGTTGACCACTTCGCCAGGCAGGATATTGAATGAAGTAATGCACGTCGAAATGTTTGAAGCCGGGATACCCCGCCCCAAACCATTGAAGACGAGGCCAGAGACTGATAAAAGCAAGTATTGCCGTTTTCACAGATGCCAGGGGCACGACACAGATAAATGCATTCAGTTGAAGGATGCTCTTGAAGACCTTATTCGTTTGGGGAAGCTTAATCGATTTGTGAAGAAAGATAGAGCTGACAGAGGTTTTAGGAGAGATTATAATCCACGAAACGGAAGAAGCCGCTCAAGAAGTAGAAGCCCCCGCCGGCATCGTTCTAGGAGTCAGAGAGAAACATCTCACAGATCCCGACCATAGTCTCGCCACCATCAGGAAGACGAACCCCGGGCATCCCAGCGCGGGGGAACCCCGGCTAGGGAGCAACAGCCTGACGCAGACCGCCCCATCATTTATGTTATAGCTGGAGGATTTGCAGGGGGTGGAGAAAGCAACAACTCTAGGAAAAGGCATTTGAAAGAAATTATGAGCACTACATCTGACCCTCCGGCCCGTCGGCATCGTCAGAGGTACCCTCCTATGGCTTTCACCAGTGATGATTTCGGACCGGTGATCCCAGGACATGATGATCCACTCCTTATCATGGCTTTCCTTGCCAATCACGAAGTGAGGAGAATATTCGTAGACCAGGGCAGCTCAGCGGATATACTTTTTGAAAAAACTTTCAGAAATCTGCACATTCCGGAAACAGATTTGCTGCCTTATACAGGGGGAGACCTTATTGGATTCACAGGAGACAAGACCAGGCCTTTAGGCTACGTAGAGCTACTATTGACTCTGGGAGTGCCTCCGGCTTCGAAGACGGTGAAAGCTCGTTTTCTGGTGGTAGACTGCCCCTCCACATATAACGCCATTCTGGGTAGGCCGGCCTTGAACGCCATAGGAGCTATCATCTCCACCAGCCATCTCATTATGAAGTTCTGGGGAGATGCAGGAGATGTCGTATCTTTGAGAGGGAACCAAGTGACGGCGAGATCCTGTTACAAGGAATCCCTCCGCATAGTGAAAGAGGAGAAGCCAGTATCAGCGGAAGCCAGGAAGCCGGGAAAGGAGATTATGCTAACAGATCTTGATGTCCGGGATGACTTTTCCGCTGAACGTTTACTACCAGCAGGAGACTCCCAACCTCTTCAAGTTGGGAAACACCCAGACCAAACCGTACAGGTAGGAACGGGAATGGAGCCAGAAGTTAGAGGAGCCTTATGCAACCTGCTCCAGCAGAATGGAGATTTGTTCGCATGGACTTCAGCTGACATGCCCGACATAGACCCTGAGTTCATGAGTCATCGCTTATCAGTAGACCCCAAACAGAAGCCGGTATCCCAGAAGAGGAGGAAGATGGGTTCAGAACGTTTGGGGGCCATTGCTCAACAGGTGACAGAACTGTCTGAAGCCAGATTCATACTAGAGGTTAAGTATACCACCTGGCTCTCCAACCCGGTGTTAGTGAAGAAGGCGTCAGGAAAATGGAGAATGTGCATTGATTACACAGATCTCAACAAGGCCTGCCCAAAGGACTGCTACCCACTTCCCAACATCGATCGATTAGTAGACCAATCTGCTGGTTATCGTCTGCTATCCTTCATGGATGCCTACTCCGGCTACAATCAAATTCCAATGTATCCTCCAGATCAAGAAAAAACTGCGTTCATGACAGACCAAGCTAACTACTGTTACAGAATGATGCCGTTCGGCCTAAAAAATGCCGGGGCAACATACCAAAGGATGATGAATAAGGTTTTCGAGGGTCTAAATGGTAAGGTTGTGGAGGTTTACATTGACGATATGATTGTCAAGAGCATAGAGGAAGGACTTCATGCTCAAGACCTTTCAGTAGTGTTTGATCGTTTACGCCGGTATAACATGCGCCTGAACCCAAAGAAATGCACCTTTGGAGTCCGGGCTGGAAAGTTTCTGGGGTTCATGCTTACTGAAAGAGGGGTTGAGGCCAACCCGGAAAAATGCAATGCAGTCTTGGAAATGAAGAGTCCCGCGTGCGTCAAAGAGGTTCAGCAGCTCACAGGTCGCCTTGCCGCCTTGACTCGTTTTATATCCAAATCCGCGGCAACGGCGTTACCTTTCTTCCGGCTTCTAAAGAAGGGGTCCCAGTTTCAGTGGACCCCCGAGTGTGAGGAAGCTTTCCAACGGGTCAAAGAGATTTTGGCAACTCCTCTTATCATGACAAAGCCAAGGCCTGGAGAGCCACTTTTTCTTTATCTATCAATCACAGAGGAAGCAGTCAGCGCCGCCCTTGTCCGTGAGCAAGACGGCACTCAATGGCCTGTTTTCTTCGTGAGCAAGGCGCTGCAGGGCCCAGAGTTGAGGTACCCAAAGGTAGAGAAGGTGGCATTCGCACTTCTAATGGCAGCAAGGCGTCTGAGACAGTACTTCCAAAGCCATCAAATAATAGTATGCACAGATCAGCCTATCCGTCAAATATTACACGGGCCGGATCTGGCAGGAAGAATGGTTTCGTGGGCAGTGGAACTATCAGAGTTTGGGATCATTTATGAGCCTCGGCAAGCCCTCAAGGCACAAGCTCTCGCGGATTTCATTGTCGAACTCACACCGGCAACCCCTTCAGAGCCGATCCATTGGGAGATATTTGTAGATGGGTCAGCCAACCCTAAAGGATCTGGCGCCGGCATCCTGCTTGAGAATAATCAGGGAATCATCCTGGAGCATTCCCTTAGCTTTTCTTTTCCTACATCCAACAATCAGGCGGAATATGAGGCATGCATCGCCGGCCTTCGTATGGCGGCAGAAATCGGCGCACAGGATATCAGAATAAACAGTGATTCTCAGCTGGTGGTATCCCAGATCAAAGGCGATTACCAGGCGAAAGAGCCACTCCTAAGAAGTACTTAGCTCGAGTCAAAGAATTAATGTCGTCCTTCCGGCAAGTGGACATCCGGCATGTACCAAGGGAAAGGAATGGACGCGCTGACATTTTGTCCAAGCTGGCCAGCACCCGGTCTTCTGGAAGCCATCGATCCGTCATTCAGGAAAGTATAAACTCTCCTACTGTAGTGCTCTCCGTCGACAACGAGATTCACTGGTATACCGCCATACAAAGATACCTGGAATCCGGAATCCTACCCGCTGAAGCCGGAGAAGCAAGGAAGATACAGCGCCAGGCAGCGCGTTACTGTATGCATCAGGGGAAATTATACAGAAGAGGAATCTCGCAACCACTATTAAAGTGTATCCCTCCATCTGATATCTCATATATTCTGGCAGAGGTGCACGAGGGATGTTGTGGCCAACACCTTGGAGCAAGGGCATTAGCGAAGAAGATTCTCCGGGCTGGTTACTATTGGCCAACTCTGGAAGCCGACGCTGCCACACATGTCCAAAAGTGTGATTCTTGCCAGCGGCATGCCGACATTCACCGGGCTCCCCCCCAGGAACTATCCTCTATCACGGCGCCATGGCCTTTTGCATGGTGGGGGATAGATATCCTGGGACCTTTCCCTCTAGCTCCAGGACAGGTCAAATACCTGGCCGTAGCAGTTGATTACTTTACTAAGTGGATTGAGGCAGAGCCATTAGCTAGGATCACTGCCAAAAACCTGGAAAGGTTCGTTTTTCGGAGGATAATATGCCAGTTCGGGATCCCGCATACCATCATTATGGACAATGGAACCCAGTTCACTGATAAAGGGTTCAGGGACCTGCTTCAGGGGCTTCACATCAAGCAACACTTTACGTCAGTAGAGCACCCACAAACAAATGGGCAGGCTGAAGCAGCTAACAAGGTAATTCTGCGTGGTTTGAAGAGAAGACTGGAAGACGCAAAGGGGTTGTGGGCTGAACAATTATGGCATGTATTGTGGGCATATTGCACCACCCCTCATTCCACAACTGGGGAATCCCTATTTAGGCTCACGTATGGCACCGATGCCGTCATCCCGGTGGAAATCGGGAACCCGTCTCTTAGAACCCTTGATTTTAAGCCTGGAATCAACGAACACCGCTTACGAGAAGAACTGGACTTAATTGAGGAAATTCGTGATAAAGCGGCTATCCGCGAAGCCGCCATTAAAGCTCAACCAGCGGCTCAGTACAACTTCAAGGTGGTCCCTAGAGCCTTCGAGGTAGGGGATCTGGTCCTCCGCCGCGCCGACATAGGCGGGAAAAACGCCGCCCAAGGAAAGCTGGCGTGCAACTGGGAAGGACCATACCGGGTAACGACGAAGACTAACACTGGAGCATACGCCCTTGAGACTTTACAAGGGATTCCCATCCCAAGAACGTGGAACGCCGTCAAACTGAGAAAATATTTCAGTTAGATAATGACTCCCACCAGAATGGGAAATCTGAATGTTGTAAAAACCCAATAAATGGGATACTTTGAAGTCTACAAGGCCTAGCGCCGTGGCTTGAATGCCAATTTGAAATGTAAAATCTACAAGGCTTGACGCCGTGGCCTAGAGCCAAATAAAGAAGCATATTCATTACGTTTCATGATAAAACGGCTTCGCGCCGTATGATCACTTTCAGATTCAACATCGAGCAAAGGCATCAAAGATGATATCCCTCTATGACGACTTGCCACTTTCATAGCAGGGATACATCCGAAAGCGCCCCCTAACTGAAACTTGATTTCAGTACAAAGGGAAAGAAAGGATCCCGACACCGGCAATGTCCGGGGTCCTGATGTGCGTATATAAAATCAACCAAGAAAGCAAAAGAGCAGAAATTCGAAGTCACGAAAATAGGTTATAACAAGCGTTCGAAGTCACAAAAATAGGTTATAACAAGCGTTTTCTCGCTTACAAAAGGCGTCACACCGCCAAAAAGAAAATGAAATAATTACAAATTAAGCCGGCATTCCGGCCCTTCATCCTTGAACATTGGAAAACACAGTCACATCACCATCAGACTTGTTGTCTTCCAAACCAAGGATCTGGGCATCCACCATCTCGGATTCAGATGGGCCCTTCATATCCCCGGTAGCGATGTCGGCCTCCAAAATCAGGGGATGCATGGGAGGAGGAGCGATCTCTACTTCGCTGGGATCTTCCTCCACAAAAAATTTCCCGGTACCCCGGTACCATTTGCCATCCCGAACCACGCAGAGTGTGCTCATGCCTCTGGTCCGCAGGTCAACCCCGGGGTTCAAGAATTTGATCTGATCTATGGCGTTATGAAAGAATACTTCAGCCGATTCATCCCAGAGATCCTCCACCCGCTGGATCTCCTTCTCAAACTCCGCCGCCTTAACCTTCCACTCCTCCCTAGCCTCCTCGAGGTCTTCCGCCATCTTTTGTTTTTCCAGGACGGCTTGGATGGTTTCAGACCTCTTGGTGTCTAGATCTGACTTCAGCTTCTTGATCTCTTCCTCCAGCTCCTTATTCTTGTCAGTAAGCCGGAGATTGTCATCAGAAAGCCCCTTCACCTTCTTGAGGGCATCCTGCATCACGACTTCGTCATCCTTCAGCTTCTTCGAGACGGCTTCGAAGTCCTTCTTGATCTGAGGGAGGGCGGCCACCTCATCTATGGTACTGTGAAAAAACTCCGCCATCATGGCACCCCGCAAACACCAGGTGCCCACCTGACCCAGGAAATCTTTCATCTCAGCAGCGGAAGAACCCGTGAAAACGCGCTGACCCTGTTGGCCCAGCAGCTTCATGGCGGCGTCCTCCTTGGGGTCCGGCGTAGCCCAAGATATCCTTTGGGAAGGAGAGACACCGGAAGGCGTTTGAAACGCGGAATGACTTGCGCTGGAATCATCACCCTTTCCAGAATTAAGGGGACCCTTCAGCGCCTCGGTCCGAACCTTCTTCAGAGGACGTTCACATGGGACCTGGGTTGCTGCTTGGGAGGATGTCAGAGTGGATGAACCGGCCCCAGTGGCCACTGCTCTTTCTGCATCAGCGGCTGCCCTTTTAGCAGCCTCACGCTTGGCCCTTTTCTCCGCCAATGCCAGCATGTTGTTTCCCGCCATGTCACCTACAAAAGAAGGACAAGAGATATGAGAAAAATGCTCCAACGAAGCAACACAAGGTAATCTGGGGAATACCTAAGCGATCTTTTAAGCTCCGGCCACCGCCGTTGAGGATTCGATGGCACCCCAAGATTCCGTGTTCCTCTCTAAAAGCTTGCAATGCCTTCACCACGGCGACCTCAGGGTCAGATAGCTCTTCAATACCAAAAACGTAATCCCTGGACATCCTGTTAAAATGATCTTGGGTCCAGTATAGCGGGAACTTGGGCTTGCCGTCTTCTTTAAGCAACCATCGCTTCCCGCTCTCCCTTGGGCGAAGAAAGACGAAGCGCTCTTTGAAGTTCTTGTATGAAGCCTGATAAACTTCAAAAAGTTTGCCGCCAGGACCGGCCCTGAAGGCCAGCCACGCCTTCCGCCCGTTCGCATCCACCATAGGGTACGGTTTAAACATGTGGAAAAATATATCGAAGTTGTACATCAACCCCAAGGCGTCACATACCTCCATGAAGCTGCGGATGAAACCCCAGGCGTTCGGGTGTAGTTAGGAGGGGGCAACGCCCAAATAACGAAGAAGGCTAACTTCGAAATTTGAGAACGGAAGCCGGACCCCCAAATCCGTAAACAAACACTTGTACATGGGCAGAAATGGCTCTTCTGAGGTCCCTTGACTACAAACCCTATCATCTTCCCCGGGGAGCTCCACAGACCAGTCATCTTCGTGGTCGGGAGTTGTGTAGGTCACATGCCGGAAGGCCAGTTCTAACTCCGGCTCTGAGCTGTACCAACATGGAGTACCCAACGCCTCCACATCTACCCATCTGAGGCTCTCACAGTTAGGCGGTTCCGGGAAGTCGGCCTCCGGGGAAGTGTGAATCTTTCTTTTTCCCATCTCAGAGAAGAATAACTCCTGGGACCTGTAAGAAAGACCCAGTAAGTCCTCGTCAGAATCCGAATCCGAAGAAGACAGAATGCCCGAACCCAGTCGGACGGCGCCGGCATATTCCCTTACTTCATCCATCCCAACGCTCCTCTCCAGGCGAGTAGATAGCTCGGCATAGAGGGCCCAAAACTCCCCAGGAGTCAGGGAGTCCAAGGGCAAGGCCCCCCGGGGTAACTTCCCAGAAACTGAGTTGTTTAAACTCTCAGATATGGAGCTAAAACCACTACGGGTCCGGCGAACTAGCGGCACAACCCTACTTTCCTCCGCAGTTTCATCTACTACAACCCGAAAACCACCCTCGGGATCCATTTTTCGATGGTACATTGTCCCAAACCCAGCCAGAAAAATGCAAAACCACCGGAAAAAATAAAGGGCGAGGGGTCAGGGAAGTACCTTGGCGGAACTCCGAACAAAAGGCAGAAAGGAACTGAGCAAGACCCGACGGTTCGAATGACATATACCACCACGACCACCTGAGCAGGGAAGGGACGCTGTGAGCTTCGCCGCACCGGAAAAGGGAGTCGCAGGAGGAAGAAGAAGACAGAGCAGCAAAGCGGAACGACAATTTTTGAAAAAGGGCCAATCATTCTCCTCCCTCGGATCACTTATACGACAGGAGAGATCGTGACACCTGGCGGAACGCCAAGCGACGTGCCCTTAAAAACGGGACACGTCGCGTCTCGAGATTTGAACCGTTGCAGCTGGGGGCAGATTTAACGGCACTGCCATCCGGTATGTGACTGTCAACCGGGGTAAGAAATACACTCAAGCCGTACATTCAAATATGAAAGTTACGACTTCGGGGGCAACTGTTCTGGACTGGTGTCCGGCATCCGGCATCAGTCGGGCACGTGGGCGTCATGCAGAGCCGATAACCACACGACAGCTACCTGAAACGACGGCATAAGACACGGGCGCCATACCGGCATGGACATTTCAAGGCAGAACATGCCAACACGGAGGAATATGTATACTCAGATGTTCACGACATTAACAGATTTACCACTATTTCCTCCATATAAATACTCACGATTTTGAATAATCAGGTATCATTCTCAACATATTCTGATATTTGCTACACAAACTGACTTGAGCGTCGGAGTGTCTGCAGGTACGCCCCCCCTCCTCTGTTCCAGGCGGAAACCACCGCGGACGACCAATCTTGCGACCGGAATCCTCCATCGGAGAACCACCCCAGTTCAATTCTTATAATTGAAGTTTTATAAACATATTTTTAACATTTTCAACGAATATATATATATATATATATAATAAGCACATTATATATTAAAAGGCAACATGGCGGAGTGGTTAACACCTCTTGCACGCTGCCTCACGGTGCGAGTGCGAGTTTGATTCCCCATTGTACAAGCCTTTACTTTTCTCACCCCTTTTTACCATTTCCACTCCTTTAATTTTTTTAAATTTACTTTCCAACTATGGATGACAATTGAGCCTAGGCCCTATGGGTACCTACAATGGTCAGGGTAAAAACCCGTGAAGCGGGTACGGGTGCGAGTACGGGTAATAGCCCGTATTTTTTAACGGGCGCGGGTACGGGAACTATGATGCCCAACCCGCCCCATACCCGCACTCATATATATATATATTAAATTATTTAATAAATAATACCATATATAATTATATATATATAAAGTAATTTTATTAAAATATCTAATATATTTATATACATATATATTTAAAATTGATATATATATATATAATATTACAGATTAAAAATATATTTTTAAAACTACCTATTTGTGTTTTTTACTTTATAATATATGACTAATTAGTGTTAATAATAATTTTTTGCACATCATGGAGAATGCTAACCATGATATCCAAGTTTATAAAATAGTGTGATGTGAAGTATATTGAAATATTTAATAAAAAATTTGAACATTAATCATGGATTGTGTTTTAGAATATTAATGTATTGTGTTTCGATTTAATTAAATTGTTATGTCATTGATATTTAATAAATATGTTTAGATGATTTTGGAGTAATTTTTCAATTGAATTATAATTTTCTTTAATTAATATTTTTTAATGAGTTATTAATTTTTCATTTAACTAAATTGCGAGTAACAGGCGCGGGTACGAGGATGAGCATTAAAGTTGTTGCCCACGCGAGAACGAGCGCGGGTATGTGCTTTTTTTGAAAGTGCGGGTACAGGGACGAGAATTATGGTACTCTGCCCAAAAGGTACCCATTGCCATCCCTATTCCCAACTACCTTCACCCATTCCCCTTCACCACCCACATCCATCACAACCCCTCCCCCTTCTCTTTTTCTCCCTCCCCAGGTTCGGAAGTCATTTTTCGCAAAAAATTGTTTTCAGACATGTGTACCCATAAGTCAATTTTTCATTTGACTTACAAACATTGGTGTCTAGAAGCCATTTTTTCAAAAAAATTGGCTTATAGACACGTCTGTCCAAAAAGCAACCTAAAAAATTGATTTTCCGGACATGTGTGTCTGAGAATGTCTTTCAGACACTTTTGTCAGTAAGCTAATAATTTTGGGAAGATATGACTTCAGGACTAGGGGCCTTAAGCTTAATGAAAAATTGGCTTATGGTCACACATGTCTGGAAGCCATTTTTGGTGAAGAATGGTTTCTAGACGTGGGATGGGAGAAGATGGGGAAGGGGAGGGGTTGCAGTGGGAGAGGATGGTGGTGGTTGTAGGTGAGGATGGGGTGGAGGTGAAGGGGAAACAAAATAGGAAGGGTAGTTAGGGAAGGAGCTTTTAAAAAACAAAATGGGTGTGGAAATAGCAAAAGGGGGTAGGAAAAGCGAACACCTATTGTGCATTGCTCTAAAGGACAAAGTAGGGAGTTGCTTTTAACACCCCCTTTTTACTATTCACATCCCTATTTCTTTGGAATGTTTTCCCCTAAACTACCCTCATCCCATCACCCGTCCCCCACCGCCACTGCCACCTCCAGCTCCCCCAACACACCTCCACCCCCCAACACCCCCACCACCACTTTACTCATTTTTTTCTTTTCTTTTCTTTCAGTAAATTAATTTTCGAAAAAAAATACTATCGAAAATTAATTTCTAGTAAAAACACTTCCTGATATTTATTTTGGGATAAAAATGGCTTCCGGAAATTTTTTGAAAATTTTTAAATTTTTAGAGACAGAAAAAAATTTCGTCTCTAACAACGAAGGAATTTTGTTTCGAGTTTTAGAGATGGAAAACTTTTCCATCTTTAATTCGTCTCAAACATGTTTAGAGATGGATGTAGAGATGAAATTTGTTTTCTGTCTCTAATTCATTTTTTATTTTGAGTTTTTGAGTAAACCACCACTTTCCTTTTCTCTTTATCAGTTTTACTTTGTTGCATAAGAGCTCATGTACCAATGTGACCGGCCAACTTTAGCTTGTTTGCAGCCATGGTTTTCATTACATAGAATCTCACCTCCTCAGCCACAGTCAGAATGGGCTTTCCCTTATATTTAAGAATCATGGAGTTAAAAACCTTACACTTGTTGTTAGTTATGTTGTCCACCTTGGGCCATTTATTGAAATAAGCCTTTGTCCAAGCTTGTTAAGGCCATTTGTCCAAATAGGCCAAAGTCTTTTCATTAATTCTCTTCACTCTCTCCATAGTGACATTAAATTAGGTTGGTGTTGTTGATCAAGCACACTGCCAAACAATTGTTCTCAACTCCTTGTCTTTGAACTGTTTGGTAAAATTTTTCCACATGTGCATTGCAAAAAATATGTGGTCCACGCCAGGCATACCTCCTACATGGCATGTATTAGACCCTGCACAAAATAATTCAAAATTCATTTTAGCCCCTGTAGGTACACACTTACTGTCACATTAGTCCATGAAGAAATAAATTAATATTCTAATTGATCCCTATGGCACATAAGACCTAAACTACAATTTGGTAAACATGAACTCTATAAAAAATTACATTTTAGTAGACTTACCTTCTGCATATTAGACATAAAGTTCCACTTGTGTTGTGTGTAATCACCGAAATCTTGTTGGAGTAATGTCAAGAACCACTTCCAAATTTCCTTGTTCTTAACATCCACTATGGCATATGATATGACAAAGATATGATTAATGAGCAGACTAAGATAAGTTAATCTCAGTTCCTTGGTGATCATTGGCTGCTGGTTCTGCACTTACTGCTGGTGCTGCAGCACCTTCAGTTGTTGGTTCACCTTCTGCTATTGGTGCCATAAAGATATTTTCCCCGCTGTATCTTCTTGCATTATGGTCTGTTGATCCACACTTGCTGTAATGCATGGTGGAAATTCTTTTGCTCAGTTTCCCTGGTTTGGTGTTGTCTTCCTCACCCCTTCTCCTAGATTTTTTTGGCCTCCCGGACCTTCTTACAATTTGTCTAGGAATTGGTGGAATTTGATTAGTTGCTTCCAAAAACTCCATGGACTGACATGGCCTAATAAAGTGTTCATATGTTGCATGATAAGCATGCATTTTAAGCCATGGGTGGACATGCTTTTCAGGTTGAACTTTTAAATAAGCCATTACAGCAATGACATGTCTGCAAGGCATCCCAATCAGCTGCTAGAACCTAGAGGTGCAAGTTTGCTGGCCAAGGTCAACATCCATCTTAGTGTCCCACCTCTGAACTTTATACCTTGTGTACTGACCATCACCAGCCCATTGAGCTGTCCACTTCATGCTCAAGACCTTCTCCTTGTCAAGCCTTTTCTGTTGCACATGTGGTAGTTCTCCAAGGTATTTAAGCAATGCCCTTTTGTTGGATGCCATGTTCCTCATTATATAAGACCTTATCTCCTCTAGCGTTTTTTAAAATTAGTTTGCATTGATATTTGACTATCTTTCCATTGAAAACCTCACAATTGTTGTTGCATAATGTGTCCACTTTTACAGCTGGACTAAAGTGGTCCTTGGTCTAGGCAGTCAATGGAAATTTATTTAGATACCCCCATGCCTTTTGATCAATGGTCTTGACTCTTTCCATTTGGAGGTTGAATTCCTGTGTTGTGGTACTCCTTGCACAAGCCCACACCAAATCCCTTAACACCTTATCCTTCTATACTTTGATGAAATTCTTCCAAAGGTGCTTGACACAAAATCTATGATCAGCACCTGACATTGCTTCCTGCAAGGCAGGGATAAGCCCCTACATCTAAAAACCAAAACACAGACACATGTTAATTAATAAATTACTCATGATTAACAATTATCACACATGCACATGTGTCCCTAAAGAGATAATAAAACATGCAAGTTAGTCCCTGAAGTATGTAAAAATCATGCAATTTAGTCCCTTAACATGAAATTACCTTCTGCATATCTGAGATGAAATGCCACCCATGTTGCTGGTAATCTCCCAAGTCTTGGTGCAACAATTCCAAGAACCATTTCCAATTTTCCTTTGTTTCACTATCAACAACTGCATATGCAATGACATATATGTGGTTGTTTACATCACCTCCAACAACAAGCAACTGCCCACCATAATACCCCTTCAGAAAACAACCATCCAAGCCTATCATGGGTCTACATCAATCCTTGAATCCTCTCTTGCATGCATCAAAACAAATGTAGAGCCTTTGAAATAGTGGAGGGACTTCTTGTTGTGGTATAGTGTCCATCTTGATAGTGGAGTTTGGGCTGCTTCTTAATAGCTTATTACAATAATCCCACAATTTGTTATACTGTTGTATTTCAGAACCTTCTATGTTTTCCCTTGCCTTCTTCAAAGACCTGTAGATTTTGCTATCTTCTAAGTAGACATTATATTCCTCCTTCATCATGTAATAGGCTTCACTGTGAGTTAAACCAAGTTGACTCCTTAACCCTGCCTCTAATTTGTTGGTCACCCAATGCCTATCAGCTTGCTTATTTTTAAAGTCCTTGAACAAGTGTGTTCTCCAGTTAGTGTCTTGATCTGGAAACTATTTGTCAGACTGATTTGTGAGCATAAAATCTCCCATGAGCAGTTTCCATTGGCACACTTAGCTTTTGCCCTAATCTTGTCATTCTTAAGCCACTTTATTTCCCTTCCAAGATGGATGTTATAATCTTTCACAACAGCCTTAAAGTCATCCAACTTTGCAAATTCCATCCCTAAACTTAGATGCACATCACCAAAACCAGCCTCATGATTAAATTGTGTGAATTGCCTTCTTGGTTGGTCCTCACCATCAGGGGAGCTAATTGGTAAGTGCAATTCTTCAGATTAGTAGGAGAACCTACCTTCTTCGTCACTGCTGTCTCCAAGGCTTGTGGCAACATGTTCCTCCCATGCAACCATGTTTTCTCCTACACCACCATCCAAACTTCCCCCAATTCCACCACTACCATCATTATCTGCTTGTCTTCTTTGCCTACTGCTAGAAGCAACATTTGAGCCAACCCTTTTCATCCTTCTAGGTACAGCTGACTCCTCCTCATACTCATAATCAAATTGGAAAAGTGGAGGCCTATAAGGAGAGTCACTAGCAGACTCATAGTCATCACCAGAGCACTCCTCTTATGCTTCATAGGATTTGTCCTCATCACTAGTGTCCTTCCCTCCATCATCCTCACCCATGTTAGCCCCTGCAGCATCTTTAAATTCAGTGAAGTTCTCATGATTAGTAGTAATATTGTCAACCCTGAGCACCTTCAACTTTAATGCCACCCACTCCATAATCACTTTCTGTCTCCTCCACATTAATTTGGTCAGCAAATTTGTGCACAACTTCAGTATCCTCACTTCCATCATCTTCTAAACAATGAGGAGCCATTGTCATCCTAACAATTTCATCAACAGTTCTGCGCAAGTCTTCATCAATGGTTTCCTCATTAGGTGCCTTTTGACTAATCTTAGGGGTATCAATAAGATGCTCAAAGTATATATGCATCTCCCAGTCATGCACCATCCCAATGTTACACATTTGCCTAACTGCAACAAAGGTACAATAGAGACTAGATTGCTTGGCTCAACTTTGGGGATGAAAGTGTTGGGTTTAGTGTCTCAGATTTGGGGAAACTAGGTTAGGGACGAAATTGAAATATTTGGGGGGGGAGGGTGGGAGTACTGTTTTATAACACGTAGGAGAGAGGTGAGGGGCACAGCTGGAAGAAAAATGTTACACGCTGACAGAAAAACGTTCAACCAACAGACATGATGGATGGCAGTGACTGACGTGATGGATGGTGAGATACTTCGAGAACTAACTTTTTGTTTCACTTACTTTAGGGACTAACTAAGAGAGATGGTGTTAGTTCGAGGATCAAAATGATGGTTTGTTCTATGTTAAAGTAGAAACAAAAGTATAATAAAAACTTAAAAAAGAGAGAGAAAGAAATGGAAAGCCAAAAGATTTGAGCGGGACTTTTTTTTCAGAAAGTCGACACGTGTCCAAGTGTATTCATTTTTCTTAGTAGTAAATAGATAGATAAATAAAATAGATAGATAGAATATAATAGAATATAATAGAATAGATAAATAGATATAATATAATAGATAGAATAGAATAAAAAATAGATAGATAGAATAGGCAGGGGGTTCGGTTTGGATCGGTTTTGAGGTAAAAAAACCATCCGATCCGATCACTGCGGTTTTATCATTTCATCATCCGATTAGTTTTGATATTTTTTCAAATCCGATCCAATCCGATCCAATTTAAATTGGATTGGATCGATTTTCGGTTTTTTAAAGCAACAATAAATATTTGATAAAATTGGTAAAATAATGAAGTAATAGTAAACATTTTCTTATTGGAACTTATATTTATTAAAATTAATATAAAATTATATAAAAAGAATGACATGAGACATGAAAACAAATTTAAAAATAGTTTTATATTGATATATTTTTAGAAATATTAACATGATATTAGATAATAAAATCATAAAAAAATATAAGTATAAGTATTTTTTATCAATATATATGCATACAAGTATAAATATATGATTATTTTATAAGTAATAATATATGTATATACAATCCTGAGAATCCCACACCTGCACAGTGAAAACCCAGCACACACTCACTTTTTCTTTTTTTTTTATATCTGAACAGTGAATTTTTTTTTACAATTTTTTTTTCAAAAAGTCTGATTTTTTTTCCTAAAAAAAATATTTCTGTTTAACCAGATTAATAACCTAGTTAACCATCAACTTAAATGGTATTAATGACGTGCTTGAACAATATTTTTTTAAATGTGACCAGCACCTACTTTTTTTAAAAAAAATTATTGTCGGTTAACCAGATTAATAACATAGTTAACCACTAACTTATATGGTATTAACCACTTGTTCACTTGAAAATAGAGTTAAAGGTTTGTCATTTTGAACAGTTATCTGAACTTATATCAATATTAACCACTTGAGCAACTTATTTAACCACATAATAACTCACAGTTAACCACTTTTTGCCTCAGTTATAATTATTAACCAGATTAATAACACAGTTAACCACCAACTCATATGGTATTAACCACATGTTCACTTGAAAATAAATTATTCACCAGATTAATAACACAGTTAACCACCAACTTATATGGTATTAACCACACGTTCACTTGAAAATAAATTATTCACCAGATTAATAACACAGTTAACCACCAACTCATATGGTATTAACCACATGTTCACTTGAAAACAAATTATTCACGAGATTAATAACACAGTTAACCACCAACTTATATGGTATTAACCACATGTTCACTTAAAAACAAAGTTAAAGGTTTGTCATTTGAAGTTATTTGAACTGATATCAATATTAACCACTTGAGCAATTTATTTAACCACATATTAACACACAGTTAACCACCTTTTGTCTCACTTATAATTATTCGAAGTGATTAAATGTTAACCACTTGAGCAACTCATTTACCCACATATTATCTCACATTTAACCATTTTTTGTCTACTAACTCACACTTAACCACCTTTTTGCCTCACTTGTAATTATGGTTAATGCTATATAATTTGGTGGTTATCTATGTTGTCAATATGGTTAATTATAGATAGATTATTTAAAAAAAAACAGTTTTTTTTTGTAAAAAAACATGTCACTGTTCACAAAAAAATTGGTAAAATAAAACATGCTTGGGTGTGCCGTGGGTGTTCGCTGTGCGGGTGTGGATTTTTTTTTTTTTTTTCATTTATATATAAGTTCGGTTTGGATTGGATTGAATTGGTTTTCAAAAAAGGATCCGAAAACCAATCCAATCCAATAAAAAATTTCGGTTTTCTGCGGTTTGCGATTCTTTGGATTTCGGTTTGACTCGATTTTTGGTTTTGCGGTTTTTTACAGTTTGCATTGGATTGGATTGGATTGGATATGAACACCCATGACAATAGAAAAAAAAAAAAAAAAAAGCAGCAGGCGCGGGAGTAAAAGTGACACGTGTTGTGCTAGAAAAATACAAATAGAAAAGACGCTGACAGGTGAGTGTGTAAAGGACACTACCATCCATCCCATGTCTTTGCTTGCACAGCTGCAACTTTCCCCACTGGAATTCATTGTTTTGTTATCCTCTTCCAATTCATGAATTTGCCGGTGCCGGCGTTCCGAGCCTCGAGGCTCTGCAATGGGCCAATGTTTTTTGTTCTCCCACATCCCTTCACTTCTTCTTCTTCGGCATTGGCCATTGGAGGCGCTCGGAGGATGTCGCCGAGGGTTGAAGTTGCTGGAGGAGTGAGGTTCGACGGGCCAGTGCCCCTAAACGACGACGTTGAGGAAAACGAAGTGGTTTTCGAGCACTGCGTCACGCGGACTCTGTCTCCGGCGCTGACATTGGAAGACGGACTTCAGAAAATGAAGGATGCTCTTGAAATGTTGAAGGCGGCGCCACCTCGTTGCTCCGCTGGATTCCTTAGGATTCAGGTATCTCTTCCCATTCCATAGGTTTCTTTCAGTTATAATGAGCTTCTTCTTCTTCTTCTTCTATTGTTTTATTTTATTTTTTAAACGGAATTTGTGACATGGCTTGTTAAATAAGTGTGGAATCAATTATAATTCAAATAGACAAAGCTCAAATTTATAGTTCATGTTCACATTCCATGTGCATTTCGGAAAGCCAAATTATGAAATTAATATTCTATAGTTTCTATTGTTTTACTGTGAGGTCATGTAGAGCAGCTGATTAGCTGAAAGATGGGAAACCGTGTATATGGTGAAATGTTGGAATGATGGGGGTATTGCTATGTGGATGTGTTTTTATTTTATTTTTTTTCTTTTTGGTTCAGGTGGTTGTACCTCCAAGTCCTAAGGCGTTGAGTTGGTTTTGCTGTCAACCAGAGTCGTCAGGAGTGTTTCCTCAGATTTTTGTTTCCAAGAACACAGACAATCCCACGTGTAAGTCACTGTATGTGAATGGAAGCCGTGGAGTTTTCGGCATTGGGGCTGCTGTTTCTTTTGCACATTCTTCCCCTGGAAAGCAGAGTTTGATAAAGAGGTCAGTTCTTCAACCTGATTTTCGTTCCTTTTGGTTCTGGCTTTTATCTCTGGCTAGATGGCTAGAGATTCATGTTAGTATTTATTGACTCTTGGTAGAAAGGATGGGGAGACATGTGGTCATAAGAATGAAGGAGAATGCGAATGGAGGGCATAGTAATAAGAAGGGTTTGGATTGACTTGAGAAAAGAAGATATGTGTAGAAAATTCTGATTTGTTCTCATGAAAATATCATACAGGACAGCCAATCATGGAGTTTATTTCATTAGTTGAAAACTGGCCTTTAAAAAGTCAGTGATAGATGCAAATGTATAACTGGTAGTGGTATCCATTGAGGCATAAACCCTAGTGTGGTGGAGTCACAGGTGAGACTGAGAGGAGACATTAACTCAGATTTGGATCTGAGCAAGACTTGAGTTGTTGTTCTTGCCATATGTATCTATTTATCATGTAAACATTCATGTATTTAAAGGAGCCAGCCATATATGATGGAGCTTCATGTATAGGTTAATGGTGATGATGGTATCTGGTCAAACATGGAATTTTAGTTGTTATGAACTAACCAAAGAATGAATTTATTTCTGCAGATACATCTCAACTGATTCAACCCATATACTAGCCTATGGTTTTATGGATATTAGTTTAGATAATGATTTGGTTTCGATGAGTCATGAGGATGGTTCTTTTTGCTTTTTTATCCCTCAGGTAAAAGTTTATCAGTATTATTGCCATTAGATTAATGTAAATTGTTAACTAAATCTCCTTTTACTCTGCCTCTTGTATTTCTTTCTAATAATTCTTTAGCACATATTCTTATCATTCCCACTGTTATAATATTGTTTGATGGTCTCATAACTGACTTTTAAACTGTAAATGTCATAATGACAGATTGAGTTAGATGAACTGGAAAGTGTTTCCATTCTGACAATGACACTTGCATGGGATGACTTTTCCCTCTCTACTTTTGAAGAAGCCCTTCATTTGCTTGAAGTTTCTCTAAACCAGGTGCCTATAATGGCTTCAGTATATTTTTTAGGTTTTTGTTTAGTTTATTTATATATACCAGTTTTCAGTTTTTGTTTGCTTGAAGTGTTATTTATTATTAGTGCTATCATCATTAGATTATTGAGATTATATGGGCTTAGCATACATTTACTTTGTACTGCATTGTATTGCACTCTTAAAATAATAATATATTTACATAGGTTGACTATGCTATACAGTTCATCACATGACAATAAACTTTTCTCCTACCCTTTTTACATGGTATCAGAGTCAATGGTTTGGATGCCAGGCAATTGGAGACGGTCGTTAGTGCAAGATTTGTTCTCAACCAAATTTCATCTCAATCCTTTATTGCTGCCATAGAATTTGTTTCTATCCCTAAAGTCCCTTTCAGATGCCTTAACCCATGATGGTTGGAAACGGGCTATGGAGGAGGAAATGTTGGCTATTGAGCATGTTAGATTGTTAGTGTATCATATAATAGATATGGGCTTGGGCCTATCACTCCGACTGGTGCCCCCACCATCAGACTCACGTCGTCCATATGAGTTCAACATCGCCGGAATCGCGTCCATCGGAGCAGGGACGCTCTCACGCGCCGTTTCTTCACCGTCGCGTTTCTCCTCTGCCAGCTGCCATCAGTCGCGCGTGGAGGCGTGTCCAGCCGCCCTCGCCGCCACCGGACTCGCCTCGGTGTCCTCTCTCCCGATCTGGTCTTGCTTGTGTGTTTCAGGTCTGGTACTCGCGGGTCCTTCCTATTTTGGACGTTTTTCTCTCTCCTGTGGTTGTTTTTTACTCCTACAGTTGACCCATGGCTACTCCTGTTGCTAATAAGTCTGATACACTCCCATCTTCAGTAACTATGTCAATGTCCCACTTTCTATTGACAAGTTAGATGGTTGAAACTATGATACCTGGGCCTTTGATATTAAGCTCTGGCAAAAGGGACATGATTATGTTGGTCATCTTACTCAGAAGGCTGATTCGATCGACGAAAAAGATCGCCCTCGCTGGTCCAAAGTTGATGCTCAGATTTGCAGTGTTCTTAAGTCGACTATCCATCCTATCCTGAAGCTGATATTTCAAGCCCATGAGACATGTGCTGGGGTTTGGGAGCAGGCTAGAGTGCTTTACACGAATGATACCCAACGCCTCTATGGTGTTTGCCAAAATCTCTTAGTACCATTGCCCCTAGACGTATTGATGGATCCATGGCTGAGTACTTGGGCAAAGTTCATGGTCTTTTACATGATTTCAATGAACTCTTGCCCCCTGCTTCCACTCCTGCCAAGAACCGGAGCAACGCCAAACTTTCTTTATGTTGATGGCATTGTATGGGCTCCCAGATGAGTATTCTTTGGTCCATGATCAGATTTTGAGGTCTCCGACCGTGCCCCCTTTGACCTCCACTTGGTCAACCTTATTGCGTGTGCCGCCCAAGTCATCCACTGACATACCTTATTCTGTCACCCCTGTTGACCCTTCTGCCTTAGTATCTTAGCGTGATGACCGTAGCCGCTCTCTCAAACCAGGCAAGGGTCGTTACATGTGCGATCATTGCCACAAAATGGGACACACTATTGACAGGTGCTTTTCATTGCATGGTCGCCCTCCTTGGTCTGCTAATGTTGCCCGGGTTGGTCCATCTGTGCCTTCTGATGCTGATGCCACTTCATCTGATCATCCAGTACCACCGACTTTCTTCAACGACTTCCTTAAATGGTATGAGGATCGTCAGGACTCCGGTACCACTGCTTCTGTTGCGCACACGAGTAATTCCTTTGCTGGTCTCACTCACTCCACCTCCCTTGGCCCTTGGGTTCTTGATTCTGGTGCCACCAATCATATTACTGGTAATAAATCCCTTTTCTCCACCCTTTCCACTTCTGGTTACTTATCGTCTGTGACTATGGCAAATGGCTTCCAGGCCCCATCCCATGGTGTTGGTAGTGTCCACCCTCTTCCTTCTCTCTCCATTGATAATGTCTTTTATGTCCCTGGGTCTCCATTTAATTTATTATCCATTAGCCGTCTCACCCGTTCTCTTGATTGTGTCATTTCTTTTACTAAAGACTTTGTTTTCTTATAGGACCGGAGTTCAAGACGCACTTCTGCCCATGGTGGCTCGGTGGTGGATTCTCTCCTTCTCATCCATGCTCAGTTGGGTCACCCTAGCCTTGCCAAGCTGCAACAACTAGTACCGAGTCTATCTAAGTTGTCAACTTTGTCATGTCAATTAGGATAACATAGTTGTAGTCCATTTCCTAGGAGTGTCAATAATAGAGCTTCGTCTTCTTTTGCTTTAGTTCACTCTGATATTTGGGGTCTGAGTCGTATTAGGTCTACTTTAGGGTTTCAGTATTTTGTTACTTTCATTGATGATTATTATCGACGTACCTGGTTGTTTTTAATGAAAAATCGTTCTGAGTTGTTTTCTATATTTCACTCATTTTATAATGAAGTCAAAAATCAATTTGGTGTTTCTATCCCTGCCAAGCGTAGTGATAATGCTCGTGAGTATCTCTCCCATTCTTTTCAGACATTTATGGCTTCCCATGGTATTCTTTATCAGACCTCTTGTGCATATACCCCACAACAAAAAGGGGTTGCAGAGCGCAAGGATAGACACCTCATTGGAACAATTCGAACCCTTTTACTTCATTTTCATGTCCCTCAACTATTTGGGGTGATGTTGTTCTCACTGCGTACTATCTCATCAATCGCATGCCCTCTTCTGTCCTAAACATCCAGGTCCCTTACTCTATATTGTTCCCTCATCAGCTTCTCCACCCCTTACCTCCTAGAGTCTTTGGGTCTACATGCTTTGTTCACAATCTTAGTTCTGGTCTTGATAAATTGTCAGCTAAGTCTCATAAGTGTGTCATTTTAGGCTTTTCTCATTCTCAGAAGGGGTATGAGTGTTTATCACCCTCTCTTCATAGATATCTCATTTCAATTGATGTCACCTTCTTTGAGTCTTCTCTCTACTTTGAGTCTACTTCCTCCACTTCTGGGTGGATACTAAGTCAAACCTAGAGGTGGAGGAATTAGACTTAAAGTAGAGAGAAGACTCAAAGAAGGTTACAACAACTGAAATAAGAAATCTATGAAGAGAGGGTGAGAAACACTTATATCCATTGAGACCGAGGGAAGCCCAAAAAGACACACTTATGAGACTTAGCTGACAAGTTATCAAGACCAGGACTAAGATTGTGAACAAAGCATGTACACCTGAAGACTCGAGGAGGTAAGGGGTGGAGAGGCTGATGAGGGAACAATAAAGAGTGAGGGACCTGTTTTTTTAGGACAGAAGAGGACATGAGATAGCACGCAGTGAGAACAACATCACCCCAAAATTGTTCAGGGACATGACCATGAAGTAAAAGGGTTTGAGTTGTTTCAATGAGGTGTCTATTCTTCCGCTCTGCAACCCCATTTTGTTGTGGGTATATGCATAAGGGGTCTGATAAAGAATACCATGGGAAGCTATAAATGTTTGAAAAGAATGAGAGAGATACTCACGACCATTATCACTACGAGAGCACGAATAGAAACACCAAATTGAGTTTTGACTTCATTATAAAAGGATTGAAATATAGAAAACAAATCAGAACTATTTTTCATTAAAAACAACCAGGTACATCGATAATAATCATCAATGCAAGTAACAAAATACTGAAACCCTAAAGTAGACCTAATACGACTCGGACTCCAAATATCTGAGTGAACTAAAGCAAAAGGAGACGAAGCTCTGTTATTGACACTCCTAGAAAATGGACTACGACTATGTTTTCCTAATTGACATGACTCACGACAAAGTTGATAACTTAGACAGACCCGGTACTAGTTGTTGCAGCTTGGCAAGGCTAGGGTGACCCAATTGAGCATGGATGAGAAGGGGAGAATCCACCACCGAGCTAGCATGAGCAGAAGGTCGAAGCTGATAAAGACCATGAGACTCACATCCGGCGGCAATCATCCATCTCGAACTCCGGTCCTGTAAGAAAACAAAGTCTTTAGTAAAAGAAATGACACAATCAAGAGAACGGGTGAGAGGGATAATAAATTAAATGGAGACCCAGGGACATAAAGGACATTGTCAATGGAGAGAGAAGGAAGAGGGTGGACACTACCAACACCATGGGATAGGGCCTGGGATAGTCACAGACGGTAAGTAACCAGAATTGGAAAGGGTAGAAAAAGGGACTTATTACCAGTAATACGATCGGTGGCACCAGAATCAAGAACCCAAGGGCCAAGAGAGGTGGAGTGAGTGAGACCAACAAAGGAATTACTCGTGTGCGCAACACAATAGTGGAATCGGAGGCCTAACAATCCTCATACCATTTTACGAAGTCATTGAAGATAGCCGGTGGTACTGGATGATCAGATGAAGTGGCATCAACATCAGAAGGCACAGAGGGAGCAACCTTGGCAACATTAGCAGACCGAGGAGGGCGACCATGCAACGCAAAACACCTGTCAATAGTGTGGCCCAGTTTGTGGCAATGATCGCACCTGTAACGACCCTTGCCTGGTTTGCGAGAGCGGCTACGGTCATCACGCTGAGATACTAAGGCAGAAGGGTTAATAGTGACAGAATAAGGTATGTCAGTGGATGACTTGGGCGGCACATGCAACAAGGTTGACCAAGTGGAGGTCAAAGTGGGAACAGTCGGAGACCTCAAAATCTGATCACGGACCAAAGAATACTCATCTGGGAGCCCATACAATGCCATCAACATAAAGAAAGTTTGGCGTTGCTCCGGTTCTTGGGCAGGAGTGAAAGCGGGGGCAAGAGTTCATTGAAGTCATGTAAAAGACCATGAACTTTTCCCAAGTACTCAGCCATGGATCCATCAATACGTCTAGGGGCAATGGTACTCAAGAGATTTTGGCAAACACCATAGCCTGCTCCCAAACCCCAACACATGTCTCATGGGCTCGAAATATCAACTTCAGGGTAGGATGAATAGTCGACTTAAGAACACTGCAAATCTGGGCATCAACTTTGGACCAGCGAGGGTGATCTTTTTCGTCGATGGAATCAACCTTCTGAGGCTCAGGTATCATAATCCTATCCCTTTAGCCAGAGCTTGATATTAGAGTCCTAGGTATCATAATTACTGCCATCAAGCTTGTCAATAGTGGGACATTGACATAGTGAAAATGGGAGTCTCAGACTTATTAGCAGCAGGAATAGCCATGGGTCAATTGTAGGAGAGAAACAACCACATGAGAGAGAAAAACATCCTGAATAGGAAGGACCCGCGAATACCAGACCTGAAACACAAGCAAAGACCAGATCGGGATAGAGAACACCAAGGCGAGTCCAACGGCGACGAGGGCATCCGAACGTGCCTCCACGCGCAGCTGGCGAAGGTGAAACGCGCCCGTGAAGGAACGACGCGTGAGAGCGCGTCCCTGCTCCAATGGACGCGATTCCAACAACGTTGGGGCACCGGTCGAATTCACGGCGGGAGGTGGTGGCTGCGGCGGAAAGGGGGGAATATTGGCCGGATAAATGACACGGCAACACGGGCAGACCAGAAACCGGAATGAGACATGGTTTCCAGAAAAAAACAAATTGACACCAATGGACAGTGGGTCAACTAGGAAGGCACTGATTAGGGTTATCTCTCGTTAGGCTCTAAATATCATGTTGAGATGAAGAGAAAACGTGAGACATGATAGAATTCGTGTGTTCAGAATACACAGCAGAAAATAATATATATACATAAGTGTATTTACAAATATACATAGTGATAGGCAGAAGCCCATATTTATCATATGATACACTAACAATCTAACAACTTACATACTTTAACTTGGCCTTATCACTAGTCAATGTGGGACTCTCCAACACACCCTTTCACGCTCAGGGAGTCAGGGCTGGACATCTGGAGCGTGGACATCTACGGGTGGGGGCCCGATAACGGATCTAGGATAGGCTCTGATATCATATTAGATTTTGGACCTAAGCCTAACTCAACCCTAAAAGCTAGCTTTTAGGGTGAAAATTGCCCAAGGCTTACATACTTTAACTTGGCCTTATCACTGGTCAATGTGGGACTCTCCAACATACAATAATTAGCTTTTATTAATTAAAATCAGCATGTTACTAATTCTAACAATACCAAATCTAGTCCTTCGGCTTCTTGATGCAATCCAAGCTTCTAAAATCATCTCATTCATCCAAATGCTTGGACTTTCTCATCATTCTCTTTCTTGACTTGAGTATAATTATGGATAATACAATATATTGCACTAAGCACAAACATGTAGTAGCATTATTATTTTCTCTTGGGTTTGTCATCATCAAAACTTCTATCCTCTCATACCCTACCTCCTGACCTATACAAGGCTTTGCCATGGGCCTGAAGATGTTTTATGCTGCACTTTCGTCTACTTCCTTCTGTATCTATACTTAATGTTATATATCTTTTTGTGTAGGTTATATGTCATGTCTGCTCACCTACTGGTTCAAGGAAATCCAAATGCATAAGAGCTGCCATCAGGAAACTCAATTTGGTAGAAGATAGATCTGTTCCAAGGGTATAAGCTCATTTCTTTCCTAATGTGTAAGTTTACTTTGAACAACTAGTTGTTACTTCCTTAATTGCCAAAACTTGTTTGCATTTTAATCTTCAGAGATTTTTTTCATGGGTCGTGTCAAATTTTAATGCTTTGAAGCTATTTTCTTAATCTTTGCATTTCTTTTTTTGATTGCTTAAATTTGAGTTTTGAGTATTTCAGCTATAAGGACAGTGATTGTTAGTATTATGGGAAAAGTATAGATACATTATTCTCTGTTTCTTGCCCAAGGGCATCCACATTCACTATCAAAATGGATAAGTGTTGTAAAATATTAGGAGATTTGGTCTGTAATTAGGGGGAGATTCGTTCTGTAATTAGGGGGATTTGGTCCGTGATTAGGACAGATTTGTGTGATTTGATTTTGTTAGAGTCCTACATTGCCTAGAGATAAGGCCAAATTATGGTATATAAGCCTTGGGCAGTCCTCACCCTACAAGCTAGCTTTTGGGGTTGAGTTAGGCCCAGGTCCAAAATAACGGATCATCTAGGATAGGCTCTGATACCATCTTAGATTTTGGACCCGGGCCTAACTCAACCCCAAAAGCTAGCTTTTGGGGTTGAGTTAGGCCCAGGTCCAAAATCTAAGATGGTATCAGAGCTTATCCTAGATGATCCGTTGTTATTGGGCCGCCACCCGTATAGTTGTCCACGCTCCAGATGTCCAGTCCTGGGCGTGAGGGGGTGTGTTAGAGTCCTACATTGCCTAGAGATAAGGCCATATTGTGGTATATAAGCCTTGGGCAGTCCTCACCTTACAAGCTAGCTTTTAGGGTTGAGTTAGGCCCGGTTCAAAATCTAATATGGTATCAGAGCCTATCCTAGATGATCCGTTGTCATTGGGCCGCCACCCGTATAGATGTCCACGCTCCAGATGTCCAGTCCTGGGCGTGAGGGGGTGTGTTAGAGTCCCACATTGCCTAGTGATAAGGCTAAGTTAAAGTATATAAGTCATGGGCAGTTCTCACCCTACAAGCTAGCTTTTGGGGTTGAGTTAGGCCCAGGTCCAAATCTAAGATGGTATCAGAGCCTATCCTAGATGATCCGTTGCTATTGGGTCGCCACCCGTATAGTTGTCCACGCTCCAGATGTCCAGCCATGGGCGTGAGGGGGTGTGTTAGAGTCCCACATTGCCTAGAGATAAGGCAAAGTTAAAGAATATAAGCCTAGGGTAATCCTCACCTTACAAGCTAGCTTTTGGGGTTGAGTTAGGCCCAGGCCCAAAATCTAAGATGGTATCAGAGCCTATCCTAGATCCGTTGTTATTGGGCCCCCATCCCTTGATGTGTCCACGCTCCAGATGTCCAGCCCTGGGCGTGAGGGGGTGTGTTGGAAAGTCCCACATTGACTAGTGATAAGGCCATTTAATAGTATATAAGCCTTGGGCAGTCCTCACCTTACAAGCTAGCTTTTGGGGTTGAGTTAGGTCCAGGTTTAAAATCTAAGATGGTATCAAAGTATATCCTAGATGATCCGTTGTTATTGGGCCGCCACCCGTATAGTTGTCCACGCTCCAGATGTCCAGTCCTGGGCGTGAGGGGGTGTGTTAGAGTCCCACATTGCCTAGAGATAAGGCCATATTGTGGTATATAAGCCTTGGGCAGTCCTCACCTTACAAGCTAGCTTTTAGGGTTGAGCTAGGCCCGGTTCAAAATCTAATATGGTATCAGAGCCTATCCTAGATGATCCGTTGTCATTGGGCCGCCACCCGTATAGATGTCCACGCTCCAGATGTCCAGTCCTGGGCGTGAGGGGGTGTGTTAGAGTCCCACATTGCCTAGTGATAAGGCTAAGTTAAAGTATATAAGTCATGGGCAGTTCTCACCCTACAAGCTAGCTTTTGGGGTTGAGTTAGGCCCAGGTCCAAATCTAAGATGGTATCAGAGCCTATCCTAGATGATCCGTTGTTATTGGGTCGCCACCCGTATAGTTGTCCACGCTCCAGATGTCCAGCCATGGGCGTGAGGGGGTGTGTTAGAGTCCCACATTGCCTAGAGATAAGGCAAAGTTAAAGAATATAAGCCTAGGGTAATCCTCACCTTACAAGCTAGCTTTTAGGGTTGAGTTAGGCCCGGTTCAAAATCTAATAGATTTGTACAAATTTATTGCTTTATTTCCTTAATTAAGAGACTAATAGTCCCTATAAATATGTGTTGTACAGGCCCTAAATTATCAAGCAATTCAAGTGTTATTCAAATAATACTCAGTTCTTCCTTTTTCAAGTTGGTATCAGAGCTCTCGATCCAGGGGCTCTGCTTCCGCAGCTTCTAGGTAGCCTTCATTGCTGCACATCATTTTTCCAGCTTCGTTTTTTCCTTTTTTCGTCCAGTTTCGTTCAGCACAGTAAGCACCTTCCACATTTCTGTACCGAGTATTTGTTTTTTCCAGAGCATCGTTTCTCCAGCACCGTCAGCCGCGACCTGCGCAGTCCGCCGCCGACCACCGCGGATCCAACCGGAAAACACACCAGGAGGAGCGCCTCTCCAAGGTCGGCCTATCCCCAGAGTTTCTCCGCCATCCGACGCCGGACGCGCCGCCAATCGCCGGTCTTGTCTCCGGCGCGTGTAAGTCATGCGCCATCTTCCCAGCCGCCGTTTTTGACCACGCCACCACAGACTTGGTCGCCGGCCACCCCTGAGTCTGCTCCAGGGGTCGTTTCACTTTAACTCAGCCTTTTTAAGTGCTGTTAGGAGTTCCTTCAAATTCTGTTCACGAAGGGTACTGTTCCCGCCTCTTTTTTCTGCATTTTACCTTCCAATATGACTAAAGACAAGACTACCTCTAGTTTGAGTACCAACGATCTACAGGGGGACTCACTTAGTAAGACATCTAATTCTTGTTCCCTAACCATGACTAGTAAGAGTTCTAGCTTCTTATCCTTTAATGCTTCTAATACTGAGAGTATCTGGATTATAGACTCTGGTGCTACTGATCATATGACACCTCATTCTCCTTATTTTTCATCCTATACCATTTAATCCGGTAACCAACATATCATTGTCGCTAATGGTTCTCATATCCCTGTTACTGGTTGTGGCAACATTCAACTTCAATCTTCCCTTCCTTTAAAAAATGTGCTTCATGTTCCACAACTATCTAACAACCTCTTGTCTATTCATAAGCTCACCTAGGACTTAAACTGTGCAGTCACTTTTTTCCCTTCCCATTGTGTTTTTCAGGATCTTGCCACGGGGAGGACGATTGGAATTGCTAAAGAGCAGGGCGGGTTATATTACTTGCAGCATGAAGACAGTAAAAAGTGCACCAAACAAAAGGCACTCACATCCAGTCATCAGATAAATTCAGAATCTTGGTCTTCCTCCCAGATATGGCTTCAGCACAGGCGTCTTGGTCATCCTCCTTTTAGTATCCTTAAGTCATTATTTCCTTTTTTGTTTACAAAAGTGTCAGTTGAGTCCTTTCATTGTGATGTCTGTCAGTTTGCTAAACATCATCAAACAACTTTTCTTCCCAGTAATCATAAAAGTTCAAAACCTTTTGATCTTGTTCATTTGGATGTGTGGGAGCCTGCATCTACTTCTAATATTTCTGGTGCCAAGTGGTTTGTTTCTTTTATTGATGACTGTACACGGGTTACCTGGACGTTTCTCATGAAAGATAAGTCTGAAGTTTTCCATCTCTTTGTTAATTTTTTCCAAATGATACAAACACCATTTGGGAGTCCTATTAAGAGATTGCGTTCTGATAATGGGAGAGAGTTTGTAAATCAAAATCTTTCCAATTTCCTTAAAGAAAAAGGTGTTGTTCATGAGTTAACCTGTGTGGACACCCCTCAACAAAATGGGGTTGCTGAAAGGAAAAACCGTCATCTCCTTGAGGTTACTAGAACACTACTCTTCCAAATGTCTTTCCCTAAGTCTTACTGGGGGGAAGCTGTTCTCACTGCCACATATTTAATCAATAGATTGCCCTCTCTGTTCTTGATGGTGTTAGCCCTGTTCAAGTCATGACCTCATTCTATCCTTCTGTCCCCATTATGATCAGTCTCCAAATTCGTGTCTTTGGTTGCTCTGTTTTTGTTCATTTACATAGCACTCACCAGGGAAAGTTATATCCTCGGGCTATCAAATGTGTCTTCATAGGTTATGCCTAAAACGAAAAGGGATACAAATGTTATCACCCCCAAAGTCGTCGTGTCTATGTCTCTAAGGATGTCACATTTCATGAAACAGAATCTTTCTTCCATAGCACTCGGTGTCAGGGGGAGATCCTTGAGTTGTCATATATTCCTTTGTTACAAGATCCCACTCTTATGGAGGATGATAGAGATCTTGGACCAATGCAGAATAAAGAAGTTAGATGTTTTGGGAAACAATATCAGCGAAGAGAAAAACCCGACCTGGTCGACCAACAACTTCAATTGTCCGAACCGGAGGTAAGAACTGATAATCTTGCTGACACCTTAAATATCTCTTGTGATCCAAATTCAGATGATTTACCAATTGCCTTGAGAAAAGGGAAAAGATCTTGTGCCAAATATCCTATATCCCAATTTGTGTCTACTAAAAACCTTTCTATGCAGCACCAAAGTTTTATATCAGCAATTGATTCTATCACAATCCCCACATCAGTACAAGAAGCCTTAAAGGACAAGAACTGGATTCAAGCCATGAATGATGAAATAGGTGCATTGGAAAGGAATGAGACTTGGGAGATTGTAAAGAGACCAAAGGATAAAAAAGCAGTGGGGTGTCGGTGGATATACACTGTTAAGTATCACTCTGATGGCACACTGGACAGGTATAAAGCGAGGCTGGTTGCAAAAGGATACACCCAAATCTATGGGATTGATTATGACGAGACTTTTGCTCCCGTGGCAAAAATGAATACAGTCAGAATTATCCTCTCCTTTGCAGCACACTTTGGTTGGGAGATGCATCAGTTCGATGTTAAAAACGCTTTCCTGCATGGAAGCTTAGATGAAGAGGTATACATGGAGATCCCACCTGGATATGATGTTGCTGGTGGAGGGAGTAAGGTTTGCAAATTAAAGAAGGCCTTATATGGCCTTAAACAGTCACCTCGGGCTTGGTTTGGAAGGTTCACTCAGGCCATGATATCTCACGGGTACAAACAAAGCCAAGGTGATCATACTCTCTTCATAAAACATTCACAATACGGCAAACTCACTATACTTTTAGTCTATGTGGATGATATGATTATTGCAGGTGATGATGAGATGGAAAAACAGAATTTGAGGGAGAAGTTGGCTACTCAATTTGAGATGAAGGATCTCGGTAAGCTAAAGTACTTCCTTGAGATTGAAGTTGCATACTCCAGACAGGGTATTTTTATTTCTCAAAGGAAATACATTCTTGATCTTCTTAAAGAGACTGGTAAGCTGGGTTGTAAGACCACTGGAGCACCCATAGAGCAAAATCATAAAATTGGTAATGATGAGGAAAGCCCGAAGGTGGATAAGACACAGTACCAGAGACTTTTGGGAAAACTCATCTATTTATCCCACACCAGGCCTGACATAGCCTATGCAGTTAGTGTGGTTAGTCAGTTCATGCATGATCCAAGAGAAAGACACTTGCAGGCAGTAAATAGAATTCTTCAGTACTTGAAGGCATCTCCAGGGAAAGGATTACTATTTGAAAGGGAGGAAAACTTATCCATGAAGGTGTATACTGATGCTGACTATGCAGGATCAATTGTAGATAGGAGGTCCACCACAGGATATTGCATGTTCTTGGGTGGAAATTTGGTGACATGGAGGAGCAAGAAACAAAATGTGGTTGTGCAGAGGCAGAATTTAGAGCTATGGCACAAGGAGTCTGTGAATTGTTATGGGTGAAGATAATACTTGATGACCTCAAAATAAGGTATGAAGCTCCTATGAGACTTGTTTGTGATAATAAATCCGCCATCAGCATTGCCCACAATCCAGTTCAACATGATCGGACCAAGCACATAGAGATAGACCGACATTTCATTAAGGAAAAATTGGACAGCGGCCTTATAGCCACCGAGTACATTCCTTCAAGACTACAGTTGGCAGATATGTTCACCAAGGGACTTCCCACCGAGCAGTTTAAAGACCTTACTTGCAAGTTGGGAATGATAGATATCCATTCACCAGCTTGAGGGGGAGTGTTGTAAAATATTTGGAGATTTGGTCTGTAATTAGGGGGAGATTTGTTCTGTAATTAGCGGGATTTGGTCCGTGATTAGGACAGATTTGTGTGATTTGATTTGTACAGATTTATTGCTTTATTTCCTTAATTAGGAGACTAGTAGTCCCTATAAATATGTGTTGTACAGGCCCTAAATTATCAAGCAATTCAAGTGTTATTCAAATAATACTCAGTTCTTCCTTTTTCAAGTATAAGATTTGTGTAAAGGAGCTCTTTTACTCTATATATCCTTACTTTCATTCATTTTTTAAATTTAAAGTTGGTAGGTAGTGATGTTAGATGTTTTAGGTGTTTCTCCTCTATTTATTGCTTCCCTGTGTCTTTTTTAATTCATAAGTTTGCATAATTCTGCTGTTCCCAACATTTGTTAGAGTGAAGAGCATTTCTTGATCCACAAGCTAGCTCTAAGTTGCTGACTGCTGACTCTGTTGACTGTTTGCTGTTTGTTTGCTGATCTACACGAATTGCTAGGTGTACGTGAACACTATTGTACCAGGAGGAAGAGAAAGTATGGGTGACATCATGGAACTGGTAACCTATTTTTGCAATACATTTCTCATCCTTTACATTTTCTTGGGCTTTTACTTTCAGTAATTTGAAATCTTTGTTTTCTCCATCTCTATATGTTTCTGCACTCTTCTGCAAACATTTCTAATTTCTTCCATTTCTATTGCAGAAAGAGTCTCCATCTTACAGTCAATTCTGTGTCAGGCTTTCAGCAACCTTTGCTGTTTCAAATAACATGGTATATATTATTGTTAAGATAAGATCACACATTGACAAGAGATATGACCAATGTAGTCCTTATAAATGCTTGGGTAATGATCACTCCTTGAGCTAGCTTTTGGGGTAGAGTCAGGCCTAAAATCTAATATAGTATCGGAACCTATGACCAAGCGATCTAGAGTTTAATCCTTACTGTCATCATTTAGTAGGGTGGCAAATAAATCCATCTACCCATTAACCATCCGCTCAATCCATCAAAAAATCCATCCTGTCCATCCAATTGTTGAAAAATAATAATATGGATTGAATTGGATGGACAAGCTTAAATAAATGGATGGATTACAACCCATCCTCTTTTCTTTAAAAATCCAAAGAACCATTTTATTTAAAACTTATGGGTTAAAATTAAACCGTTTAATTTAATTTTTCAATCCAAGCTATTTGAAATTGCTATGTGAATGTATTGTGTTCTGTGAACTTCATGGTTTGGCGGCGAAGAGGAGGGCAGAGAGGAAAAGATGATGGCAGGAGTGGAGGTCGTAGACGACGATCGGGCTGAATTGAGGGAAGGGTACCAAGGCGTGGAGGACGGTGACGTTTTTGGGGAGGGATGGGTCTCGATGAAGCCGGTGGTGACTGAGATAGAGGAGACATGCGGTGCCGGAGAGATCTGGCAATTGGAAATTGATGAGCTGGGGTTTTCCGACGAGAACTGGTGAAATTTCAATAATGACTAGTAGGCGGCGGTGGCGGTGGTGGGTTAAGTGGTAAAGCGGTTTTGATTTATTTGAGTTTGCTAATTTGATTATTACTTAACATTTTCTATTCCATTATTTTTTTGAAAGCTTTCTTCGAATGATGTAACGTTTTCTTCTTCTTGTTATTAATTCTTTTCTTGGTATAGAATTATTAGACTTTAGAATTATAACTTTCCTTTAGGTACTGAAATGTTTAATAAGTAGCATATATAATAAAAACTAATAGTTAAATATAGTTTTTTTAGTTTCTTTTCATCAACTATCTTTACTATTATTATTACTATATCTACTTTATTTTATTAGTTATATATAGGTTTTAGTAGTTTTTTTATCACTGATGTCTCTTTTTTATATCAATTTTATTTAGTTATATAAGGTCTTTTTTATTTTATTTTGCATTTTAGTTTACTTGCACTAGTTGTATGATCACATTTGGCTATGTTTTAATACAAATATACAATTTGAAAAATTCTTACAGAACATGAAACTAAATAAGAGTTTATATTCTTATAAAATGGCCTGATTAATCGTATTTATATTCTTATAAATCAACTTGATTAATTGTATTTATGTTCTTATCAACCTTTTTTATTAGATGACAAGTGTGTAAAAATTAGCTTGTAAGTGTAACTTTTGCTTTTATTTAAATCCACATCATCACGTTCACAAGTATAACTTGTTGGGAGTTTAAAAGAAATATAGCCAGTTGGAAGAGAGAGAAAGAGAGGGGGGAGAGAAGAGGGGGAGAGAGGAAGAGATGAAAGGGAGGAGAGAGAAAGAGGGGAGAGTGGAGGGAAGAGAGAAGAATGAGAGATAATCTTACTGAAAGAAATTTGTAGAGAGAAATTTTTTAAGTAGGAGTGAGAAAATATTTTAAAAAAATAATATAAAATATATTTACAAATAGTATTATGGATAGATTGGATATCTATCTATAAAATATTTGTTAATGGATGGATTGAATGATTTTTATTTAACGGGTCGCGAATGGATTGAATTTTTATATATATTTATAACGGATTATAAATGGATTAATGGATTGTTTAAAGTCATCCATTATAATCCATACCAAAATTCATCCATTTGACACCCCTGCTATGTAGTTTAATTTCATCACAAGGTGGGTGGGTCTATGCATTGTGCATGATTCAAGGCCAAAGCGCTCTTGCGAGAGGGGGCGTGTTAGAAATTGTTAGAGAATATCTCCTATTTAGGGAAATTAGAAAACTGTATTTAGGGAAACTAGGAAACTGCATTAGGTGCTGATTTGTATAGCTGTATTTCCTTATTTTGTACAGGTCTATGTTTCCTTATTTTGTACAGATTATATTTCCTATATTTCCTTTATTAGTGGATGTACACCGTGTATATATAATATTCAGCTGCTGAGGTATTTTCCTCAAGCAATTCAACAATCCTATTCTCCACCTTTAGATGGTATCAAGAGCTCATCTCCTGTGGGCCTGATAAAGAAAAATCTGAATCCTTGTCCGCTGTCCGCAGTTCCTCTCTAGTAGTCCTGACGTCCAGCCACCGTTTGGCCACCAGCCACTGTCCGGCCACCGTCCAGCAACCGTTCGGCCACCGTACAGTCACCATCCGACCACCTTGACGTCAGCAATAGACACAGAAGATCCCAATCTGTTGATTCCCCAAAACGCCGCCGTCGTCCGCTTCCTCACGCGCCGCCACCGTTCGCTGCTCCTGTCGACGCGTGTAAGCCATGTGCCACCTTCCAGACCGCCGTTTGCTTCGCCGCCGGTCTCGTCAGGTTCGTCAAAATGGCTCTCCCATTCTTTTCAGACATTCATGGCTTCCCATGGTATTCTTTATCAGACCTCTTATGCATATACCCCTCAACAAAATGGGGTTGTGGAGCGCAAGAATAGACACATCATTGAAACAACTTGAACCCTTTTACTTCATGGTCATGTCCCTCAACAATTTTGGGGTGATGTTGTTCTCACTGAGTGCTATCTCATCAATCGCATGCCCTCTTCTGTCCTAAACAACCAGGTCCCTCACTCTATATTGTTCTCTCATCAGCCTCTCCACCCTTTACTTCCTATAGTCTTCAGGTTTACATGCTTTGTTCACAATCTTAATCCTGGTCTTGATAAATTGTCAACTAGGTCTCATAAGTTGTGGGATACTCAGATGCAGATTGGGCAGGCTCTCCTACTGATAGGAGATCCACTTCTGGATATTGTGTCTTTATTGGTGACAACTTGAGCTTATTTGGCTCAAACAGTTGCTTGAAGAACTGAGATTTAGGGAGGTTACACAAATGTTTCTCATTTGTGATAACCAAGCTGCCCTTCACATTGCCTCTAATCTAGTATTCCATGAGAGGGCCAAACATATTGAGATAGATTGCCACTTCATCACGGAAAATTTTTTATCTGGAGGCATTACTACTCAGTTTGTTAATTCCAATGATCAGTTGGTAGATGTCTTCACCAAATCATTGAGGGGTCCTAGAATTGATTATATATGTAACAAGTATGGTGCATATGATTTATATGCTCCAGCTTAAGGGGGAGTGTTAGATTGTTAGTGTATCATATGTTAGATATGGTCTTGGGCCTATCACTATGTATATTTGTAATACACTTATGTATATATATTATTTTCCGCTGTGTATTCTGAACACACGGATTCTATCATATGTCTCTTGCTTTCTTTTCATCTCAACAGATACCTTAACAATAGAGAAAACGAGAAAATTACTCATTGGCAAAGCTATTTCTGATTGCTTCCTATTGATATATCAGTTATATTTTTATTATAATGTAACTGTGAAGTGCATTGAGGATTTACTTTAATAATGCTAGAATGAGTAAAGGTGGCTGAAGTTTGTTCATGTAATGTCTCTCTTATTATCAGGCAGATCATGCCAACGAATTATCACAGTCACTAAATGAAAGTGCCAACATCAATGCTGTTTGGGCATCACTTATAGTTGAAGAATGCACAAGACTCGGTTTGACGGTTAGATGATCTGATAATCATTATAAATCTTTGGTTCACCTTGAGAGGCAAGATTCTGATTTATTCTTTCTTCTAGTATTTTTGTGTTGCACCTGGATCTAGATCATCCCCTCTTGCTGTTGCTGCTGCAAGTCACAAGTTAATCACATGTGTCTCGTGCTTTGATGAGCGTTCACTTGCATTTCATGCTGTTGGATATGGAAGAGGATCTCACATTCCAGCAGTAGTCATAACATCATCAGGCACTGCAGTTTCGAACCTTCTTCCAGCTGTGAGTTCCAATAATATATATTTTTATTTGGCCTGGATTTACTTATTATCTTGAATGCATAATGATTTAATTAATTCTAGTGATTCAGTTTGTTTTCATTCTTTAGCCCCCCACTTTACATGTGTTAGGGATTTTTATCTAGTTGTTAATTCTAGGAAGTAGCCTATTTTTGTTTTTTCTAGGATTTGTTCAATAGGCTGCTTTGTTATTTATTTATTTCCCCAGTTAGTTTTTACTTTTATCTCCATCAACTTGAATTTTAGTATTCCTTCTCTTGAGGGATATGTAGCTCAAGTTAGTTGAGATACAAATAATATTTTGTTCACATTAACTAAGTGATAAAATGGGCAGGTTGTGGAAGCAAGTCAAGATTTTGTGTCGCTTATTTTACTTACAGCAGATCGACCTCCAGAGCTGTTGGATTGTGGGGCAAATCAAGCAATTGATCAGGTCAAAACCCTTGATATTCTTGAATATTATGGTGCATGTATGTATCTATATCTATATAGCTATATATAATATATGTATTATTTAGTTCATTGGTGGTTACAATGCTGAATTACATGGGCAAGGGGAAGATGAGTCCTTGAAGATGTATTTATTTTCTTAAACCACAATAAAGTTTTATTAGTTTATAATCTGCTATGATCTATATTTCATTATGACAGTTTCACCCTCTTTACTTTGATATATAGTGTTCAATTTCAAATTGGTTTCTAAAATGCTCTTCCTCCCAAGAAGTGGAACACACTCCTTTGCGTATACAACATAGATCAAGGATAGACAATGTCATGAACCAACTATCCCAAAAGCTTAAATTGTTGGGTAGAGGACACATGAATGGTTTTATATAATATATTTCTAACAAACAATAACGGCATATGAAATAATCTTGTTACTTTAACCCATCATAGTGGTTTCTTGATATATTTTCTCAATTACTCATTAGGATGTTAGGCTTTACTTTTTCTTATTTGTTTGTGTTAAAAATATTATATAAAAACCATTCATTAGTCTTCACCTAACAACTTATGCTTATGGGATTGTTGGTTCATGAGATGGTATCGGAGCTTTCATGACCAATTGATCAAGAGTTCGATCCTTGTCACCCCAGTTCTGTTGCTAAAACGTTGAATTTCAACATAAGGTGGGTGGACTTGTGCATTAACCATGCGTGAGTGGGTGTGTTAGAAATATAATATAAAAACCAGTCATGTGTCTTTACCCAATGGCATAACCTTTTGCGATAACTAGTTGATGACAGTTTTTATAGAATGCTATCTATGGAGTTATTTAGTTTTTGAAAATTATAAAATAAAGGAAATCTTCACGCAGATTTTGAGGAAAGATGTTATCCTTCTATTGATGTTAATCTTAAATTGGAGACAATTTTACCAACGAGGTCAGCTTCCTCTACAACAGCTGAGCGCAAAACTGGGGTTCCTGAAACAGAAAGCCTTGGTACCAAGTTGAATCTGAATAATGAGTATTTTGTGTTGTATTACATGAATGATTTGAACAATACTTATATACAAGGATAACAGAATCAATCCCTAAAGCTTAGGGATTAGGATCACCTAACTAAGGAAACTAAGAAAGGATAAGATACAACAAAATCAAATCTGAATAATATCCACGAGGATAATATCTGATCTCAACAATTTACAAAGGAGAAAAACCGGTGGACTAGTATGCGAAGCTTCCACCATGGGGTTTGGGGAGAGTCAGATGTGTGCATCCTTGCCTTGAGAGCGGAGGGGCTGTTTATGTGGCTTGTACCTATGACCACTAGGTCCCAAGGCAGCAATCTTACCATTGTTCCAAGATGCATTCTCTATTATTATTTGTGTATGGTAGAAAAGTTAAATTCACTACTGCATCTGCTGCAATAAATTTGGAAAATTTATAAAGATTAGATGCTGTGGTTTTTTAATGTGAATACTGTTAATTTCACCGGTATGTAGATTAGCTGTTCTAAATGAAGGAATATCTACATTTGTGGTTCGCTTGGTTACTCATGCTACTCATTGGATTTCTATATCAGGTGAACCATTTTGGTTCTTTTGTGAGATTTTTCTTTAATCTCCCTGCACCTACCGATCAGATTCCTGCAAAGGTTGTACTTACCACTCTTGATTCTGCTGTACATCGAGCAACTTCTTCTCCATGTGGTCCAGTGCATATTAACTGCCCTTTCAGAGAGCCTTTGGAGAGCAGTCCCCTCAAATGGTTGTCAAGCTGTTTAAAGGGGTTAGACTTCTGGATGACTAATGCTGAACCATTTACTAAATATATTAATATGAGATTGTCTCATACATGCATAAATGCTCCTGCTGAAATGACTGAAGTTTTAAATCTGATTCTAAGAGCCAACAATAGTCTTCTACTATTTGGTGCAATCCATACAGAGGATGAGATGTGGGCTGCTCTGCTTTTGGCGAAACACCTCCAGTGGCCTGTTGTAGCAGATATCTTGTCAGGATTGCGGTTGAGAAAGCTTTTAACTTCTCTTCCTGATATTGAAAGAAATTTTATATTTGTTGATAATCTTGATCATGCTCTTCTCTCAGATTCTGTCAAGGGCTGGTTAAAGATTGATGTGGTTATTCAGGTATCACTTATTCATAAATCTTTACCCAATTCCCCATATATTTCCTTCTACAATTTTCATTTGCTTTGTATAGGTTCTATTTCTGCTCATATTCATTTTTGGACATGAACTACATATTTATGACCTGCTTTTCTGTATTTGGTGCAGATAGGAAGCAGGATAACTAGTAAACGAGTATGCCAAATTATTGAGGAATGTGCTCCTTTTTCATATATTATGGTTGACAAGCATCCACTCCGTCATGATCCATCACATATTGTAACCCATCGGATACAAAGTACCATTTTTGATTTTGTGGGTTGTTTACTTAAGGTTACAGTTCCACATACAAGGAGCATGTGGAGCAGTTCTCTACAATTGTTGAGTAAAATGGTATGAATTCCAAGAAATGAAGATTTACTTCTTGTTGTGATAATGTTGGTGATTTTTTTCTTTCAAATCTAATCTGATTTATTCCTTGAGTAGCCTATTTAGTAGTTTAATATCACTTGTAAGAATCTCTGGTGTCAATCTTTATTAAAATGTCAGAATGGCATTCTTTTTGAGGTTTCTGTTTGTGTCTGATAATAGTGCCTTGATATTGGATACAGCTATGGTCATTTCCTTGTGAACATTCTCTTATAACACTTTAATTGGCAGGTTGAATGGCAGATACAATTTCAAATTACTGCTGAGTGCTCCCTAACTGAACCTTATGTTGCACATGTGATGTCAGAAGCTCTTTCCCCTGAGTCTGCTCTTTTTCTTGGTAACAGTATGCCCATCCGTGATGCAGATATATATGGACGCAGTTGGTCCATATGCAGTCATAGTGTTACATCTCTTATGCTAAAGTCAGACCTGCCAATTAGCTTGATGAGGGTGGGTGCTAACAGGGGGGCTAGTGGTATTGATGGGCTACTTAGCACAGCCATTGGTTTTGCTGTAGGATGCAACAAAAAGGTAAACTTATATTTTCAAAGTATCAACTTTACATATATTAGCTGCTGGTTGCTGTAGTTAACTGTCACTTGGAGGACTATTCTGTTAGAGTTTAAAATAGGGTTATTATATAATAAAGAAGGATTTTAGTTGAAAATAAAAGGGATATGAATAATGTAAAAATGTTTATTTCCCTTACCAAAGGTGGGTGTTACAGAAGGCATAAATAGCCTTTAGGGAACAACAAATTAGGATCCTAATTAGGGATTGCAAAAGATCTAATTTACAGAAAAGGAAATAATTCAAACAGCCATTTACAATCAGGGATATTAATCCCTTAATTTCAGCTATCCTAATAATATACAATTAATCAGAAATTCTGCTCTTCTATTTTAGGAATCTGCCGAAATGGGCTTTCCTATTTTGGGTTCAATATCCAACACTCCCCCTCAAGCTGGGTCATAGATGTCAATCATGCCCAGCTTGCACCTTAGATTTTCATATTGAGCTTTGGGCAATCCCTTGGTCAAGATGTCAGCAGTTTGGGTGCTTGAGGATGTGTGTTCTAGCTTCACCGTTCCACCATCAACCTTTTCCTTGATGAAGTGACGATCAATTTCTACATGTTTAGTTCTATCATGATGAACAGGGTTCTTAGCAATGCTAATAGCAGCCTTATTATCACATAGTAATCTCATAGGAAGATGGGGTGAGACCTTGAGTTCCTGCAGCAGCCGTTGCAACCATATTCCTTCACAAATTCCATGTGCCATAGCTCTAAATTCAGCTTCTGCACTGCTCCTTGCTACCATTGACTGTTTTTTACTTCTCCAAGTGACTAAATTTCCCCAAACAAAAGAACAATACCCACTAGTTGATTTTCTGTCACATATAGATCCTGCCCAGTCTGCATCTGTGAAGACTTCAACATTTCTTTCTGTGTTCTTTTTGAAGTAAAGCCCCCTGCCAGGAGTTTTCTTCAGGTACTGCAGTATACGATTAACCGCTTTCATGTGGGTTTCCCTGGGGTCATTCATGAATCGGCTTACCAAACTTACAGAGTACCCAATGTCTGGACGAGTGTGAGTTAGATAAATCAGTCTTCCAACTAGTCTTTGATACCTCTCCTTGTTGGTTTGAGGACTCTCTTCCTCAATGCCAAGTTTCACATTAGGTTCCATAGGTGTATCAGCTGGTTTACACCCTAACATTCCAGTTTCTTGTAGTAAATCCAAAATATACTTCCTCTGGGATATGGATATCCCATGTTTAGATCTAGCCACTTCCATCCAAAGAAAGTACCTCAAGTTGCCCAGATCTTTAACCTCAAATTCTTTGGCTAAGAACTGCTTCAAATTTCTAATTTCTTCATTATCATCTCCGGTGATGATGATATCATCAACATAGACTATGAAAACAGCAAGCTTGCCGTCCTGGGAGCATTTTACAAATATGGTGTGGTCTGTCTGGCATTGGAAGAATCCATGCCCCTTCACAACCCTCGTTTGCCTATCAAACCAGGCCCTAGGAGACTGCTTAAGACCATAGAGTGATTTCCATAATTTGCAAACCTTCCCTGAGTTCTCTGATGATTCTAGTCCTGGAGGGATCTTCATATAAACTTCATCCTCGAGTTCTCCATTTAGAAAAGCATTTTTGATATCCAGTTGATGTAAAACCCAATCCAGATTTACTGCAATGGAGAGCAAAACCCGAACAGAATTCAATTTTTCCACTGGTGCGAAGGTCTCCTCATAATCCACTCTGTTAGAGTCCCACATTGCCTAGAGATCAGGCCAAATTATGGTATATAAGCCTTGGGTAGTCCTCACCTTACAAGCTAGCTTTTGGGGTTGAGTTAGGCCCGGGTCCAAAATCTAAGACACTCCATATGACTGAGTGAATCCTTGTGCTACCAATCGAGCTTTGTATCGGTTGATGCTGCCATTTGCATTATATTTGACTGAAAAGATCCATTTGCATCCCACAGGTTGCTTTCCTTGTGGAAGTTGAGAGTACTCCCATGTGCCATTCTTTTCTAAGGCCTTGATTTCTTCATCTACTGCTGCTTTCCATTGAGGTTGCTGGACTGCCTCAAAAATTCTAGGAAATTTTGATGCTGTCCAGATTTGTGACAAAGGCCCTATAATCCTGTGACAATTTCTCAAAAGACACATAATTTCCAATTGGGTGCTGGGTACATGACCTCACCCCTTTTCTTAGAGCAATAGGCAAGTCCAGGTCTGAATTGTCATCAATTAAATTTGAGGAAGAATCAAGAGGTGTGTTACCTGTGTGAGCATTTTCTGGTTCTGAACTTGGGTTAGAAACTTGGTTTTGCCTTGGAAATGTGCAGTTTTCTACCTCCATTTGAGGCTTCTGACTTTTATTCTTTCTGGAGTATACGTGCAGCTCCTTTATTTCATGACCAGAAGCTTCATTTTCTTGTACCGTAGTGGTAACAAATTCTGGTTCCAAGCTTGCTACAATTTCTGCTTCTTCTGGTTCCACCTCTCTTGGTTGGACATTTTCTGCCCTAAGGTCAAAGTTTTCTGCAGTAGGTACATGTGCAGAATTCTGTACAGCAGGGTTGAGAATCTGCTCCCAAGATTGGTATTCACTCATTTTCTCCCCCTGAATGCCAACTTTGGGGTAGAAGGGTTGGTTCTCAAAGAAAGTGACATCCAAAGTATGGTAAAATTTTTTGTTAGAAGGGCGGTAGCACTTGTATGCTTTCTTGTTGGAAGTATATCCTAAGAATATGCATTTTAAGGCTCTAGGGTCAAGTTTGCTTAAATTTGGTTTATGGTCATGAACAAAGGCAGCGCATCCAAATATTTTGGGTGGAAGATTGGTAATAAGTTTGGTGTTTGGGTAGAAGGATAGAAGTGTTTGATGAGGGGTCATGAAGTTGAGAGGTTTGGATGGAATTCTGTTTATTAGGTAGGCTGAGGAAAGAAGAGCTTCACCCCAAAAGTGATTTGGGACATTTGTTGAGAGCATGAGGGATCTAGTTACCTCCAAGAGGTGTCTATTTTTCCTTTCTGCAATCCCATTTTGCTGTGGGGAATCCACACATGAAGTTTGGTGCACAATACCATGTTTGAGAAGGTAATCACCAAGAGACTTGTGGAAGTACTCTCGCCCATTGTCGGTTCTAAGGATTTGGAGAGGCTTGAAACTGAGTTTGTATCATTTTGTGAAAAATTTCAAAGATTTTTCCTACTTCTGACTTTTCCTTCATGAGAAATACCCATGTAACCCTTGTGTGATCATCTATGAAAGTTACAAACCACTTTGAGCCTGTGACATTGTTAACCCGAGATGGTCCCCATATATCACTATGAATTAAAGAAAATGGGAAAGAGGGTTTGTAGGACTGAATAGGATAATGGGATTTAGTATGCTTGGCCAACTCACAAATTTCACACTTAAACTCTCTTGATTTTTTATTAAATAAAGTAGGAAACATTTTCTCCAAGTACATAAAATTAGGGTGTCCAAGGCGATAATGCCACACCATTACATCATCCTTGGAGGAACATACTTGCACAGCTTTTGCATGTCTTCTCTTGTGATCTTCTACTCTTAGAAGGTAGAGCCCTGCACATTCTTTAGCATTGCCAATCTTCTTCCCCGAGTCCAAATCCTGAAATTCACACATGTGTGGGAGAAATTTAGTAACACACTTTAGATCATGTGTTAGTTCGCTTATGGACAATAAGTTGCAATCCAAATTTGGGACATGTAACACAGATTTCAATATTATGTCTTCAGAAATGATTACAACACCTTTCCCAGCCACTTTGGAAGTGGTTTCGTCGGCTATGCGAACAACAGAGTCATCATGACAAGGGGTATATTGACTAAATACTTTAATATCCCCAGTCATATGATCTGAGGCTCTAGAATCAACAATCCAAGGTCCTGTTTTCTGGCAGCTGACATGAAAAACAGTGAAGAGATTACCTTTTTGAGCAAGTGTAGCAGCGGAAGAATTAGTACTCGTGTTTTGGAGAGTTTGTCGCAGTATTGTTTGTATCATCTCCATCTGCTCCTTGTTGAATGGACTGGGTTCAGATTCAGATATGGGTCTGCTTTCTCCACCAATTGCAGCATGGGCTCTATTCTCCTTGTGCCTCGACTTCCAATCAGCAGGCTTCCCATGGAGTAACCAGCAAGTCTCCCTTGTGTGCCCTGTTTTTCTGCAGTGGTCACACCATCCCCTATTTTTCTTTTGGGGTCCTCTTGCGGCAAGTGCAGAACTTTCAGTGTTAACACTGTTAATCTGCCCGCCTAGCATGATTTTCCTTCTGCTTTCCTCTCTTCTAACTTCTGCAAAGGCCTCACGGATGCTAGGGAGTGGCTTAGTGCCAAGTATTCTTCCCCTGACTTCATCTATGTTCCTGTTCAGCCCCAACAAGAATTGATATTCAATCCTTCTCCACTAGAGTCTTATACTATTTGCAGTCTTCAATACACTTCCAGTCAATGTCCTCATAAATATCCAGTTGCTGCCAATACCTTGTGAGAGAGTGGTAGTATTCAGTAACAGAGGAATCTCCTTGTCGCAGGTCGTGTAGAAGACTCTTGATCTTGAAAATGGCTGAAGTGTTGTCTACATTTGAGTAGGTTTCCTTTGTTGCATTCCAAATTTCTACAGCAGTCCCGTAGTACATGAAGTTTTCACCAGTTTCATGTGTCATGAAACTTAGCAGCCAGGACATTACCAAGCTGTTCTCAAGTTTCCATTTCTGGTGGGTTGGATCCTCCTTCTCCGGTTCCTTTGCGTTGCTGGTAATGTAGTCTTCCTTCCCTTTTCCTTGAAGGAAGATGCGGACTGATCTTGGCCACTGAATATAGTTTTGGCCATTGAGTTTGTAGCCAGTGATTGGAAGGATGTTTGTTTCGGTCAGACTGGGTATTCCAGTTGCCGATTTCTGTGCAGAATCTGCGATAATTGTCGGGCTGCTGTGCTCGTTGGCCATGGGGACGTTTTTTTTTTATCACGGATCAGGCACCTGCTCTTGATACCATGTAAAAATGTTTATTTCCCTTACCAAAGGTGGGTGTTACAGAAGGCATAAATAGCCTTTAGGGAACAACAAATTAGGATCCTAATTAGGGATTACAAAAGATCTAATTTACAGAAAAGGAAATAATTCAAACAACCATTTACAATCAGGGATATTAATCCCTTAATTTCAGCTATCCTAATTGTTAGAGTCCCACATTGCCTAGAGATAAGGCCATATTGTGGTATATAAGCCTTGGGCAGTCCTCACCTTACAAGCTAGCTTTTGGGGTTGAGTTAGGCCCAGGTCCAAAATCTAAGATGGTATCAGAGCCTATCCTAGATGATCCGTTGTTATTGGGCCGCCACCCGTATAGTTGTCCACGCTCCAGATGTCCAGTCCTGGGCGTGAGGGGGTGTGTTAGAGTCCCACATTGCCTAGAGATAAGGCCATATTGTGGTATATAAGCCTTGGGCAGTCCTCACCTTACAAGCTAGCTTTTGGGGTTGAGTTAGGCCTAGGTCCAAAATCTAAGACTAATAATATACAATTAATCAGAAATTCTGCTCTTCTATTTTAGGAATCTTCCGAAATGGGCTTTCCTATTTTGGGCTCAATATCCAACAAATAATAATGCTTGTATTAAATCTGTACAGGGTATGTATGTATGTATGTATGTATGTATTTATGTATGTATACACACACACATGTATGTATTTATGTATGTATACACACACACACACACATACATACATACATTACATCTCATCTAATCTAATTAAGAAAATATCTAACAATATCTACCAAAAACTGTACAAATCCAAAATATATCAAAACTGTCCTAAAAATAAATTAAAAAAATGTCCTAAAAGAAGAAAAAATCTCTATGCATAAATTAAATCCTGCTAATTATTTTAATCATGTCACACAACACTCCCCCTCAAACTGGTGAGTGGATATCTAGAACTAAGTGATGTCCTGAAGAGATGAAGGTTGTATCTATGAGACTGCTATCTAATTTCTCCTTAATGAAGTACCGGTCTATTTCTATATGCTTCGTTTGATCATGTTGAACTGGGTCATGTACAATGCTAATAGTTGACTTATTATCACACAATAGTTTCATAGGAGTGTCATACTTTATTTTGAGGTAATCAAGAATGATCTTCATCCTTAACAATTCACACACCCCTTGAGCCATGGCTCTAAATTCTGCGTCTATGTTTGGTTGGAGAGATTTGGAGGGGAGGGGAGGGGAGGGGAGGGGAGGGATTTTAAATGAGTTTTAATGTTTAGTTCAATTTTTAGGAGGGGAGGGGGCCAAAATCCCTCGTAAGATTATTTTTGCTACCCTCCAATAATGGGGGGATTTGGAGGGGATGGGAGGGAGAGTTTAAAAATTAAATAATTAAAATGGCTTAAATACCCCTACATTCATATTAATAAAACTATGTGTTATAAAAGTAAAGGGGTATATAAGTAAACTAGCTTTATTTTCCCTCCCTTCCCCTTGTGAACCAAACATGTAAGGGGTCCATTTCCCTCCCCTCCCCTCCCCTTCCCTCCCCTCCCCTTCCATCTTTGAACCAAACAAATAAATAGTCACCTCCCCTCCCATTCCCTCCCCTTCATTAAAATCCCTCCCCTCCTTTGAACCAAACAGTGCTAAATGAAAATAAATGTGAAGTCTGTCCTAAAGTATCCCCAAAATAGTGTTATTTACATTATTTACAATATTCACCTCTTGTTCTCTGTAATTGTATCTCCAAAAGTTGTTTGCTCTATTTATATTTTGCTTTAGCATTGTTTATCTTTTTTTCTTTCTTTTCTTAATATTGTTTCTTTTAATTTCTTTATTTCATTCAGGTGTTTTGTGTAATTGGAGATATTTCGTTACTGCATGATACAAATGGTCTGACAATGTTGAACCAACGGTAGGAAATTATCTACCAAATTTTCTTATAGTATTATGCCGACTTAAACATTTTTCTTGATCCCTCAAAATATCACAATTTTTTCATTAGATCTTTCATATTTATATTTTTCCAAACAAGTTGTCCATAAATTGTTTTTCTTACTAAATGGTCCCTATTTTTAGTTCAACCATTGAGTGCACATTGACATCCTACACAACATCTTGTATGGTTGATGACAAAGGTGAGGAAGACTCATCAACTACATCAATTTTGAAGCTCCCTCATCCCATGTTTCAGGAGACAGCACCTCAACAAAAATCTCAAGTATCAGTTCAAACACAACAGTCTAATCAGGATAATCTGATTTGGGTATTATCTGAATAATACTTAAATTGCTTGATTATTTAGGGGCTGTACAACACATATTTATAGGGACTACTAGTATCCTAATTAAGGAAATAAAGCAATAAATCTGTACAAATCAAATCACACAAATCTGTCCTAATCACGGACCAAATCCCCCTAATTACAGAACAAATCTCCTAATATTTCACAACACTCCCCCTCAAGCTGGTGAATGGATATCTATCATTCCCAGCTTGCAAGTAAGGTCTTTAAACTGCTCGGTGGGAAGTCCCTTGGTGAACATATCTGCCAACTGTAGTCTTGAAGGAATGTACTTGGTGGCTATAAGGCCGCTGTCCAATTTTTCCTTAATGAAATGCCGGTCTATCTCTATGTGCTTGGTCCGATCATGTTGAACTGGATTGTGGGCAATGCTGATGGCGGATTTATTATCACAAACAAGTCTCATAGGAGCTTCATACCTTATTTTGAGGTCATCAAGTATTATCTTCACCCATAACAATTCACAGACTCCTTGTGCCATAGCTCTAAATTCTGCCTCTACACTTGATCTTGCAACCACATTTTGTTTCTTGCTCCTCCATGTCACCAAATTTCCACCCAAGAACATGCAATATCCTGTGGTGGACCTCCTATCTACAACTAATCCTGCATAGTCAGCATCGATATACACCTTCATGGATAAGTTTTCCTCCCTTTCAAATAGTAATCCTTTCCCTGGAGATGCCTTCAAGTACTGAAGAATTCTATTTACTGCCTGCAAGTGTCTTTCTCTTGGATCATGCATGAACTGACTAACCACACTAACTGCATAGGCTATGTCAGGTCGGGTGTGGGATAAATAGATGAGCTTTCCCACAAGTCTCTGGTACTGTGTCTTATCCACCTTCGGGCTTTCCTCATCATTCGCGATTTTATGATTTTGCTCTATGGGTGCTCCAATGGTCTTACATCCCAGCTTACCAGTCTCTTTAAGAAGATCAAGAATGTATTTCCTTTGAGAAATAAAAATACCCTGTCTGGAGTATGCAACTTCAATCCCAAGGAAGTACTTTAGCTTACCGAGATCCTTCATCTCAAATTGAGTAGCCAACTTCTCCCTCAAATTTTGTTTTTCCATCTCATCATCACTTGCAATAATCATATCATCCACATAGACTAAAAGTATAGTGAGTTTGCCGTCTTGTGAATGTTTTATGAAGAGAGTATGATCACCTTGGCTTTGTTTGTACCCCAGAGATATCATGGCCTGAGTGAACCTTCCAAACCAGGCCCGAGGTGACTGTTAAGGCCATATAAGGCCTTCTTTAATTTGCAAACCTTACTCCCTCCACCAGCAACATCATATCCAGGTGGGATCTCCATGTATACCTCTTCATCTAAGCTTCCATGCAGGAAAGCGTTTTTAACATCGAACTGATGCATCTCCCAACCAAAGTGTGCTGCCAAGGAGAGGATAATTCTGACTGTATTCATTTTTGCCATGGGAGCAAAAGTCTCGTCATAATCAATCCCATATGTTTGGGTGTATCCTTTTGCAACCAGCCTCGCTTTATACCTGTCCAGTGTGCCATTAGAGTGATACTTAACAGTGTATATCCACCGAAACCCCACTGCTTTTTTATCCTTTGGTCTCTCTACAATCTCCCAAGTCTCATTCCTTTCCAATGCACCCATTTCATCATTCATGGCTTGAATCCAGTTCTTGTCCTTTAAGGCTTCTTGTACTGATGTGGGGATTGTGATAGAATCAATAGCTGAAATAAAACTTTGGTGCTGCATAGAAAGGTTTTTAGTAGACACAAATTGGGATATAGGATATTTGGCACAAGATCTTTTCCCTTTTCTCAAGGCAATTGGTAAATCATCTGAGTTAGGATCACAAGAGATATTTAAGGTGTCAGCAAGATTATTAGTTCTTACCTCCGGTTCGGACAATTGAAGTTGCTGGTCGACCAGGTCGGGTTTTTTCTCTTCGCTGATACTGTTTCCCATAACGTCTAACTTCTTTATTCTGCATTGGTCCAGGATCTCTATCATCCTCCAGAAGAATGGGATCTTGTAACAAAGGAATATATGACAACTCAAGGATCTCCCCCTGACACTGAGTGCTATGGAAGAAAGATTCTGTTTCATGAAATGTAACATCCTTAGAGACATAGACACGGCGACTTTGGGGGTGATAACATTTGTATCCCTTTTTGTTTGAGGCATAACCTATGAAGACACATTTGATAGCCCGAGGATCTAACTTTCCCCGATGAGTGCTATGTACATGAACAAAAACAGAGCAACCAAAGACACGACTTTGGAGACTGGTCATAATAGGGATAGAAGGATAGAATGAGGTCATGACTTGCACAGGGCTAACACCATCAAGAACACGAGAGGGCAATCTATTGATTAAATATGTGGCAGTGAGAACAGCTTCCCCCCAGTAAGACTTAGGGACAGACATTTGGAAAAGTAGTGCTCTAGTAACCTCAAGGAGATGACGGTTTTTCCTTTCAGCAACCCCATTTTGTTGAGGGGTGTCCACACAGGTTAACTCATGAACAACACCTTCTTTAAGGAAATTGGAAAGGTTTTGATTTACATACTCTCTCCCATTATCAGAACGCAATCTCTTAATAGGACTCCCAAACTGTGTTTGTACCATTTGGAAAAAATTAACAAAGAGTTGGAAAACTTCAGACTTATCTTTCATGAGAAACGTCCAGGTAACCCGTGTACAGTCATCAATAAAAGAAACAAACCACTTGGCACTAGAAATATTAGAAGTAGATGCAGGCCCCCACACATCCGAATGAACAAGATCAAAAGGTTTTGAACTTTTATGATTACTGGGAAGAAACGTTGTTCGATGATGTTTAGCAAACTGACAGACATCACAATGAAAGGACTCAACTGACACTTTTGTAAACAAAAAAGGAAATAATGACTTAAGGATACTAAAAGGAGGATGACCAAGACGCCTGTGCTGAAGCCATATATGGGAGGAAGACCAAGATTCTGAATTTATCTGGTGACTGGATGTGAGTGCCTTTTGTTTGGTGCACTTTTTACTGTCTTCATGCTGCAAGTAATATAACCCGCCCTGCTCTTTAGCAATTCCAATCGTCCTCCCCGTGGCATGATCCTGAAAAACACAATGGGAAGGGAAAAACGTGACTGCACAGTTTAAGTCCTGGGTGAGCTTATGAATAGACAAGAGGTTGTTAGATAGTTGTGGAACATGAAGCACATTTTTTAAAGAAAGGGAAGATTGAAGTTGAATGTTGCCACAACCAGTAACAGGGATATGAGAACCATTAGCAACAGTGATATGTTGGTTACCAGATGAAATGGTATAGGATGAAAAATAAGGAGAATGAGGTGTCATATGATCAGTAGCACTAGAGTCTATAATCCAGATATTCTCAGTATTAGAAGCATTAAAGGATAAGAAGCTAGAACTCTTACGGTCATGGTTAGGGAACAAGAATTAGATGTCTTACTAAGTGAATCCACCTGTAGATCGTTGGTACTCAAACTAGAGGTAGTCTTGTCCTTAGTCATATTGGGAGGTAAAATGCAGGACAAAAAAAGAGGCGGGAACAGTACCCTCCGTGAACGGAATTTGAAGGAGCTCCTAACAGCACCGATAAAAGGTTGAGTTATGGTGAAACGACCACTGGAACGGACTCAGGGGTGGCCGGCGACCGAGTCTGTGGTGGCGCGGTCAAAAAAGGCGGCAGGGAAGGCGGCGCGTGGCTTACACGCGCCGGAGACAAAACCGGCGATTGGCGGCGCGTCCGGCGTCGAACGACGGAGAAACTCTGGGGATAGGCCGATCTTGGAGAGGCGCTCCTCCTGGTCTGTTTTCCGGTTGGATCCGCGGTGGTCGGCGGCGGACTGCACAGGTGGCGGCTGACGGTGGTTGCTGAACGGAGTTGGACGAACAGGAAGCTGGACGAACAGGAAAAACGAAGCTGGACGATCAGGAAAGGAAAAAAACGAAACTGCAGCAATGAAGGCTGCCTTGAAGCTGCGGAAGCAGAGCCCCCTGGATCGGGAGCTCTGATACCAACTTGAAAAAGGAAGAATTGAGTATTATCTGAATAATACTTAAATTGCTTGATTATTTAGGGGCTGTACAACACATATTTATAGGGACTACTAGTATCCTAATTAAGGAAATAAAGCAATAAATCTGTACAAATCAAATCACACAAATCTGTCCTAATCACGGACCAAATCCCCCTAATTACAGAACAAATCTCCTAATATTTCACAACAACATCCTACACAACATCTTGTACGGTTGATGACAAAGGTGAGGAAGACTCATCAACTACATCAATTTTGAAGCTCCCTCATCCCATGTTTCAGGAGACAGCACCTCAACAAAAATCTCAAGTATCAGTTCAAACACAACAGTCCAATCAGGATAATCTGATTTGGGCTTCTGAGTCACAACCCAATGCAAGGCATGGCCAGTGAAAACCCCTATGGTCCGCACACAACACAAGGGATAAGGCATGCTAAGATGTATTTTCCAAGCATTGGCTGTCAAGATGTTAAGCCTCACTTGTGAATCAAAATCGTGGTTGTGTAAATTAATGAAATAGAAGATCCTTACAAGTTTGTAGTTGCTGGCGAAGGGGTCGAAGCCAAAGCTGTAGATGCAGCCAGCAAAGAGGCTGGTGTTGAGGTTAGGACAGCAGACAGGTAGGGAAGAATCCAGTACTTACAGTGAGAAGGTTTCCAGAAGGAAATGCCATTGGCTACACTGCAGATGCAGAGTATGCTTGACTGACCTCTTGCCACAATAACATAATCTCTGATTCAGGCCAGTGTATTATATTGATGAACCAGTTGCAATTGGCATTGCTTGTCAGAGACGTTTTGAGCTTGGAGAAGATTCAGGTTAGGGTATATTCAATATGGGATGAAATTTGAGGATTTCTACCACACCAAAAGATAACCTAGAGGGGCCATGTCAACGACCAAATAAGATGCCTTGTAGGATTAAAGTATCCACAAAGGATGCCTCATGTGCACCTTATAGTGATATGAAACAAGGAACTACAGAAGGTCCATTTAGTAAAGAAAAATAATTCATTGAGGACTTCTTTGGAAAAATTTAAATTGGGGGACCAAAAAAATCATGATACTTTGAGAGATTAAAAACACATTTAAGCCTATTATGTTTGTTTATGCATTCTGTTGGAAACATGACTCATTAGTATATTATTATATACTTTACTGTAGGGTGTCTAGGTTTATTGTGCATACAGTAATCAATCGAATTATGTAATTATTATAATTAGGATAAAATGGATCTATGTATTTATTATTTCATATTTAGTTTCTTCTCCCTAGTTGATACACATGATTTACACCAAATTATACTTATATTTCCTCAAACTTAAACATCCCTACCACCTACAACCAAGAAAATAGAGAGAGAAAATCTTCAGATGCATATGGGTTGTTTTTTGTTTTCATTTTCCGTTGATACGTTTTCACTAAACAAAAGTGTCATCATGTCTTCAACATTTCCTTCACGAAGTCATGAAAACAAGAAAAAGTGTAAACAATATGGTATTTTTGTAATTATTAGGGAAAACATATCAACTGAAAATAAAAGCAAAAATCAAACCAAATGCATCCTTGTTCTACCACAGTTTTAATTTAATTGTTTAGATTTCTGGTGTTTGCATAATGGTATAAAAAGTTATATTCAGAGATAAACTTGAAAGTGGCTGATTTTTTTGTTGCAAGACATTGCAAGATTATTTATTATCTTTGGTGCACTTGTTGAATAAAGTTTTACTATGACTACTTACATGATTCATAGATAATATTCTAACAATATATCAACTTTTAGGAATTTGCGGAAACCGATGACGATTCTTGTGGTTAATAACCATGGAGGTGCAATTTTCAGTGTTCTTCCTTTGGCAGATAAAGTTGAACCTAGTATACTGCATCAATATTTCTACACATCTCATAACATATCAATTCATGAGTTATGCATGGCACATAGGTACAAATCTAAATATTTAGTAGGAATTATGAAAAATGCTTTGTATTGATCATTCTATGGGGCATATACTTCCCTTCATCTTTTTGCTTATTTATGTAACTAATGCCATTTAGTTGTTTTATATTGATTTCGTTTGGTAGGAAAAGCAGAAGACAATAAGTTAGAATATTATGGTGTATTTACTTTGCTCTTGTGCTTTGTTAGAATATTAGAATAATATATTTAATATCTTAGAATATCTCTTAAGATTAGGTTTTATTCTATAATCTCTCCTAGGATCAGTTTCCATATTTCTAGATAATTATCATGATTTATTTCCTAATTAGGAGTTTATGTTGATCAGTATTGTTGAGATGAAGAGAAAACGAGAGACATATGATAGAATCCGTGTGTTTAGAATACACAGCGGAAAATAATATATATACACATAAGTGTATTTACAAATATACATAGTGATAGGCCCAAGCCCATATCTATCATATGATACACTAACAATAACAATCTAACACTCCCCCTCAAGCTGGAGCATATAAATCATATGCACCAAGCTTGTTACATATATAATCAATCCTAGGACCCCTCAATGATTTGGTGAAGACATCTGCCAACTGATCATTGGAATTAACAAACTGAGTAGTAATGTCTCCAGATAAAATCTTTTCTCTGATGAAATGGCAATCTATCTCAATATGTTTGGTCTTCTCATGGAATACTGGATTAGAGGCAATGTGAAGGGCAGCTTGGTTATCACAAATGAGGGACATTTGTGTAACCTCCCCAAATCTCAGTTCTTCAAGTAACTGTTTGAGCCAAATAAGCTCACAAGTAGCTGAAGCCATAGCTCTATACTCTGCTTCTGCACTGGATCTCGCCACCACATTTTGCTTCTTGCTTTTCCAGGAAATCAAGTTGTCACCAATAAAGACACAATATCCAGAAGTGGATCTCCTATCAGTAGGAGAACCTGCCCAATCTGCATCTGAGTATCCCACAACTCGAGTATGTTTATTGTCTTCATATAACAAACCTTTTCCTGGGGCTCCTTTAATATATTTTAGAATGCGAATGACTGCATCCCAATGACCAGCACAAGGAGAATTAAGAAACTGACTTACCACACTAACTGCAAAAGAGATGTCTGGACGAGTGACGGTGAGGTAGTTCAGTTTTCCATAGGTGTGTCGACGGACTTGGAATTCATTAGCCCGGTCTCCTCTAAAATATCCAATGCATACTTTCTCTGGGAAATTACAATTCCATTCTTGGATTGTGCTACCTCAATCCCCAAGAAGTATCTCATTCTGCCAAAGTCTTTAGTCTGAAAATGATGACAAAGGTGTTGTTTTATCTGTGAAATGCCATGGTGATCACTACCTGTAATGACAATGTCGTCAACATACACTACCAAGTAGATACACCCAGCAGCTGAATGGCGATAAAACACAGAATGGTCAGCCTCACTCCGAGTCATACCAAACTGCTGGACTACTGTACTGAATCTACCAAACCAAGCCCTGGGAGACTGCTTAAGACCGTATAAAGACTTGCGGAGACGACACACTAAGCCTGAAGACTCCCCCTGAGCAACAAAACCAGGAGGTTGCTCCATATAAACTTCCTCCAACAGGTCACCATGAAGGAAGGCATTTTTGACATCTAACTGATAGAGGGGCCAATGACGAATAGCAGCCATGGCTAAAAATAATCTGACAGAAGCCATCTTGGCGACGGGAGAAAAAGTGTCACCGTAGTCTAACCCGAATATCTGAGTATAACCTTTGGCGACTAATCGAGCTTTGAGCCGATCAATTGTGCCATCAGGGTCAACTTTAACTGTGAAGATCCATCGACAACCAACAACAGATTTCCCAGGAGGCAAAGGAACGAGATCCCAAGTACCACTGTTCTGAAGAGCACACATCTCATCAATCATAGCTTGTCTCCAACCAGGGTGGGCTAAGGCATCACCTGCAGTTTTAGGAATAGACACAGAGGAAATGGAAGAGAGACAAGTATAATGGGATGGGGATAACCTGTGATAACTCAGAGTGACATAATGAGGTGAAGGATTACGAGTGGAGCGTATACCTTTACGAAGTGCAATAGGGAGATCAGACTCAGGAGGTGGGGCCGAAGGGGCCGGAGGAGGTGGGACCGGAGGAGACGGAGGAGTTGGCTCCGGAGGAGAGTCAATAGGCGGCCCGTCTGGAAGGCGTGGAGGTTGCCGACGATGATAAACCTGTAGAGGTGGCTGAGGTGGTGGATCTCCCTGCACAACGGGCATGTCTGAGGGATCAAAGAGAAAAGGGGTGGTGGTGGATACTAAGTCAGACCCAGAGGTTAAGGAACTAGACTCAAAGTAGAGAGAAGACTCAAAGAACGTGACATCAGCTGAAATGAGATATCTACGAAGAGAGGGTGAGAAACACTTATACCCCCTCTGAGACCGAGGGAAACCTAGAAAGACACACTTATGAGACTTTGTAGACAATTTATCAAGACCGGGACTATGGTTGTGAACAAAGCATGTAGACCCGAAGACTCTAGGAGGTAAGGGGTGGAGAGGCTCATGAGGGAACAATATAGAGTTAGGGACCTGGTTGTTTAGGACAGAAGAAGGCATGCGATTGATGAGATAGCACGCGGTGAGAACAGCATCACCCCAAAATTGTTGAGGGACATGACCATGAAGTAAAAGGGTTCGAGTTGTTTCAATGAGATGTCTATTCTTGCGCTCTGCAACCCCATTTTGTTGTGGGGTATATGCACAAGAGGTCTGATGAAGAATTCCATGAGAAGCCATAAATGTTTGAAAAGAAAGGGAGAGATATTCACGAGCATTATCACTGCGGAGAGCACGGATAGAAACACCAAATTGATTTTTCACTTCATTATAAAATGATTGAAAAATAGAAAACAACTCGGAACGATTTTTCATTAAAAACAACCACGTACATCGAGAATAATCATCAATGAAAGTAACAAAATATTGAAACCCTAAAGTAGACCTAATACGACTCGGACCCCAAATATCAGAGTGAACTAAAGCAAAAGGAGACAAAGCTCTGTTATTGACACTCCTAGGAAATGGACTACGACTATGTTTTCCTAATTGACATGACTCACACGACAAAGTGGACAACTTAGACAGACTCGGTACTAGTTGTTGTAGCTTGGCAAGGCTAGGGTGACCCAACTGAGCATGGATGAGAAGGGGAGAATCCACCACCGAGCCAGCTTGAGCAGAAGTACGAAGCTGATAAAGGCCATGAGACTCACATCCGACGCCAATCATCCATCCCGAACTACGGTCCTGTAAGAAAACAGAGTCTTTAGTAAAAGAAATGACACAATCAAGAGTACGAGTGAGACGGCTAATGGATAATAAGTTAAATGGTGACCCAGGGACATAAAGGACATTATCAATGGAGAGAGAAGGAAGAGGGTGGACACTACCAACACCATGGGATGGGGCCTGGGAGCCATTAGCCAAAGTCACAGACGGTAAGTAACCAGAAGTGGAAAGGGTAGAGAAAAGGGATTTATTACCAGTAATATGATCGGTGGCACCAGAATCAAGAACCCAAGGGCCAAGGGAGGTGGAGTGAGTGAGACCAGCAAAGGAATTACCCGTGTGCGCAACAGAAGCAGTGGAACCGGAGGCCTGACGATCCTCATACCATTTAAGGAAGTCGTTGAAGATAGCCGGCGGTCCTGGATGAGCAGAGGAAGTGGCATCAACATCAGAAGGCACAGAGGGAGCAACCTGGGCAACATTAGCAGACCGAGGAGGGTGACCATGCAATGCAAAACACCGATCAATAGTGTGGCCCAATTTGTGGCAATGATCACACCTGTGACGAGTCTTGCTTGGTTTGCGAGAGCGGCTACGATCATCACGCTGGGATACTAAGGCAGAAGAGTCAACAGGGGTGATAGGAGAAGGTATGTCAATAGATGACTTGGGCGGCACACGCAACAACGTTGACCAAGTGGAGGTCAAAGTGGGCACAGTCGGAGATCCCAAAATCTGATCACGGACCAAAGAATACTCGTCTGGGAGCCCATACAATGCCATCAACATAAAGAAAGTTTGGCGTTGCTCCAGTTCTTGGGCAGGAGTGGAAGCGGGGGGCAAGAGTTCATTGAAGTCATGTAAAAGACCATGAACTTTGCCCAAGTACTCAGCCATGGATCCATCAAGTCGTCTAGGGACAATGGTACTCAAGAGATTGTGGCAAACACCATAGAGGCGCTGAGTATCATTGGTGTAAAGCACCCTTGCCTGCTCCCAAACCCCAGCACATGTCTCATGGGCTCGAAATATCTGCTTCAGGTTAGGATGAATAGTCGACTTAAGAACACTGCAAATCTGAGCATCAACTTTGGACCAGCGGGGGCGATCTTTTTCGTCGATGGAATCAGCCTTCTGAGTAAGATGATCAAGATAATCCTGTCCCTTTAGCCAGAGTCTTATATCAGAGGCCCAGGTATCATAGTTACTGCCATTTAACTTGTCAATAGAGAGTGGGACATTGACATAGTTAGTAAAGATAGGAGTATCAGACTTAGTAGCAGCAGGAGTAGCCATGGGTCAACTGTAGGAGAGAGAAACAGCCACAGGAGAGAGAAAAACGTCCAAAAAAGGAAGAACCCGCGAGGACCAGACCTGAAACTCACAAAAAAAGACCAGATCGGGGTAGAGGACACTGAGGCGAGTCTGGCGGCGGCGAGGGCGGCCGGAACGGCGGCAGGACGCGCCTCCACACGCGGCTGACGGCGGCTGACGGTGGAGAAACGCTCCGACGAAGAAACGGCGCGTGAGAGCGCGTCGCTGCTCCGATGGACACGATTCCGGCGGCGTTGGACTCGGATTGACGGCGCGAGTCCGACGGTGGTGGCCCCGGTTGGATTCACGGCGGGCGGCGGCGGCGGGAGGCGGCGGCAGCGGCGGAAAAGAGAGAAAAAGTGTCGGAAAAATAACACGGCAACACGGGCAGACCGGAAACCGGAATGAGACACGGTTTCCGGAAAAAAATTTGACACCAATGGACAGTGGGTCCAGTGGGAAGGCACGGACTAGGGTTATCTCTCGTTAGGCTCTAGATACCATGTTGAGATGAAGAGAAAACGAGAGACATATGATAGAATCCGTGTGTTTAGAATACACAGCGGAAAATAATATATATACACATAAGTGTATTTACAAATATACATAGTGATAGGCCCAAGCCCATATCTATCATATGATACACTAACAATAACAATCTAACAAGTATAAATAAGCGTCAGTACCTAGTCCTTTGTATCAATATCATTGTATATTGTTAGAGTCCCACATTTTCTAGAGATAAGGCCAAATTGTGGTATATAAGCCTTGGGCAATCCTCGCCCTACAAGCTAGCTTTTGGGGTTGAGTTAGGCTCAGGTCCAAAATCTAAGATGGTATCAGAGCCTATCCTAGATGATCCGTTTTTATTGGGTTGCCACCTGTATAGTTGTCCACGCTCCAGATGTCCAGTCCTGGGCATGAAGGTGTGTGTTAGAGTCTCACATTGCCTAAAGATAAGGCCAAATTGTGGTATATAAGCCTTGGGCAATCCTCACCTTACAAGCTAACTTTTGGGGTTGAGTTAGGCCCAGGTCCAAAATCCAAGAGCTAGCTTTTGGGGTTGAGTAGGCCCAGTCCAAAATCTCTGATGGTATCAGAGCCTATCAGGCGTGAGGGATGTGTTGGAGAGTCCCACATTGCCTAGAGATGAGGCCTAATATAAGTATATAAGCCCGGATAGTCCTCACCCTACAAGCTAGCTTTTGAGGTTGAGTTAGGCTCAGGTCCAAATTCTAATATATATTTATTAATTATTTTTCTCCTCTCTTCTTTCTTCCTTTTTCTCCAAAATCCTATAACTTCAATAGTGTTGTTGTGGTTACTATCACGACCCAAAACCAAGGCCATGAGATGCAAAAATTAATACCTTTAGCCTAGAAAGCCTAATAATGACAAATAAATACTTGATAAAATGATTTTTCAAAATAAACATACTTCCATAATTTTGATTGAAATTTTGACAAAGTTTCCCATATATTTTTGACATCCCAAAATATCAAAAATCTTGTTAGCAACGTCAAAACAAAATGGTCTTGCAGGTGGGGATTTGACGGTTCTGCCCGAAGTTGCCCTGTCGTAACGTCAGAATGCCGCATTGCATGGAGATATGATCAGAGACTATCCTGGATGCATTTTCACAACAGCAATAAGTAGCAAGGGCCCTTTTCATCGACCTTGTCGACCAATCATACACCACCAGCTAGAAATCCAAAAGACATAATACTTATCCATTGATTCCATTCAACAATTAAATGTACAATATCTCAATAAACCCATCACTAGACTCCCCATAGCTGCAGAATATACATATATCCAAAATAACATCAAATGCCCACCAAACAAAGGAGGCCTACCAAAAAGAATAGTCAGTGGAGTTGGAAGTATCTGAATCTGCTAGAAACTTGCTACTCAGATGCCTAAGAATCTAGATGAAAGATAATAGAAAAGGGTAAGTCACAAAGACTTTGCGAGGGTCTAACAACCACCATGAACTAGAAGAGAAACACACCAACGCACAAATTGATATTGAATTAAAAAAAACTCAATATAAATCATACTAAATATGAATACAATAAGTCCAACTAATTTGAAATAGACCTGTATTTCCATAAGTTTGTAATTTTACCATATGAAAAGTAGTAACAAATTTAATACAATATAAATTAAAGAGATGAAATTGGAATAAAATGCATAAAAAAAGACAAACAATATGAAAATTTTAAAATAGTAGGGACCACACATGAAAGAACCAAGATGCGGCTTCATCTCGTTGATAGCCCTCTCCTCCTAAGGGTGGCCTCTCCCTTGTGGTGACTCCATCTAACGGATAGTGCTTTCCTCTCCAAAAATTATGGTATATCTTGATATCATATCATTGAGGGAGGGTCCATCTAATTGATAGCTCTCTCCATATTCTGGTGGCTCCATCTAATGGATAGCCCCCTCCTCCCGGAATCATACACTTAAGTGCACCTAGGACATTATCTCCACTAACAGCATATAGGGTTCTAACATGGATCCCAATAATACAAATCGCAAATTAATTCTATTTTTATCAAAGTCTATTTTCAAAAGTAAGCTCTCCAATCTCATTCTATAAAATTCAATCCTTTTTCAAATATTGCTCATTTTCTAGTTCACAAGCTCAATCAATTTAAATTAGTAAAATTCTCATCCTTTAAATAAATTCAATGATGATGAAAATAATATAAAGAGCATGTTTCCCTAAATTTAATTCAAGAGGAAATTATATTGCTTCCGAACAACTCTAAGAGAATTGTGCAGGTAGTAGCCGAAAAATTTGAGCACTGACAAATATTTCCAAGGTTTAGAAATCTATTTGAAGCTCTACTCATTATGGTAACCATAAAATCCCCTAAAACCCATGCTCAAAACTCCAAAAACAATTCTACTCAAAGCTAACGCGTGTCAACAAGCTATTTTTTAAGTTTACAAGTAGTGGGTGCACCTCAGACCCAAAGGAGCAAATTTGCAGTGTGGGTACTCTTCTCCTTCCTTAGAGCAGTATCCTTAACTCCAAAAGTTATCAAAACTTAATTTCAAAGAGAAAAAGGGGATAAGTATAATTTTCAGGTTTCACCAAATCTCACTGGGTGTAAGGGATTTTAGAGAAAATGGAACACAAAATGAGGGAAAGTGATGAGACATAAAGAGAAGTGCAGAACAGTGGGAGAGGGATGAGAGGGTCGAATACAGAGGAAGAAATGATAGAAGCTTCTCATGTGGGAGAAGCTTATAACACAGTATTATTTCCTTTTTGCTTACTTTACTGATATGGTGTGTTTTAGTTACTTCAAGCAAAACTCCGTATTGTCATACCTACATCTGCTTTATACCCATGACAAAGGGTTGGTATGGCCTTTTCTAATTTGGTCCTGAAAACATACCAGTAGTGGGCTGTTGTTATAGCACTTACCATGTAGAAATAATAGTTGGAGGTGGTAAATAGTAATAATCATTATATTTATATATGAGGGGCTCTTAATAAGTTATGACATTGGTTTGGTCTTCCTACTGGACACTCTTGATACGTTGGTGAAGAAGCAATGCTTTCTTTGGAGGAACAAAATAGTTTTGTGTCTTTGAGAAATGAGCTAGGAAAGGTGATTTTAGAGGAAGAATCTAGTTGGAGGCAAAAATCTACGATAAATTACACTAGGGAGGGTGTGAATATAAAAATTTTCCATACAGTTGGAACTGATAGAAAAGAGTTTTGTCAAGGAATTGGATATCTAGGATGGGAGGTTTGTTACTGACTTTGGGGCTATTGCAAATGAATTGCTTCTACTCTAACCTTAATTCTGAAGAGAACTATTGTAGGCCTTTTATGGAAGGCTTGGATTGGCGCCCCATTTCGGATGACAAGGATGATTGGTTGGAGAGGGTGAGTGACCTTTTGAAGAGGAAAAGATTTGGAAAGGTGTTTGGGGCTTGGCTAAGGATAAAGCCTATTCTTGTTGTTTTTACTGTTGCATTTTTTTAAGGCTGCTGGGTGTCAAGGGGGATTTCTTAAAGGTAATCGCTGAGTTTTTTTCTTAATGGTAAAGTTGCTGCGAATATGAATTGTACCTTTATCACTTTGGTGCCTATTATGGATAGGTCTAGTAAAGCCTATCAGTTAGGTAAATAGTGTTTATAAGATTATGATAGGTAACTGGTTCAGAAACTAGCAATTGCAGAAAGAAAAGTAAGAGTTTTATTGATGTGCTCCTCTTTCCTTGAATCAAGATAACTCAAGGTGCAGAGAAAACAGAAATCTAAAATAGAAGCCACCAAATTCTATATCTTGTTTGAAATTGAATAATTTCCCAATGATTTTAATATTTATAGTCCATGGTCAATTATTCCTACCTTTTCCTGAGGAAAAAATCAATAAACTTGCAGCATCAGACATTTACATGTGAAGACAAAGACGGAACTTGAAGAAGCTTTGTGTGTAGCTCAACATGAACAGATGGATTGTTTGGTTGAAATTGAGAGTTCCATTGATGCCAATGCCACTTTTCACAGGTTTATAGATGTCATGCTTATTTAAAATTTTGTTGATTTAATGCATTATCACCTGTTTGCTGACACCTTTATATCTTGACTCAGTATTTTGAAAAAATTTGCTCTCCAAACTGCACAACACACCATAAGATCCCTATCAGCGCCTTTCAGTCGAGGCACTATAAAAGATGAGTTCTGTTTTTACAAAATTCATAATATACAGTGTTCAAAATATAGGTGAGTTTTTACATCATACAGAGGTTCTGATCACTACTTATTTATTTGGGGATTTGACACTATTCTATCTTTCTTTTGATTCTTTTCCTTGATTTATATGCAATGATTCTGTGGCAGATTTGCGCTAAGTGCTCCACCAACATCAGCATCGGTTGGTGATAATTGTAAGGAATTTTATAGAGAAGGGTTTATTTTATCTTTAATTCTTGAAGATGGAAGTTCTGGTTTTGGTGAGGTTGGTAACAGTTTGATGTTATATCATCTTTCATATCTTGTTTTACTTAAATGTTTTTGTTACGTCGAGAAATAGCTGTGGGGCAGTGGTACATTTTACAACGCATTGTAATGGTATGTATGCATGTGGGCTGTGAAGAATACTAGAGTAACAAAGGAACATAACAACATCTAATTGTTGCTAAACAAACTAAATAAAGACAATAGCTTAGCCATTGTGACTTGTGGATCCACGAGTAAACTGTCACATCCGTCCCTGACTTTGTAAGCACCTTTCAGTTTAGTCCCTGAGATGTTTAAAACACTCTCGTGGTCCCTTACTTTGAACTCTGTCAATCACTTAAGTCCCAAACACTAACTTCTGTTAAATATGAGATGAGGTGGCAGTGATCATTGCTTAGTTGTCACTCTTAGGGACCATACTGAACGATTTTATACATCTCTATATTTTGCTTAAGTGAGATTATAACTGTCATCTCCCTACCTTCTTCTTCTTCTTCCATCTTCCCTGTTTTCTTTTTCTCCATAAAAATCATTTTTCCTCTTCTACAAACTGCAGCGTCTTCACCGTACCAGCTGATGAAGGTGCTATGCACGGGTATATAGCTAAAGTGATATCATTGCGCAGATGGAGCTAAGAGAATATTATCTAGCTCTTCCATGCCCCCAAAGATAAAGACCATGAGAAAATCTAATGATGTGATGCGAAACAAAACGGGGGAAATGCTCTAGTACACGAAGCTTTATCCAAGGTCTCTAGAGAGGCTAATGAAGATAAAAGAGAGTTAATGCATGAGACCCTATTAGGATTGCTGTCACAGGGGAATCTATTCTATTTGAAAGTGGCTTCTAATGGCGCACCAAAGTATAGGATTGCACCAACTTATGTCACTTGTGTAGTCTGCAATAATCGTTAGAAATTCTTAGTCTAAGGAGTCTCACAGTTGCTATTGTCATTTGTTGCTAATTAATGCACAATTGTTGTTAGTGTAGAAGCAACCTTGCTAAAGCTTTCATTTCAGATCTGTTACATTAGAAATTCATTAGGCTAAAATGTATATATTACTTAGTCTCAAGATTCATTTTCTTTACTTGTTTTTGACTTTTTGTCACATTAGCACTGTTTTCCTAATAATTCATTTGATGCCATCCTACTTAGCTGAACACTCAACAAAGTTTAGCTTAGTTTCTCAATCTTAAATAATCAAAAGAGGTAAAATACAGAAATATCCACATTCAATTATACAATTTGGCCACTATTTGCTTGTTTCAAATACAAGGATGGAGTGAAAAACTCAAAATCACATCATCTCAAATATTTGCTCTTCATCTTCTTGTGATTTCATCTCAGCTTCCAGTTCTATTTCCACCTCTGTCCCTAAGCCCCAATTAGCACATCCCACCACAAACCCATCATTACCCTTACTCTACCTCACAACACAAGGAGCATGGTTTGGCCAAGAAATGCTAACCTTGAAGCTCAAGTCTCTCACTTTGGCCAAACTAATATCAAATGCTTATGCATTCATATATTTCCAGAACTGTAGAAAGAACATTCACTTTTAAGATGTGCCATTTTTTTAAGATTTGGCCTCATGATGAGTGGAGGTTCTCCTCAAAGGAGTGATTAGTGCAGGAACTTTTGTGGTGAGGGTCACATGTGAGAAAGGAGGTGACAAGTTGGTTACAATTTTAGAGGCTTTTGATGAGATGTGTCTGAATGTTCAGCATGCCAGAGTTTCATGCGAAAATGGTTTTTCTCTAGAAGCTATTGTTGTTGCTGAGGATCAAACTCTGGATGTAAGAGATGTTACTGAACCGCTTCTAAAAGCTATTGGAAAACAGAGTGGTGAAAAGGATTAGTAGAAGAGGGAAAACGATTTTTATGGAGAGAAAGAAAACAGGGAAGATGGAAGAAGAAGAAGGGAGGGAGATGATGGTTATAATCTCACTTAAGCAAAGTATAGATATGTATAAAATCGTTCAGTATGGTCCCTAAGAGTGACAACTATGCAATGATCACTGACACCTCATCTCACATTTAACAGAAGTTAGTGTTTAGGACTTAAGTAATTGACGGAGTTCAAAGTGAGGGACCACGGGAGGGTTTTGAAAATCTCAAGGACTAAACTGAAAGGCGCTTACAAAGTCAGGGACGGATGTGACAGTTTACTCGTGGATCCACCAAGTGGATTCTTCAGCTGTTGTAAAGGAGGACAAATAGTTTACATCAATTTTGAACAAGCTAATTTTTTTCTAGAGCGCTGACAGCACTTGTTTTTGGGAGAGTTACACATGATCTGGGGAGAATTACATCTATGCATAAAAAGATCCATTAACCACTCATGTGGTTCAGTCAGTTCAAGAGTGGAAGAGTGATTAATTGTTATCCACTCTTGAACTGAATTAACCAAATGAGTGGGTAGTGAGTCCTCTATTGTGAATTGTTTTCCCTTGCCTTTTATATGTAACTATCCATTTTTTTTTATGTTAACCTATTCCTTTTCCATTTTCCTGTAAATTCTCTTAAACTCTCTAAAACTTGACATCAAGCAGGTTGCACCTCTTGAGATCCACGAGGAAAATCTGGTAGATGCAGAATATCAACTTATGTTTCTTATTCATGTCATGGAACAGGCTGATATTAGTTGCTTCCTCTCTCTATTGAAAGGCTCATTTTCATATTGGATATGGAATGAGTTGGGCATCTTGGTATGTTGTCTAATCTACATTATTTAGCAACTGGCTAGAGATATTCTAAATAAAATCCACCCGTGGACTTACACCTAAAAGTGTTGAGTAGAAAAAGAAATGAGAGACATTTTATATAATTTATGTCAATTGCACAACAGAGAATATTATATGTATACATTGAGTCATAAATAAAAGGATTATCAAATACCCTAATTATCAAATACACTATCTCTAACACTCCCCCTCAAATTTGAGCCTATAAATCATATGTGCGAAACTTGTTATATATATAATTAATAACTAATTCAAGGACCTCTCATTGACTTGATGAAGACATCTACCTGTGGAAGAGGTAAAGTGGCTAAGATACACTTAAGTGAGGAGGAAGATCCAAAGAAAGGTAAAATTCAAAGAATGTAACATTAGTTGAAATTGGATATCAATGAAGACTAGGAGAGCACCAACAATAACCATTTTAGGACTGAATGTAACCAAGAAAAACACAGGAGTAGTGCTAGGTGTCAAATCCTGCATATGAAAATATTGGGGATATCAATTACAATTTCCAAATGTTAGAATATATGATTAGTGCATGTACATGTTATCTGTTAGAACAGCAGAACAGATCTGTTAGCTGTTAGTGCTGTTAGTGTGTTAAGCTTTCTGTTATCTGTTGAACAGCTGTTAAGCTGTTAAGTGTAACAGCTTGTAACTGAATCGTAGCTTCTCTTAGAAATCTCTGTGCTTTATATAAATCAGTGTAATCAGTTCTCAATCAACAAGTTGTAATACAATTCAAACAGTTTAAGATCAAAAGATTTCTCAGCTTTTCTTTCAGTTTCCTTTAGTTTCTTTCACTCTACTTTTCTTACATGGTATCATGAGCTTCTACCCGATCCAGTAACCATGTCTTCCCTTTCCTCGGATCCTCATTGTGCCTCTACTGCACCTATAACCTTCTCACATGTTATCACCATCAAACTCGATGAAACAAATTTTTACCATTGGAAGCAGCAAATTGAAGGCGTAATTCGCGGCTATAAGCTGCAGAGATTTTTAGTCAGTCCTCAAATTCCACAACGTTTTCTCACTGCAGAAGATAGAGATCTTGGAAATGTGAACCCTGCCTACACAGAATGGGAACAGCAAGACTCCTTATTGTTCACTTGGCTACTATCTTCCCTTTCTACAGATATTCTTCCAAATGTTATGACTTGTCTGCATTCTTGGCAAATTTGGGAGGAACTACACAATTTTTTCCATGCGCAAAGCAAAGAAAAATCCAGCCAGCTGTGTTCTGAACTCAAAGTCATTTCTAAAGGCTCTCTCACTATGATTGAGTATCTCAAGAAAGTCAAGGTCACTGTTAATACACTGTGTTCTATTGGAGACCCAGTTCCCTTTCGTGATCATTTAGAAGCTATCCTAGATGGCCTACCTGTAGATTATCATCCCATAATTGCTGTGATCCAAAATCCTACAGACCTTTGTACCATTGCTGAAGTGGAAGCTATGTTGTTAGCCCATGAAGTTCGTTTAGAAAAGGGCAAGAAGAAACTCCTAGCTGATTCAAGCTCTCTCTCTGTAAATGTTGCTCAAGTTACTGCACCTAATTCCTCACCTGTTGTTGCTAATCAGGTATCTCTTTCATCTCAAGATACTCAGAATTTTAATTCTAATCAAGATTCTGGTGGTTTTGGTCGTGGACATCAATACAGTGGTAACTTTTGTGGCCGTGGCGGACGTTTTGGCCGTGGTAGAGGACGTGGAGGACGCTTTGGTGGTAGGACCAATATACAATGCCAAATCTGCTACAAATTTGGGCATGAGGCCAGTATGTGTTATCATCGATTTTCTGACTTCTCCTACTCCTACCCTCAATACTATCCTCCCTCTGGTTTCAACACTTTGTATCCACCGCCACCTAGACCTGCACCTATGCAGCATACCTTCTCTGGTAACAATTCTCAGCAGCCACAGCCAATGACTCACCACAGTTGTCCACCTAATCAGCCTCGACCTCAAGCTTACCTCACTGCTCCTGACAATTCTCACTCACAATCATGGTACCCAGATTCAGGAGCCACCCATCATGTAACTAATGAGGCAGCCAACCTCTCAGACTCTATTCAACTTGCTGGATCAGAGGAAGTTCTAGTGGGAAACGGCCAAGGTTTGTCCATTGTTTCTATTGGCTCTAAAACCTTTTTCTTCTCCTTATCATCCAAACACTTCTCTTCATCTCAAAAATCTTCTCTTAGTCCCATCTATTACCAAGAATCTTGTTAGTGTTAGTAAATTTGCCAAAGACAACTCTGTATATTTTGAATTTCACCCAACTTTTTGTGTTGTTAAATCACAGGCCACTTCTGAAGTGCTTCTTCGTGGCTCACTGGATAAAGATGGTCTTTACACCTTTGATAGTGTTTCAAATTCATGTAATACACCCACTATACTTTCCACTACTTGTGACTCATCAAATGTAAAAACTTTAAATTCTGCTACTGCATCTCAAGCAATAACACCTACTGCCTACACCATGTGGCACTATAGGCTAGGTCACCCTCACCATGAGGCCCTACGTGTAATATTACAACTTTGTAACATCTCAATACCTAATAAAAGTTCTACAGATTTTTCCTGTACTGCTTGTTGTTTGGGTAAATCTCATCGCCTACCTTCTTCTAATTCCACTATTGTTTACACAACCCCCTTGGAACTCATATTTAGTGACCTATGGGGTCCAGCCCCTATTGAATCATCTTGTGGTTTCAAATATTTTCTCACCTGTGTGGATATATTCTCACGCTATACTTGGGTTTATCCTCTTAAAGCTAAATCTGACACTCTCAAAACCTTTCTTCAATTCAAGGCAATGGTAGAATTACAATTTAATTCTAGAATAAAATCTGTCCAAACAGACTGGGGGGGGTGAATTTCGACAATTGTCCACCTATTTTTCAGATTTGGGGATTGTTCACAGACTCACTTGTCCTCACACTCATCATCAAAATGGCATTGTTGAGCGCAAGCACAGACATATTGTAGAAACAGGGATTACCTTACTTGCTCAGGCTGATTTACCTTACCTATATTGGGACCATGCCTTTCTTACTGCAGCCTATCTCATTAACAGATTACCTACACCTATTCTGGAATTTCAGTCCCCTTACTTCAGATTATTCAAACAACTTCCAGATTACAAATTTCTAAAGGTCTTTGGCTGTGCTTGCTTCCCGTTTCTTCGTCCCTACAATACCACCAAACTTGCCTACCGATCAAAGGAATGCATTTTCTTGGGTTACTCTACTGCTCATAAAGGTTACAAATGCTTGGATGCAGATGGCAGAATCTTCATATCTAAAGATGTTGTCTTTCATGAGTCACGTTTTCCATATTCCTCTCTTTTTTCACCAAAAACAGAAACTCCTTCTCATACACTTCCACCCATCCCAGCTGCCCCACCAATTATTCCTTCTAAACCTGTGCTTTCTAACTCTATTTCTCCTATAACAACCTCTCCTATTGTACCCTCCTCTATTCCCTCACATAACCCTGTACCTATTTCTCTTCCTACTCCCTCAACCTCTCAAGTCCTTCCCTTTGTTCATCCTCTAAATGTCCATCCTATGCAAACCCGTAGTAAACATGGCATCACTAAACCACGATTACAACCTAGAGTCCTCCTTACTCATCTTGCACCTTCCACTGTCAAACAAGCCTTGGCCAACCCACAGTGGTTTCAGGCAATGAAGGAGGAGTATGATGCTTTGTTACGAAACAAAACTTGGTCACTGGTTTCTCTTCCTCCTCACAGGTAGGCAATTGGATGTAAATGGGTGTTCAGAGTCAAAGAAAATTCTGACGGTTCTCTTAATAAATACAAGGCAAGACTTGTGGCAAAGGGATTTCACCAAAAGGCTGGTTTTGATTATTCTGAAACCTTTTCTCCTGTTGTCAAACCTGTTACTGTTAGAACTGTTCTTACTATTGCTGTTTCTAAGGGCTAGCCTATTCAGCAAATTGATGTAAATAATGTCTTTCTTAATGGCTTTTTGGAGGAGGAGGTATACATGGTGCAACCCCCTGGTTTTGAACACAGTGACAAAACTCTAGTGTGCAGATTACAAAAGGCCCTGTATGGCTTAAAACAGGCCCCTCGGGCCTGGTTTGAGAGACTTAATTCAGCTCTTTTATCTTTTGGCTTCAAACCGAGCAAGTGTGATCCCTCACTCTTCATCCTTCATCAAGGAGCTCACTGCATCTATATTCTGGTTTATGTAGATGATATAATCATCACTGGAGACTCCATTTCATTAATTCAACAACTTATTTCTAAATTGAATTCTGAATTTGCTCTCAAACAACTTGGTTCCTTGGATTACTTTTTGGGTATACAGGTGACTAACTTAGCTGATGGTTCTCTCCTTTTGTCTCAAACCAAATACATTACTGATTTGCTGGTGAGAGCTGGTATGTTTGAAGCCAAGGGCCTCGCTACTCCTATGTCCAGCAGTACCAAATTAACAAAAATTGGCACAAACTATCTTCAAGACCCTTCTAATTACAGATCTATCGTGGGGGCACTGCAATATGCTACAATAACTAGGCCTGAACTTTGCTTTGCAGTAAACAAAGCCTGTCAATTTCTCTCTCAGCCTCTTGAAGAACACTGGGCAGCAGTCAAGAGAATATTAAGATATCTTAAAGGAACACTCACCTATGGTTTACTCATTCAGAAGGCTCCACTTGATAAACCTCTTGCATTCACTGCCTACTGTGATACAGACTGGGCTTCAGATCCAGATGATCGAAAATCTACTTCTGGATCCTGCATATTTCTTGGTTCTAATTTGGTGTCCTGGTGGTCTAAGAAACAGAATCTAGTAGCTCGCTCTAGCACTGAGGCAGAGTACCGCAGTCTAGCTAACACAACAGCAGAAATTTTATGGATTCAATCTCTCCTTACTGAGTTAAAAGTTCCCTACACTATCCCTCAAGTGTTCCGTGACAATCTTAGCACTGTTATGCTATCTCATAATCCTGTTTTACACTCCAGAACTAAGCATATGGAACTAGATATTTTCTTTGTCAGAGAAAAGGTGATTGACAAAAGCCTAGCAGTTCATCATATTTCTTCTGAGGATCAGTGTGCAGACATTCTGACCAAGGCCTTACCTGCAGCCAGATTTGCAACACCCAGGGACAAACTCAGGGTGTTTGATAAACTCTCATTTCTCAACCCTCCCTGAGTTTGAGGGGAGCATGTTAGAATATATGATTAGTGCGTGTACATGTTATCTGTTAGAACAGCAGAACAGATCTGTTAGCTGTTAGTGCTGTTAGTGTGTTAAGCTTTCTGTTATCTGTTGAACAGCTGTTAAGCTGTTAAGTGTAACAGCTTGTAACTGAATCAGTTACAAGCTGATGTAGCTTCTCTTAGAAGCCTCTGTGCTTTATATAAATCAGTGTAATCAGTTCTCAATCAACAAGTTGTAATACAATTCAAACAGTTTAAGATCAAAAGATTTCTCAGCTTTTCTTTCAGTTTCCTTTAGTTTCTTTCACTCTACTTTTCTTACACCAAATAAAATAAATTAAAGGAGGCTAGTGGTTGGGTTCTTCAATGTTGGTGGCTCCCATGCATGGGTAAACGCTATGAAATTAATTTGACTTTGAATGAAGAGATATAACTTTCCAATGGTCTTGGAAATGAGAAGAGTAATTAACTCCTTCCTTGGAAGAAGCCACACCACCACTATAAATAGAAGTCATTGTGAAGAGTTGAAGCACCCCAAACTCCAAAGTTGAAGAAGGGGTCATGTAGCTAAAGACAGGGTTGTGCACCCCAAGATGAAAGCGAGGGAGGTCATGTACCCCAGGTCTTGTACCTGAAGATGAAGAAGGGGTTGTGTGGTCAAGTAGAAGAGATGTGAATCCAATAGATGTGAGAGGGTCTCTTGTGATAGAAGAGTGTTACCATTCCTTGTAACACTTGAGTGGGGGACTCAAGTTTGTAAAGTAACATACATTTGGGGAGGGCTTTAAGTTTTTCAAAAAACTTGTAACCTTTATTTGAGACAGTGAAGACTTTTGTTGGAGCATTTCCATGGAAGTCGGAAAGAGGTGTTGCACCACATAAATCTTGTGCCTTCTACTATTTCCTTTGTTGGTGTGTTTTTGTGTGTTCCTGTTACCAATCCTAGATGCAGTGTTTACCCAATGGAGAGACTTGAAACAGAAGGAATCAAGTTTTAATCTGAATGATTTTGAACATTCAGTAGGCAATGTATTTATAATGAAATTCTGTACAAGAGAATCCCTTGATTGTAGGGACTGTGAGAAACTATTGCTAATCCTAATTAACTTGATTACATACTCAAAAAACAGAATTGGAAACTATTTATTTACAGAAACTAAGAAACTAGTTATAAACAGAAACTCGAGCACTAATTATATACAGAAATTCAGCATATTCTCAACAGAGAGTATCAACACAAGTGAGTTCATGAAACATACCATTCTCTTTTAGGAACTTAGAGAATGTTTGATTGACATATTCCCTGCTTATTAGAATGCGAGTGTTTGATTACCTGGCCAAGCAAAGACGGTATAGTGGCTGATGGTGAATGGCCATGGGCAGTGATGACTTAGCAGCTTGACTTGCAATGAGGGCAAACAGGTTGTGATGAAGGCAAGGAAAGCATTCTATGGAGGCTGCTAAAGGTTATCCACAATGAAGACAGCTACTATAGAGGCTGCAATGAAGGAGGGCTTGGGTTCGCACAAGCAGAGTCTCCTATATGAGGAGCTCTGATACAACTTCAAAGGGAAAAAGTGAATATTATTATTTCTCAATAATTGAAAACTGTTCAAAACACTTACAATATATGGGCTGAACTAAACTAATTATATACTTCTCTAAAATATAACTTTTCATCAACTAATATTGAACCCTACAAATTTACAATAATTACGAATACAAATAATATGGGACTGTTATGACAAAACGTTAATACGGATATGAATAGAAAACTTTCCTTAGTGTGCACCTATGTCCTTTAAGTTTAAACATCAAGGAAACTGCTTCCTTGATAATAAGATATCAAATTGTTACAAACAGAATTAATAAATTGTGATTGTTATTGTCTGTCATGCAGCCATCTTCTATTTTTCCCAGTGTCAGATGTGGTTTGGAAATGGCTATCCTCAATGCCATAGCTGATGCAAAAGGCTCCAATTTGTTAAACATACTCCATCCCCCAACAAATGAGAATGAAAAATGTGAGAGATCATTGGAAGTTCAGATTTGTGCACTAATTGATTCAAATGGATCTCCAACTGAAGTAGCTAATGTTGCTGCCTCACTAGTTGAGGAAGGATTTTCTGCAATTAAGCTGAAGGTGAGCTAGTCTTCATTGTTTAGTGGCTGGATATACTATCACCTCTCTACTTCATACATTTTATATAGACCACTTGTTTGGGAAGCTAGAAGGCCAATAGGTTATAATGCTATACAGGTAGCACGTGGGGGTGATCCAATGCAAGATGCCACATTAATACAAGAAGTGAGAAAGAAAGTCGGTTTCCAGATTATCATCCGTGTAGATGCAAATCGAAACTGGACTTATGAAGAAGCTATGAAATTCAGCTCTTTGGTTAAGGATTGTAACCTGCAGTATATTGAGGTAGACTAAGAAAATAAGACATTTTCGTAATTCTTGGATTTACAATTCAGGTTTTCTTTATACTCTCCACTACTTTTTTTGTTAATGCATACTTGTGATGCATTGATAACTTGATTAAAATATCCCCTTTGCAGGAACCTGTTCAGGATGAAGATGATATTCTCAAGTTCTGTGAAGAAAGTGGATTACCTGTTGCCCTAGATGAAACCATAGATAAAATTCAAGAAAATCCCTTGGAAAAGCTAGTGAAGTTTACTCATCCTGGAATAGTTGCTGTTGTAAGTAAATAAGAATCTCCAAAAGATATTACGGATCAGGGTAGCTATAATTCACTTGGTTACTGGTACAATGTTTCTTTACAAAATCAAAATAGTAAAATCAGATTATCAAACTGCAGCACCACTTCTCTGTAGAATTGAGATAATATGAGCCTACTTACATGGTTATTCAGGAGTCAAGAAGACTTAGATTCATATGGTAAATTAACCAAATAGTTCTGCTATGCTATCCATATTACAATTCCCTATCTGAGCTGGAGTTGCGTGGATATATGTTTTATGTCTATGTTTGACCATTGTGACTCCAATTGGATCAATCTCTTGATTAAATGAAACAGAATCATCTTTTCTACGATTCCCTATCAGAACTGTGCAATATTCAGCATTCTAAATATTGAGTTGATGACCTTGTCTATATAAAATGCTAATTCTTTGTCTTATTTAGAATTTTGTATTAATTTCTCAGGTTATCAAGCCGAGTGCTGTTGGTGGATTTGAGAATGCAGCATTAATTGCACAGTGGGCACACCAGCTGGGGAAGATGGCTGTTGTAAGCGCTGCATTTGAAAGCAGTCTCAGTCTGTCTGCATATACTCACCTTTCTAGTTATCTTGAAATACTGAGATTAAGTACATCCAAAGTTTTAGATGATAAGGCAGCACCTCCTGTAGCTCATGGTCTAGGAACCTACCGTTGGCTTAAGGAAGATGTAACACTTAATCCTCTTTTGATTGGTCGTAATCCACATAGTGGTTTTGTTGAAGCATCTGTGGCAAATGCTAGTCGATTACTACATAATTTTCAAGTCAACCAGAATGTCATCTGTAATATTATTGCTAAGGAGCAAGTTTGTCGGTACCAATTGAAAGTAGAGCATAACAATTTATCTTGTTCTTTTGAAGTTCGTGAGACTGGCCTAAAAACAAATGTAAGTAAAGAAGTTTCTATACATATTAATACTAGTGTTTTTAATATTCTTAAAACTTAACAAATTCACTTTGATTACTGATCTATATTTTGACTCACTGTCTTTTAGTAATATTTACTTATTAATTTAGATACAGAATTTTAGAATGGTAACATAATTATCTACAGTGATCCTACGTGTGTATTTTTTTGATATTTTAAAGAGCATAAGAAATGAGTGAATAAAGTCAACCAGAAGATTATAATGGCAGTATTTGAATTCCTAATTTGTTTCAAGAGCATAACTTAAACTCTTAAATCATATCATATATAAGATGGGATAATATAGCTATTGAGACTGCAAATAAGGATGGATGAAAACCCTAGTTGTCTATTCCTGTTATTAGATTATCATATAATGCAAAAGCTTAATTTTTATTAACAAGCCCAATAATGCATACCAAATGAACAGATGCTATGATGCTGTAGTGAATGGAGCAGTATGGCTAGAATTTTTATCCAGTCTTTGTGCCTTTACTTTCTCTTTAATATGAATTTATTGTATAGATGTCCAATATACACCATCTTTGTACGTGTTTAGGTAAAATTTGTTTCCTGCATACAGATCTGATTTAGTGGAATTTAGCAAATGTAGGATAATGTACTAGTATTTCTTCATGGTTTTCTTGGAACCGGTGAAGACTGGATCACTATCATGAAGACCTTTTCCGGATCAGCAAGATGCATTTCTGTTGACCTTCCTGGTCATGGAAAATCGATATTACATGGTGTAAAAGGTGCTGGTGAGGAACCACAGTTGTCACTTGAGATAATTGCTGATATATTACATAAACTAATTCATGACATAGCTCCAACTAAAGTTACACTAGTTGGGTATTCATTGGGTGCAAGGGTTGCATTGTATATGGCACTGAGATTTAGCAGTAAGGTATAGTGGTGACACTCAATGTTTATTACTTTGTTTTGATGTTTTCACGACCATTAATCAACAATTTGAACATTTATGATGCAGACAAAGGGAGCTGTGTTAATATCTGCAAGCCCTGGATTAAAAGATAAATTATCAAGAAAACTCCGTGCAGCTAAAGATGATTCAAGAGCACGCTCTATTGTTGCACATGGTTTACAACTTTTTCTCAGTTCCTGGTATGCAGGAGAACTATGGAAAAGGTACCTGTTTGTTTTTAACCTTTAGATTGTGCAGCGATTTTTGCATATCTTATGATACTTGTATGACTTACTCTTTGATAACTGATAAGTGTCTCAACTGTTTTTTATTTAACAGTTTAAGAAGTCATCCCCATTTCAATCAAATCAATGCTAGTCGCTTGCAGCATAGTGACATACAGACTCTTGCACAGATGCTGTCTGGATTGAGCATAGGAAGGCAACCGTAAGCTAATTAAGCTTTAAATAATTGTTCATTCCTTAGCTTTGGTTATTCAGTAATGTCATAAGTAATCTTTACCATTCAGTTGCATGACATTGAGAGCCCTTAATATCTCAGAAATTTCGGTTAAATTGTTTTGTACTGAGAAAGAGAAATTCAAGATAAGAAAACTATATATATATATATATATATGGTTTTTCTAACATGTGAAACATTTCACATGATAATAAATCAAAAGTGGAAATGTTTTATTGGAAAATGTAACATTTAATATTACAAATGCATTCAATGTTGTGATGGTTGCATTTTCCAATAAAACATTTCCACTTTGGGATTTATTAACTTGTGCAATATTGCCCAAGTTAGAAAAACCGATATATATATTAGAGAGGGGGAGGGAGAGGAGAAAAGAGAGTAAATCCATTTATCCATGCATACCACTATATAAGAAATGAAATACCATTCAAAAGTGTATCCCCAAAATCCAATATTTATTAGTTCAAGTAGCATGGAGTTTAGTAAGCAAGGTCTTGGCTTGAGTTGTGAATGGAGAAAATAGTCACTGGACTTGGATTATTGAGGTCCAATGTGATTTCTAGATACTGAGAGTCTCAAACCCAAAACAAAATGTACCTCAAGAAAACACACCCACATTGCAGCATGAAGTGGCAGATTTCTAAAATATTATAGCGGAGAGTGGGATGGCTGCTATATCAAAGATTGTATATACAAGATCAAGTAAACCCCATATTAGTCCTCGACTTTGTTAACGCCGTGCAGTTTAGTCCCTGATATTTCAAAATGTGTCCGATAATCCCTGACAAGTTTATCTCTGTCATTCATTTTAGTCCAAAAGGGTAGAAGACGTTAAGTGAGTGCTGATGTGTCATGTTAAGTGACATGTGAATTTTTCCCTTAAGGTCTCAATTTGAGTCTTGTGAATGGAGAAAATAGCCACTAGACTCATATTATTGAGGTCCAATGTGATTTGTGGATACTACTAAGAGTCCCAAACCCAAAACAAAATGTGTCTCAAGAAAACACACCCACATTGTAGCATGAAGTAGCAGATTTCTAAAATATTATAGTGGGCAGTGGGATGGCTGCTATACCAAAGATTGTAGATACAAGATTGAGTAAACCATCATATGGTTCATTGACTTTGTTAGCGTCTGAGATTTCAAAATGTGTCTGTTAATCCGTGACATTTATCTTTGTCATTCACTTTAGTCCAAAAGGGTAGACGACGTTAAGTGAATGTTAAAATGTCACGTTAAGTGACACTGTGGATTCAAATTAGTTCCTAAAATATTTCATTCACATTAGTCCCTAAAATTTAACTTGATAATGTCACTTAACATGACACATCAACCTTCAGTTAACGTCATTTATCCTTTTGGACTAAAGTGAATGATGCAGTTAAATGTCAGGGATTAACAAATACATTTTGAAATCTCAGAGACTAAAGTGCACAACGCTAACAAAGTCGAGGACGAATATGGGAGTTTACTCATATAAGATCAATAAGTAAACTATCCACATAAATACTCAATTTAAAAAAAAAAATTAAAGACACGGTCATAATTAATAATAAGAAAGTCATAATCTAAACACAATCACCATCCATCTAAGGCATAATTAACAAGAGCAATGAGAACGTAGAAATGAAGTAAATATATGTATTGGAATTAATAAAAAAAATCAGATACTTTAACATAGACCAAAGGAGTTGAAATGAGAGAAAGAGAACAATTAGGGGAAAATGGACTGTGAAGTGTGTAAAAATGAAATAACAGAACAGAACACGGGAAAAAAAAGAACTGAGACCTCTATACATGAACAGAACTGAGACCAAAGAACTGTGATGTGATGCATGAAAAGATGGTTGGTCAGAAACAATTCTGTAAAGCTGTGGTCAATGGCTGGAAACAAAACTCAGATCAGCGTTCATTTTTTTCGTCTTAGAACAGAGTGAAGAATTTAGAATGTTTTGACTTGAATCATAAATCCTGTGTTTCTGATGTAAAACCAAGGAAAATCCAAAATATACCCAAAAAAACAGGTTCAATTGCACACAAATTAGAAGGGTTAAGAGGGATTTTTTCCCCTGTGGAAAATAACAGCTATGACAACCATGATTGATTGCCACGACTTACCCAACAGCACAATGTGACAACCAGATTCTCATAGCAGCTGGAGGCACTACTGATAACTCTCAACATAACATTCAAAATATGATCTCATGTGCCCTCTAATAAATTGGGCATTTAAATGCTTCAGAAGTGTTTTGGAAAATGGAAACGTTGAAGAAACAATATTATTATTTGGTTACCTATATGAGTTTATTGAAAGTATCAATTGAAATCATAAATAAATGTAATTGCATAAAGTACTAAATTTTAAATTGTTATAGCTTGGAGTATGTCCAAGTTATTATGGTATTACAACATGGTACTATCTACACCCTTTGGCATTTGAATTAAACACAAGTGAAAAAAGCAATATGAAAATCCATACTCCGATAAATAAATTTACAAGTCCATGTAATCAGCATCCTCCATGATTTCATGATCATAAAAAATCTTATGCATTTTACTAGAAATTAAAGCTCTAATGCATGCAGAATATTAAAATTTACTTATGTAAGTTTCTACAGCCATTTCCTCTGTTAGCTCTGTTTCTTCTATAAATAGAAAGATTTCTCAAATGTTAAACTACTCTATTTGAATTTTTGATGGAGCACTCAAAAGAAATCATAAACTCAAGATAATCACGTTTTTATTCATTGTAGATTATAAATAAATGTAATACAATCTGTGGTATCTATGAAAACTCTGTATTTTAATAGAGCACAGGATGAGGAGATCCAGATGAATTGTACTTATCCGCTTTTGTGATAAGGCTAATTATGAACCAGTGATTTGTGTTTTCTATAACAGTTATATGTGAATGATATAATTAACATTTACTGCACCATGATAAGGACTTATAGAATTCTGTACCTCTCTTGATTTTTTTTTCTGAATGCAGGCCGTTGTGGGAAGATTTGCCGAAGTGCAGAGTACCTCTTCTGATCATACACGGAGAGAAGGATACGAAATTTAAGAAAATTGCTCAAGCAATGATGCATGCATTTTATGGATTGGGGAGTAAGCATGAAAAAGGGAATAACATACATGAGGTGGTTGAGATTCCCAACTGTGGGCATGCAGCCCATTTGGAGAATCCTCTTCCTATCGTTGCTGCCTTGAGAAAATTCATGACAAGACTATGAAAGGCGTGTTCTCCAATCGGAAGATCTAAATATGATGCAATGTCTTTTCAAGATGTAACATGTAATTTATAGTAGAATTATGGAAGTGCAGTAGTCGCGGTTGCACTGTATAACCTCAAATCTAACCTCAAATCTAACCTCAAAAGATGAAAGTTGATAACCTAGGGGGTGTATTGGTTTAGGATTTTAAAGGATTTTAAAAGACTTTTTTCTGGGTAAAAATTTCTATCACTTAAAAACAATCCACTGGTATTCAATCAGTATTTTCAAGACTTTAAAAAGAGTCTGTTAAAATCCATTGATATTTGTTTGAAATTTCGTAGAACTTAGAAACAATCCAGAGGTATTAGAAAATATAAGGATTTTAAGGGATTCTATTGATACATGGATTTTGATTGACTTTTTAGTAGTATCTATAAATACCAAATCCATCAAACAATCTCACCCAAATTGAAAGGATTTCTGATGACTTTTGTGCTTCATTCTCCAACAAGCACAGAGTCACCTAACCTTTCCTTCTCTCTCACCTCTTCCCCCAACAAGTACTGGGTCACTCACCTTTCCTTCTCTCTCACCTCTTCCCTCAACAAGCACTGGGTCACTCATCGATATTCCGAATCTCGTTCGTCTGGTTTATGAGGTACGTTTCCTGAATCCTCTTGCAGTGGATAAAATATTATAAGCAATTTGCTACACATGCTAACAACAATTATCTTTACCCAATGCGTTTAGTTGAAGTAATACCTAGTTCAGTTCAATGAGTTGGGAGCTTTGAGAAAGTACAGAGGGGGAATTTGAGGGAAAAAAATAGAAAACATAGAGTTATTCAGGGAAAGTTACATACAAGGGAGGATACTAGGAGGGAGAGTTCAAAAAAAAAAAAAAGAGGCATTCAATCTGAGAAAAATTATAGAGGGGTGAGAGTGAGACTAATAAAGTTTATCATCAAGGGATCAATAGAGAGTAATCGCAAAGGGGAGAACTAACAAAGAAGTTTTTAGGAGGTGATGAAAGAAAAGAAAAGGAAGAAGGGGAAGAGAAATAGTGAAAGCCAACAGAGGGGTACTATAAAGGATATAGAACAGAGGGATATTCAAGAAGTGAGAGCAATTAGTAAAAAGTTTATATTCTTATGCTTGCTTTTTGTTTCCTTGTATTTTTTCTTTAACGGTATGCTTTTATGATATTCTAATAAAATTTTAGAAGCTTGCATCTATTAATCTATTTGAAGATAGAAACATGTGAAGAATGCAACTCGTAGAATATATGCCTTTTGCCTGCCTTTTTGTTAACTATTTTTCTTCTTTTTGAGCATGTGATACTGTTTCAAGCTTGTTCATCTTGTGGTTGTAATTTATTAGCACGTGATACTGTTTCAACCTTGTTCATTTTTGTTAACTATTTTTCTTCTTTTTGAGCCTGTGATATAGTGTGTGCTTAAAATTTATTAGCTATTGGGTGTTTGAAAATGTAATATGTCTACAGTGTGTGCTTAAAAACATTATATTGTAGTAATTCAAATGGGAGATTCACAAAAAAATAACAAAGGAAAGGGCAAAGACAAAGAAAACTATGAAGCTTGGACCAAGGAGGATTCCGATGAATTGTTACACTTAATAGTGGATGCTATAAAAAGTGGACTGCGTGATGCTAATGGGTCACTTAGTAAACTAAATGTGGAAAGAGTCATAAAGTTAAAAAAATTTAAAAAGGACAATTTTAAAGGACAATTTTTTTAAAGCTGAAAATATATTTAAATTTAATTCATTTTTCTCATAGTTTCATTTTAATACGTCTTTAATAATTAAAAGTACATGAATTTTGTTTTTTATAAAAATTACATGTTAAAAATTATAAAGACTATTTTTAAAAGAAATAATATTTTTAATGATAAAAATATTAAATTTAAATTATTTTTCTCAAATTTTCACTATTTCATAATAATAGTAAATAAGATATTTAAATTATATATACAATTTTAAAAATATTTTATCTATGCTATATATACACATTTTTATCTTGCAGAGTCTATAAAGTCCTATAGAGTCCACAAAGTCCCGCAGAGTTTATGATACAAATCCATTAAAATCCTGACTTAAAAATTCTTGAAATTCTTACAGAATCTTTAAAGTCATGACAATCCTATAAAGTCTTTTAAAATCCTGCAGACTTTTTTCAGCTAAAAAAGTCTTTTAAAATCCTAAACCACTACACCCCCTTAAGGCACGTGTGACCACATTGTCCTTAAGGAGGATTTATTCACCTTTGTGACGATCCCTTAATATACAACATGTTCTTGTCGCATTGGGGCCGAGGTCACACAAAACTAGCAAAGCTAGAGAGAAGTGAAAACCATAAAAATAGATAAGCGTGGAGTTGATTCTTGATTTCGAAAATTAAATTTAAATAAAAAAAAGGAGACGTCGAGGAAAATCTTGAATCACTTCGGTCAATTGAGGATGAGCATTATCTCGAAAAATCCAAAGAGACTAAGTCAAATATTATCACCGATAAAATATGGCTTTTCAGATAAGGAAATTAGAGTTCAAAATTCAAAATAATTTTAAATAGAGCAGGAGCAAAAAACTAATGAGGTACCATTATCATGCGCGCAGGGGGAAATCAGTGGATTTGCACTGGTTTGGCCCATTATTGGGCGTGTGAGCCCAACCTCTCATTATCTTGTTTGAAAATCATAACACATGTTAGCTTATATACCACTAGCAATGTGGGACATGAAAATTACACAAGCTTTTGAAATACAGTGCTGTCTACGGTGAGTCATCAATGACTCACCGGTGAGTCACCATATATTTACCGTACAATATATTGTTATTTTAATCAATGGTTACGATTAATCGTTGGTTACCTACTAAAACAAACTCACATTACATTCATTAAAATTTTGTAAAATTGTTTTAGTCCTCACCGTTTGTAAGAGGCAAAGGCGATTGGATTGCTTGATGTTTACACAGATTGGGGTTAACTGGTTAATGATGCAAGCAACCAGAATGGGGCTAGGGGTTTTTTTTCCTTTCCCACCAATCTTGTCATCGACGCAAACCTTTGAGTCTGTGATAGCGCGGATGATGAAGGTGCTCTCGGGCCTTCCACAACCTTAATCCCTCTCAAATATCAACAACAAACATTATTCCTTGTTTTCTTCGCATTTGTTCCTTTGATTTGCATTGCCACGAATTCTGCTGTCACTAAACCCATTCTTCTTTTGTGGTTCATATAGTTTGTACAGAGAAGCCTGAAAACAAGGAGCTTATAGTTTGTACCAAAAACATTATCCAAATCCTCACAACGGTCCTTGATAAGTGTGTGATTCCCTCTGACTCTCCTCTTTTTCCCCATAAAATTAACTGAATTTTTTTCTAGGTATTATTAATCTCGTATTTTAATATACATACTTTTTATTTTTTTTTCTGTTTTTTTGGTAATTTTGTGATTGGTTAACGATGATATGAAATGCAATAGTTCATAGTTGTTTTTAGTGTAAGGTGGCAGTGGTAGTGGTAGGAGTTTGCGAGGTGGCTGGGTGATTCAAATAAACTTGATTTATGGCAGCTATACAAAGATGAATTTAAAATATGAAATGTTTTTGTAATTTTTAAAACTTCCACAAATTATTATTAAAATATTAGTGCATCTTTTTAACAAGTTACCTGGTATAGTAGGTAATGATTAGTGACTCACCGATGATACATTTATTTTATAACCCACCATAGCCTTCACCTTGAAATACTTGAAACTCACAACAATCCCCCACATGTTTCAAAATATTACAAAAAATTAAAAAAGAAAATTATGCTATGAACCATTAACATGGATGTTAATGCGTCGAATCTGGTGTCTTTTGAACTATGAACTAAACCTAGATTGAAAAGAAATAACGTACAAGTCAATCAATTAAACATGTCCTACGAAACAAAACACTTTGGTGTATGATAGAGACCTTACCAATCACATTACACCCCACAGTTCGCCGTTATCGTTGTGTTGTGCTATAAGGCCATGCGCGTGCTTGATATTCATGCGTGCTCTAGAGATTTTGCCTTAATTCCATGCAAGTTGCCCCACTTGACACTCATATAGGTGATTTTATCAAATGTATGTTGCACTTCATACACCACCCATAAGGGCTATGAAAATCATTAAAAGCCTTTTGAGCTTATCATTTCCAATATGCAGCCTAACACCTCATACACCATAGGAAGGGACAAATTAAATAGTGCTAGCAAAACTAACAGGTGAGACTTGTGTTAGGACCACAGGAAACATTAGAAGGGGGGTTGAATAGTGTTTTTATAATCTTTAGCGATTTTTGGAAAACCTTTCAAAACAAGCAAAGAAGTTTTTAACGTTCAGACAACTTGCTGAAAAATGAGTTTTCTAAATCGTGCTGAAATACTTCAGCAGGTACAATAAAATTTTCTTTTAAAATGATTTGAGTGATGAACAGAGTTATTTTTGTCGAGCAAATTATAAACTCACTTTTCAGAACCCTCCTCAATTAGAAATAAACAAATAGCAGCGGAAAATAAAGAGTAAAGGGTTGAGAGAACTTAACACAGATATTTATCCTGGTTCACCCACTAACCCAGTGAGCTACGTCCAGTCCCAGGGCAAACACACCACTGGATTTTCACTAATCCCGCAAGATTACAAGTATTCTTTTACCCCAGCCTCTCCAGGCTTAACACCGAGTATTCTTTGCACACTTGGCCTCTCCAGGCCCAAGTTGAGTGATGGCATTTAATGCAAATGCTTCCGTTGTGACACATAGCCTGAACCCTTAGCTGTAGCAAATAGTAGAGTCAGCTCACAGACTTTACTTTTTTTGAGTCGTATGTACTTTTCTGCAGTCTTTTGCCTTTTTGGTGAGAGCTGAAATATGCCAAAAAACACTTTCTCTGACTTTCCAGAAGAATGATAGGTATAAGTAATCTGAGACTGCTACACGAGACTTGAGTCTTCAAGATGATTTTCTGAGAATATAATATTGAAGACGAACGGGCAAAGGAACGTTATCTCACAACTTCAGGAGGTTCACTGCTTTCAGTAGGTAGTATTCTCTCAGCAGGTTTCCTCGTTTCGGAAGGTCTTCACGTACTTCAGATGATATGATTACTTCAGATTGCACCTTTTGAAATACTGATCAAATACCTTAAGCAAGCCAAATTGGTTATTCATTAAAACTTTGAGATTGCGAGACTTAAAACATTATTATCCTTTAATAACATTTTGAGACTCAACATTCTCCTCCTTTTTAATGATGACAAATTTGCTTTTAAGAAATAAATCAAATATCTGAAGGGAAGAGATAATAGTATCTTAGAGTAGAGGTCCCCCTAAATTAGATACTAATTCCGAGCATTTCGTCTTGAACTCTTCTTGCAACTTGGATGGATATGCTCTTAATATGCTCCCCCTGAATACGAAAATTCTTTTGAAAAACACTTAACTTCAGATTTTGTTAGTTTCTTAATACTCCCCCTTTTGTCATTAGTCAAAAGGGTAGACAGAGAGTCTGAAGAAGTGAAATATAAGCAATTCAAAACAATTCAGGATACCACATATGCAAATTAATACTTTAGATGAAGTGAGAAGAAGATTCAATTTTCTGAAATAGTGAGAATATTCAAATTTTGTCTGATAAACTTGAATCTATCTTCAGCAAGGGATTTAGTGAATATATCAGTCCATTGATGTTCTGTATCAATGAATTGTATATCAATAATTCCTTTCTGAACATAATCTCTTATAAAATGATGTTTAATTTCAATGTGTTTTGCTCTTGAGTGCTGAATTGGATTTTTAGAAAGATTGATTGCACTCGTGTTATCACAGAAGACTGGAATGAATTTAATGTGAATATTAAAATCTTCTAGCTGATATTTTACCCAAAGCAGTTGTGAACAACAGCATGCTACAGGAATATATTCGGCTTCACCAGTTGAGAGGGCTATTGTGCTTTGTCTCTTATTGGACCAGCTTATCAGATTTTCTCCAATGACATCCTCCACTGGTTGATTTTCTTTCAATTCTGTCTCCAGCAAATTCAGCATCACAGAATCCTACTAACCTGCAATCCTTACTCTTCTTATAGCATAGACCAAGATTAGTAGTACCTTTCAAGTATCTAAAGATCCTTTTTACAACTTGATAATGAGCTACTCTTGGATCAGATTGAAACCTTGCACACAGGCATACACTGAACAGAATATCAGGTCTACTTGCATTAAGATATAATAAGGATCCAATCATTCCTCTATACATAGTTGGGTCAACAGATTCTTCTCCTTCATCTTTGTTTAAGATAGATGAGGGGTGCATAGGAGTTGCCATAGGCTTGCAATCGTGCATATTAAATTTCTTAAGCATCTCTTTTGTATACTTCTCCTGATGAATCCATATACAATCAGAGTCTTGCTTAATTTGAAGTCCCAAGAAAAATTTTAGTTCTCCCATTAAACTCATTTCAAATTCAGATTGCATAAGCTTTGAGAACTCAGTGCACAGAGAGGAGTTTGTTGATTCAAAGATAATATCATCAACATATATCTGGATCAGAATCAAGTCTTTGTTAAAAATTTTTCTAAAAAGAGTTGTGTCAACTTTTCCTCTTTCAAAACCATTTTGGAGTAAAAAGCTGCTCAGTCGTTCATACCAAGCTCTAGGAGCTAGTTTCAGACCATATAGAGCCTTTTTTTCAGTTTGAAAACATGATTAGGAAAAGTTACATTTTCGAACCAGGGGGTTGTCTAACAAATACTTCTTCCGCAATGAAACCATTCAGGAAGGCACTCTTTACATCCATTTGATATAGTTTGATGCTATTATTAGCTGCGTAGGAAAGTAAAATTCTAATAGCTTCTAGCCTAGCTACTGGAGCAAAAGTTTCATTAAAATCAATACCTTCTTGCTGATTGTAGCCTTGAGCAACCAGTCTAGCTTTGTTTCTGATAACTTGACCATCTTCAGAGAGTTTGTTTCTAAATACCCATTTGGTTCCTATGATCGTTTTTCCAATGGGTTTAGGAACAAGAGTCCAAACATCACTTCTAGCAAACTGATTTAGCTCTTCTTGCATGGCTAGGATCCATCCTTCATCATGCAGAGCTTCTTCAATATTCTTTGGTTCAATTTCAGAGAGAAAGGCAAGATTGTTGACTTCCCTTAGCCTTGATCTTGTTCTTACTCCTTCTGAAGTGTCACCAATGATTTCCTCTCAAGGATGATTATTTCTGTACCTCCACTCATGCCAGCGAGGGAAGACTTGTACATTTTAAGACTCGGTATCCACTTTCTGAAGAGAATCAGTATCAGTAGGTTGAGGAGTTGTGTTTTCAATGGGTACTTCATAAGGTCCTTCAACAGGTGCTTCGTCCTTAGCTTTTGAAGTCCCTGAGATATGATTCAGCTCCATACCTGCAAAATCATCTTCTAGATCTGATAGTTCCCTATCAGTCTCTTTAGCATCATTAAATCTAACATGTATGGTTTCTTCAACAGTTTGGGTTCTAGAGTTGTAAACTCTATATGCCTTAGAGGTTTCTGAATAACCAATGAAGAATCCCTTGTCAGATTTGGAATCGAATTTTCCCATATCATCTTTGGTGTTAAGTATAAAACACTCACAACCAAAAATGTGAAAATATACAATGTTGGGCTTTCTTCCTTTCCACAATTCATAGAGAGTCTTGTTGAGTATTGGCCTTATCAAAATTCTGTTTTGGATATAACAAACTGTGTGAGCAGCTTTTGCCAAGAATGACCTTGGAAGATTGCTTGAAATGGGCATGGTTCTTCCCATCTCCTGCAAGCTTCTATTCTTTCTCTCAACAACCCCATTTTGTTGAGGTGTTCTAGCCACTGAGAAATTGTGAGAGATCCCATTCTCATCACAGAACATACTTAAGCTTGAGTTTTCAAACTCACCTCCACGATCACTTTTGATTGTAGATATGCAAAATCCTTTTTCATTTTGCACCTTTTTGCAGAATTTTGCAAGGCTCTCAAAAGTCTCATCCTTGCTTTTAAGGAATATCACCCAAGAAAATCTAGAGTAGTCATCGACGATGACCAAACCATACTTTTTACCATAAAGGCTTTCAGTTCTTGTAGGACCAAACAAATCAATGTGGAGTAGTTCTAGGGGTCTAGCAGTTGAAACAACATTTATGCTTTTAAATGCTTCCCCTTTAAACAGTTTTCACACAAAATATCAGATTTGAATGAGAGCTTGGGTAAGCCTATCACAAGATTGTGTTTTGTGAGCTTTGAGATTAATCTCAACCTGGCATGTCCAAGTTTCTGATGCCAAATCTTTTTTTCATCTTTTACAGAAATAAGACAAGTTACATTTTGATATGCTAGGTCCTCCAGATCAATTTTGTATACATTGTTGTGTCTCTTTGCAGTAAAAATGATTTGGTCAGAAGAGTGTCTGACTATGCAGCCATCTCTTGTGAAGGATACAACGAAACCACTGTCACATAATTGACTTATGCTCAACAGGTTATGTTGGAGACCTTCAACCAAGAGAACATTATGAATGACAGATAAAAGAGATATACCTACTGAACCTACGCCAGAGATTTTGCCTTTTTGATCTCCTCCAAAAGTCACCACTCCACCATCCTTAGGTCTAAGGTTTTGGAACAAAGACCTTTCTCCTGTCATGTGTCGCGAGCAGCCACTGTCCAGGTACCATTTGTGGTGTCTCCTTTGTCCTGTTAAACACATCTGCAACAGGAACAATTAAAGTTTTAAGTACCCACATTCTGACTTGCAGGAATACTAGGCATTTGTGTAATTTTAACTATAGCATGTTGTATCCCCAACAGATTCATATTTTGATGAATCAAGGTAATTTGCTTCTTCTATAGGTATGCTGTCAGTGGAACTTTCTTCTAAAGCATAGTTGTTTATTTGTAGAGACTTCATATTTATCTTCTTTAATGGTCTGCTTAACTTTTCTTTTAAAGACCTTCTTATTACAAGTCAGAATGTGGACTTTGTGCCTTGTTGTCTCAATTGTTTATTTTGAAGCATTCTTGACAGAGTATATCATCTAGAGATTTGGCATCATTTTCTTGTGAATCTTCTCAACGACTTTCTTGCTTTCTTTTTTTATTATTTTCTTTTTATGATACTGATTTTTATTTTCTTTTTGAGATACAAAAGTATCTTTGATATATCAACTATTTCTTTAAGAGATTTAGGGAAAAGTTAAACTACTTCTTCTAAAGACTTTTTGTTTCTTCTGAATAAGATCTTCTGAAGCCTTTTATATGTTTCTTCTTAAGACAATCTCAATTGAAAACATTAGTACTGATATTTAATTTGTCATTATAAAAACATCTCAAGAGGATTCTTGGATCTTACAAAAGCTTTATATGTAATTATATTATGAAAAGTGTCATAATTCAGAAATCTAGTTAAGCATTAGTAGAACCCACCAAAAGGCATTTTATTTAGGTTTGTGCTCAGCAATAAACCACTCTTATCACACAACCAAAGAATTCAATTTCACTATAATCAAAATAAAACATATTATTTTTGTCATAAAGACATTCTCTGCGGCGCAATCGGCACCAGCATCATATCATATTATTCTTGGACTTAGGAAAATCTATGGTCTCATTTGACCATGGAAAATTGGCACCGACACTAGGATTTTCCGCAAGCGTGAAGTGTAACGTCCTAATTTCTAAACTCAAGAATTATGTCCGTTGGAGACACAACTCCCGAATTTCTGAAATTATTTCGCGCATTATCAATATCGTCATACAGTCATACAGTCACATAACAATCGCTTAGGTAATCCAATAGTTACTTAAACTCAATATCAATACATTCAGTCAATAAATCCAGTCAAATGCCAACATTGGCTCAATACAAAATATAATGTAAATCTATAGGCTCAATGAGATACGATTGTACATGCGTTCTGACATACTAGAAATAGGTCTTGAAGGGCTCCACATGTACTAAAATATCTCACCCAAAAGAATACAGGCTACTTTTCACACTGTTATTTTTGCTATTCCCACCCCCCTATATTTTTTCTTCCCCAAACTACCCTCCCCCTACCCCCTACCCCATTCCCCCATCTCATTCGCCCCTGCACCCGTCCACCCCCTCCCCTTCGCCCCCTCCTCTTCTCTAATCTATATTCCCCTCCCTTACGGACAACCATGTCCGTAAGGTATATTTTTTTTTGAAAAAAAATATACTTTACGGACAATGTTGTCCAGAAGTTGTTGTTTTTTAAAAAAAAATAACTTCCGGACACAATTGTCCGGGAAACAATCCCGGACAACTTTGTCCGGTAGTGATTTTTTTTAAAAAAATATAGCTTCCGGACACAATTGTCCGGGAACCGTTTCCAGACAACTGTGTCCGGAGGACTGCCTGAAAGGTATTTTTTTAAAAAAAATATAAGCATTCCTGGACAACTGTGTTTTTATTAATATGTTTTATTATAAAAAATATTTTTTATGAACTGCGGGTATTCTACACCGGAGACAGTCTTGATCCTATCGTTTTCTTTTTTCTTTTATTTTTTATCCCACCTTCATTTTCTTTTTTTTTGGTTTTTTTATTCTCAATTTAGTAATGGTTTTTATGCAATGAATAACGACAAAAGCAACACTCTCCTGTGGAGGATTCCCGTGATTCATAAAAAAAACACTGCAATTGAAGATAAATAAATGGAGATATAATTTTGATAAAAAAAATAAAAAGAAAGTAAAAAGAATAATAAAAAAAAATAAAATTAATGTGTTAGAAAAAATAAAATGATAGGAACAAGACTGTCTCCTGTGTAGAATACCCGCAGTTCATAAAAAATATCTTTATAATAAAACATATTAATAAAAACACAGTTGTCCAGGAATGCTTAAATAATTTTTTAAAAAATACCTTTCAGGCAATCCTCCGGACGCAGTTGTCTGGGAACGTTTCCCAGACAATTATGTCCGGAAGCTATATTTTTTATAAAAAAAACACTTCCGGACAAAGTTATCCGGGAATGTTTCCGGACAATTGCGTCCGGAAGTTATTTTTTTGAAAAAAAAACAACTTCCGGACAACACTGTCCGTAAAGTATATTTTTTTAAAAAAATATACCTTACGGACATGGTTGTCCGTAAGGTAGGGGAATATAGATTAGAAAAGGGGGGGCGAAGAGGAGGGGGTGGACGGATGGGATGGGGGAGTGGGGTAGGGGATAGAGGGTAGGGTAGTTAGGGGAAGAAAAAAAAGGGGGTAGGAATAGCAAAAATAATGGTGTGAAAAGTAATGACCAAGAAAACAAGCACAACCTATACAAAATAATCCTAAGTCAAAGGATTGGGCCACACCAAGCCCAACCATATCTGAACATAAAATCCACGTGTGGTAAGACTAACGTCCCAATGCGTGTGATAAAGCATGTAGTGTGGGAAAAAACAGGCAGATGAGATGCAACAGTCATTGTACGAATCAAATCAATTCATCAGACATGAATAACATAGGACATTGACATAATAGTTGTGAAGTGTTTAACCCAACACCCTAGGGGTCTTTCCAATTTGTTGTGATGGCTAAACTGAACTCAGACTAACAGGCACCGTCATTCTTGAAGGCCACTAGGACCTTACCTTTAAAATGTGATAGATTTTAACAAACATGAATTGCATGGAGTTTACCGTGAATCAATTGAAATTCCTCTTTGGCCAAAGGCCCATGAACACTCTTACATGATTAGAGTTGTGATGTTCATTGAACATTAAAAGTTGTTCATTGAACAGTATGCATAAGTAAGTCATTTCATGAAATACACCATCAATACCCAAATATAACTTGGAACCCTAACTGTAACCCTAAGATTAGGCAACATCAAGGAAAAATCATCACATACAACAATCCTTAGCCCTAAGAATAACCAATCAATCACAAGAAAGATAAAACAAGCAAGGGAGAAGAGAATAAGGACCATTCAATGATTCAAGCAAGATGGGAGTGAGTGGGTGAACCACACTCACCTCAAGAGTAAAGGAATAAGATGATTGAGGGATGGAGAACGATGATTCCAAGCTCTTCTAGAGGTTTGAGGCTTCAATCCAAGCTCTTTGTTCTTCCTTCTCTCTTTCTAGAATCCTCTCTCTAAAAGTGAATAACCATAAATGAGAAGGCGCCCTAAAAAAGAAACAACATTAAAAGTTGTTTCGCGCATTCTCGCTCAAGCGAGGATTTGGTCGCTTGAATGATAGAATATGCTCTAGGAGATTCGCGTCCTCGCTTAAGTGAGAGCTTGCTCGCTTTAGGGAAATTCTCCAGGAAAAATCCCACCCCTCTTTGACTTTCTCTCGCTCAAGCAAGAGTCTTCTCACTTGAGCGAGAGCAAGTCAGAGAGTAAACCCACTGTTTCTGGATTAATTGCACTTGAGCGAGAGGCTTCTCACTCAAGTCAGGATATCAGTAACCAAAATGCTGGTTTTTACTGATATGCTCACTCAAGCGAGAGGCTCTTGCTTGAGTGACCAAGCTCCATATTTACTCTTCGTAGTTCAGTTTTAAACCCACTTTTCCCACTTTCTTTTATAAAAACCTATTACACTTCTAATTTTTTAAAATCACCCCAAATTAGTTTTTATTAGTTTTGGTTTTAGTCTCCAATATTTCTTATCAGGTGTATTTTTAGTCCCTAGCGAAAGAGGTGCTAAAGATTAATTTGAGGTGATTTTAAGAAAAGAGAAACTCAACACATTAATTTTAAATTATGAGAACCAAACACAAATATGCTCGAATTTATAAGGATTAAAAACTAATATTACCTAAAATTTAATGAAATCTTTATATCAAATATAAAAATATTACTAAATAGTTAATAGATAATAATTAAAAATAAGTTTTCCTTATAAACATTTTTTAATTTAATATAAGTTTCTTTTCTTAAAATTAGACTTTTTTTTAAAAAAGAAGTGATATTTAAGGTCTTTTATCTCTTAGAATTAGGCCTCCATCTTATAATTTGCTTTAGGCCTATACGTATGTTGGGTCGGCCCTGGTTTTGATCCACGGTGAAAGTGGAAGATCGGTAGAACATAGGATTCAGTTTGAGATGAGAGGAAGAAAGTATTATGGAAATGGCTTTCAGTGGTTGGGGGGCTGCTGAGCGTGAAATCACAGAAAAAAGAAGTGTAATTACCAAGTCACGTGCCTATCGTTTAAGATTTTACACTATGTTTTTTAAAATTTATTTTAATTCATTCTACTTTTTTATTGACTGTGTTTAAGAATAAGGTGTTAGGTTTGTACTCACCTAAAAATTACTCTTGGAACATGTGTTTTTGCCTCCCATTTACAATTTCATCACTTTTCCCCCTTTTAAATCTTTTACATGATTTTGTGTTTTGGCCAGAATGTGAAAAGTTACATTTTTTCCTCTATTGTAAGGATGGAGACACGATGGAAGATTCAAGTTTGCAGGAGTTACAACTGAAGAACTTGAAGCATACAAAAAAGAAATGGCAGAGCTAAAAAGGAAAGTGGCTAGTCTAAGTTGAAGAAGGAAAGAAGTAAAAGGAAATTGATGACATGACTTCAACTCATTCTTCCCTTTCACAGACTCAGCAACCTTAAACTCCTTCTCTTGCAATGTCACAAATTAGGGCACGAAAAACTTATGCTTGACGCGATGTGACATATATGGATTAAGAAACAAGTGAAAGAGAGAATGGAAGTGAGAGGGCACACTATATGATCAAGACATGCCACACACACACACACACACACACATGCCCCACACACACACACACACACATATGGGAGCATATCAAGTGAGAACACTTGTTTATTGTGAGAAATGAGAACATTTAATAATAGCCGTTAGATTATATTTAATGGTCCTGATTACTCACTGAAATAAATTTAAAATCTTTCCCTTTTCTTTCTTTTTATACATATCTTTTTCCCTAAAAAAATAGCCACTTTCCCTTTTCTTCCCCCACACTTTCCCCTTTATTTCTTTTCATATATGTCTTTATTATTATTATTATTTAATAATATATAATTAAATAAATTAAAATTATAATGATAAGAATATATAAAAAAAATATATTAAAAATTACAAATCATTTGATGTCTGCATAAAATTTCTTTACACTGACAATGTATAAATATTAATTTTTAATATATTAAAAATTAAGCACATACAATGTAATATTATAAAAGAAAACGCCCTTACACAATGTAATATTACTTTTTAATATAATTTCCTTACATTAACAATGTGTAAAAATTATATTAAAAATTAATATTTATACATTGTCAGTGTAAGAAAATTTTACATGGACATTCAATGATGTGTAATTTTTAATATAATTTTTTTTATATATTCTTATCATTATTTTTAATATAATTTTTCATATATTCTTATAATTATAATTATAATTTATTTAATTATATATTATTATTAAATAATAATTAGATTTCAACAACAAAAAATTACCTATTATTATACCTTATGATTTAATAATTACCCAGATATGAGAAGATTGGCTCTTGGATAGGAGAGAAAAAAAGTGTGGGGGGAAGAAAAGGGAAAGTGGCTAATTTTTTAGGGAAAAAGATATATATGAAAAGAAATAAAGGGGAAAGAATTTTAATTTATTTCAGTGAGTAATCAGGACCGTTAAATATAATCTAACGACTATTATTAAATGTTCTCATTTCTCACAATAAACAGGTGTTCTCACTTGATATGCTCCCTATATATATATAGTTGAATGGAAACGTAGTTGAGGCCCATTTTCTGAATAATACTACCACATATAGTCATATGTATAAAAACAAGAGAAGTGTTATATCGTAAAAGGAAAAGTTTTTTTCCACACCCAAAAGTGTACACCCACGGTACACTTTTGGGTGAACAGTACTTTTTTTTACTTTTTTTTTAATTTTTTTTGAATGAACAGTAATTTTTTTTGTTTTCATGAACAACGACTTCTTTTTTAAAATTTACAATTAACCAGACTGATAACGTAGTTAATCAGAAAATTGTATAGCATTAACCATAAATTCATTCTCAGTGATTATTTGTGTAGTAATCATTATGATCAAATAACTGTTCAAGATGAACTTTGTTTTCAAGTGAACATGTGGTTAATACCATATAAGTTGGTGGTTAACTGTGTCTGGTTAATAATTATAAGTGAGGCAAAAAATGGTTAAATGTGAGTTATTATGTGGTAAAATAAGTTGATCGAGTGGTTAATAACAAAGTTAACCAGATTAATAACATAGTTAACCACAAACTTATATGGTATTAACCACTTGTTCACTTGAAAACAAAGTTAAAGGTTTGTCATTAATAACTGTTCAAGATGAAGTTTGTTTTCAAGTGAACATGTGGTTAATACCATATAAGTTGGTGGTTAACTGTGTTATTAATCTGGTTAATAATTTGTTTTCAAGTGAACATGTGGTTAATACCATATAAGTTGGTGGTTAACTGTGTTAGTAATCTGGTTAATAATTATAAGTGAGGCAAAAAGTGGGTTAACTGTGAGTTATTATGTGGTTAAATAAGTTGCTCGAGTTGTTAATAACATAGTTAACCAGATTAATAACATAGTTAGCTACCAACTAATAAGGTATTAACCACATGTTCACTTGAAAATAAATTATTAATCAGATTAATAACACAGTTAACCACCAACTTATATGGTATTAACCACATGTTCACTTGAAAACAAAGTTCATCTTGAACAGTTATTTGATCATAATGATTACTACACAAGTAATCACTGAGAATGAATTTATGGTTAATGTTATACAATTTTCTGATTAACTATGTTATCAGTCCAGTTAATTATAGTTTTAAAAAAAAAGTCACTGTTCATGGAAAAAAAATTTACTGTTCATTAAAAAAAAAAACACTGTTAATGAAAAAAAAATAATAAAAGCACTGTTCACCCAAAAGTGTATCGTGGTGTGCACTTTTGGGTGTGGGAAAATGGGGATTGTAAATAAGACTAGATTAAAGCATTATTCAGCATCTAGAATGGTGCTTCCAAGGGGCTATCTCTTATTCATAGAACAAATCCCAAAACAACACACTCAACAAAGATCTCCAATCAAATTCTGGGAAACAAAAAAAGAGCAAAACCCAGCATCTAAACAAGCCTCATCAAAGTCACAAATTCTGTTTTTGGAACGATATTATAAGCTCACCAATCAGACAACACATATGCAGCCCAGGAATGGAAGATGGGGAACTAGAGGAGGAAAAATACCTACAACCAATAATAAATCCAATAATGAGAATTTGAAAATGAAGAAAAAAGTGAGAGATCGACAGAGATTGAATGACTAAGAGAGAGAATGAACCAAATTGAGAGAGGTTGACAACATCTAATATGATGTTGGTTGTCACTGATTGCCAAAATCAATCATTGTTAGTGCTGCTAGGGTTATGTTTGGTTTTGGTTGGGTTTGGAAAAGAGGTTTAATAGGAAGAAACATAGACTAGAGTTTTAAATGGTTGGATTGTAATTTTTTTCATTTTTAAGAGGATAAATAAGTCATCTCATTGATTTTTTCATCAAAACCCCCCAACCCAGTGAAACTGAAAAAATGGGCACATAGAAGGATTTGAAGGGTTTCAACGCCCCAAAATCTCCTTTTATTTTAAATGACTCCCAAACAAGGGGAGGGAAGAGGCCTCCCATCCTTGTTGGTCTTGGGTTGCTTATAGAGCTTTCATTGGCGTTCAAGGTTACCTAAGTCTAAGGAAGGTGTTTCCAAGAGGCCAAGAGCTCTTCATAATGGGACAATGATGCAAAGGCAAATGCTTGGTTTATCATTACCGCGGGGGAGGCAACTCTTGTTGAAACGACATGAGGGTGCAACAAATTCCCTTGATAACATGGTCGTTACGAGATTTCCAAACCCACGAAAGAGTAGAAAGGTAACAAACTGATAGAGTGAATAACACCATTAACCAACCAACTCTTAAAATCATTTATGCGGAACAAAGTCAAATACTTAGAGTAGCCTCTCTTCTACCAAATAATTGATGAAGCCAGAAATCTCTGTTGTAATGAAAAATAAATTCATTTTCCAAACCACATCTCATATATATCATCAAAGTGCAAAGGCTATACCACCGAGCACGTGGATCAGTTGGTAAGGGGCTGTTCCAACTTAACCAGTGGTCTCGAGTTCGAGTGCTGGGAATGCAGTTGTGTTAAATACTCGGAAGGAGAGCTTTGCCGCCCATAGAGGTCCTACCCGGCTTGACAGGATTGCCTCCGTGGAGGATACCTGTGGTCTTGCACCAAAAAAAGTGCAAAGGCTATGACTAAATCTTAGAGTATTTATGAGAATATTGTTAGAACCAAACTTAAGCCTGATGAAAACTATCATCTATATATCCCTGAATCTATCATGTTAATCATCAGAAACAAAAAGTGCGGAAACATACCTGAATTCATGATGATAAGAGAGCGGTGCGGTTTGGCCTTCCAGATCAACACGTACTCTCTTGAGAGAACCTTTAACAATCTCTCTGTCTCTGTCTGATAATGGGATGTCAGAAGAAAAGAACGTAGTGTGACCTGGGGACCTAACCTATTTATAGACAAATAAGGCTGTCTTTTGGTATTTCTATTTTTACCCATCACAAAATAGAATTACTCTTTTGTTACTACACATTAAAGGACCCATATCCTTACAGATACATAACTGGCCAATTTAATTTATTTGATCACTTTTAATTTGGCATAACCGAAGGTGTCCTTAATATATAATTATTCACATATAAGACCAATGTTGGATTAAGGATCCAACAATCTCCCACTTGGACTATATGTGTTACCTTATAATTATATAATTATCAAATGCATCTTTTACCAATTCAGTCCATCAATCATACCAACATAGGATCAAAGCAGTCTTTGTTACATTTATCGTAACTAAACCCATCAATGGTCACGTATGTTGACACAAATGAATAACATGAATCATGATATGGATGTGTAGTATGGAATTTTCATGTAATGTGATCTTAACATGCCTAATTCCATTAGGTCCTCCTTAAACCTTAGTGAGATCAAACCATAACAAAATCAGAGTTTAAATATATACCAAAACTTAATTTCTGCAGAAAATATACTTAAACCATACATATATTGAAAAATATGTCTATGTCATATAAAACATTCAAAAATTACAAACTCCCACTAAAACTGAACATCACTTAAATACATAACACCCATACGAGCAGTGTGCTCATGAAACATTTTGGGTATTAATCCTTTAGTAAGCGGATCCGCAACCATGGAGTTTGTATCAATATGTTCTATAGACAACTGTTTACTCTGAACTCTTTCTTTAACAACCAAGAACTTGATGTCTATATGTTTAGACTTCGTTGAACTTCTGTTGTTGTTGGAAAATAGAACTGCTGATTTATTATCACAAAATAACTTAAGTGGTCTTTCTATACCATCCACTATACGTAGTCCTGTGACAAAATTTCGCAGCCAAATTCCGTGATTAGATGCCTCATAACACGCTATGAACTCAGCTGCCATAGTAGAAGAGGCTATAAGAGATTGTTTAGCACTCTTCCACGAAATAGCACCTCCAGATAGCATGTATACATAGCCTGATATGGATTTCATACTGTCTTGGCACCCAGCAAAATCGGAGTCAGTATACCCAATGATCTCAAGCTGATCCAACCTCCGATATATGAGCATATAGTCTTTTGTTCTTTATAAGTACCCGCATGACACGTTTAACTGCCTTCCAATGATCCAATCCTGGATTACTCAATATCTACCTAACATCCCTGTAACGTACGCAATATCTGGACGCGTACAAACCTGAGCATAAATTAGACTCCCTACTGCTGATGCATAAGGAATCTTCTGCATTTCCTTTTCTTCAAAGGCATTCTTAGGGCACTGATCGAGACTAAACTTGTCTCCCTTAGCTACAGGGGTATTGTCTGGTTTACATTCTTGCATGCCATATCTCTTTAGAACCTTTTCGATATAACCTTTTTGAGACAACCCAAGAGTACCACGAGAACGATCTCGGTGTATTTGTATGCCCAATACAAAAGATGCATTACCAAGATCTTTCATCTCAAAATTCTTAGATAAAAAACTCTTGGTTTCATGCAATAAATTTATATCGTTGCTGGCAAGCAAAATATCATCAACATACAAAACCAGAAAAATATATTTGCTCCCACAAAACTTATGGTATATACAGTCATCAACTAAATTCACCTCAAAACCACACGAGGTGATCACATGATGAAACTTGAAATACCATTGTCGAGATGCTTGTTTGAGCCCATAGATGGATTTCTTAAGTTTGCAAACCAAATTCTTTGAATCTTTTGAAACAAAGTTTTCCGGTTGCACCATATAAATTGTCTCATCAATGTTACCATTGAGAAACGCTGTCTTTACATCCATCTGATGTAACTCAAGATCGAAATGTGCCACTAATGCCATTATAGTTCTGAAAGAGTCTTTAGAAGAAACTGGAGAAAAAGTTTCTTTATAGTCAATTCCTTCTTTCTGTGTAAATCCCTTTGCGACAAGACGAGCCTTGAACCTTTCCACATCACCTTTCGAATCCCTCTTGGTCTTAAATATCCATTTGCAACCAATGGGTTTCGCCCCTTCTGGCAATGGAACAAGATCCCAGACATCATTGTCCCTCATGGACTTAATCTCTTCATTCATGGCATCAATCCACTTTTGAGAATTAGAACTTTCCATAGCTTGATGAAAGTTAATTGGATCATCTTCCATCAATCCAATTCCATTCTCATGTTCTTGGAGATATACAACATAGTCATCTGGTATTGCACTTCTCCTTTCTCTAGTGGATTTCCTTAATGGCATAGGTTCTTGAGGAGGAAGAGTTTGTTCTTCTGGAACAACTTCTTGCATAGGAAGTTCTACATTGTCTTGATTTGTTGTGTCTTGAACAGATTCAGGAAAAGGATCCTGAACAATGCCAATAACACCTGTGGGAATATCAACATATTCCTCTTCAAAGACAAATTCCTTAACTATATCTCCCCTTGCAAAATCGACATCCTCAAAGAACCGAGCATTTCCTGATTCAAAAATCGACTTAGTTATGGGATCATAAAACTTGTACCCCCTAGATCTTTCAGAGTATCCAACAAAATAACAACTTATTGTTCTTGAGTCCAGTTTCTTTTCGTTTGGCCGATAAGGCCTTGCTTCAGCTGGACAACCCCAAACATGAAAGTGTTTTAAACTAGGATTTTTGCCTGTCCAAAGTTCATAAGGGGTTTTTCCTGTTGCTTTTGTTGGAACCCTGTTAAGGATATATGCTGCAGTTTTAAGGGCTTCTCCCCAGAGTGATTTTGGCAAAGTAGAATGACTAACCATACTCCTTACCATGTCTTTAAGCGTCCTGTTTCGCCTTTCAGCAACACCATTCATAGTGGGCGAACCCGGCATAGTGTACTGTGGGACGATACCGCATTCCTCTAGGAATTTAGCAAATGGTCCTAGACGTTGTTCACCTGAACCGTCATATCTACCATAGTATTCACCACCACGGTCAGACCTGACGCTTTTAATTCTTTTGTTGAGTTGATTCTCAACTTCAGCCTTATAACTTTTGAACACATCTAATGACTTTGCCTTTTCATGAATGAGATAAATATAGCCATATCTTGAGAAGTCGTCTATGAACGTTATAAAATATTGTTGACCATTCCAAGCAACCGTAGGAAATGGTCCACAAATATCTGTATGTATAAGTTCTAAGACATCCAAAGTCCTATTGGCCTCAAATCTCCTTTTGTTGATTTGTTTACCCTTTATACAATTGATACAAATATCAAAATCTGTAAAATCTAAAGGGTTTAGAATTTCATCTGACACAAGTCTTTCTATTCTCCGTTTGGAGATATGACCTAATCGTCTGTGCCATAACGCAGCTGAATTCTCATTGGTTAATTTTCTCTTTATGCCTTGAGTACTTAATTGTAAAGATTCATTGAATGAAGCAATCGTATCGATTAAATAAAGATTATCATAACTTGATAAAGAACCAGAACCAACCAATTTTGAATCATGAAACAAACTAAATTTTCCATTCCCAAATGAACAAGAATAACCAAATTTGTCCAGAACAGAAATAGAAATCAAGTTTCGTCTAAAAGACGGTACAATAAAAGTTTCATCAAGATCCAAATAAAAACCAGTCTTTAATAATAATCTAAATTTTCCAATTGCTTCAACTTGAACTGTTTTGCCGTCACCCACATAGATGTATCTTTCACCATCACTTGGTTTTCGGCAACTCAGGAAACCCTGCAGAGACACACTGATGTGAGTTGTTGCACCAGAATCTATCCACCATGTGTGTCTAGGTACAGAAGTTAAATTAACCTTAGAACAAACCAAATTGAGAAGCATACCTTTCTTAGCACGCCATGCGTGATAATTAGTGCAATGCTTCTTCACATGCCCTACAGCTCCACAAAAGAAACAACCATTGCCTTCAGAATCATTTGATTTCTTTTGTTGTTTCCTTTGAGGTGCTATAACTGCAACTTCCTTATCCTTTTTCCTTTTTAGTCCCTTGCCCTTATATTTTGAGGTAGAGGCAAGATGAGCACTTTCTGTCTTATCTTGCTTCAATCTTTCCTCTTCCTGAACACAATGTGAGATGAGCTCATTCAGAGACCAAGTCTCTTTCTGACAATTATAGCTCACCTTAAACTGACCAAATTGTGTTGGAAGAGAAATCAGAACCAAATGCACCAACAAGTCCTCAGAGAGTTCAAGCTTAAGTGCTTTTAGCTTTGAAGCAATATGAGACATCTCCATGATGTACTCCCTAATGTTGCCCTTACCCATATATTTCTTTGAAATTAGGTTTGCCAAGAGTGTACCTATCTCAGACTTTTCATTCTTAACAAACCTCTTTTCAATTTCCGCAAGAAACTCCTTAGCTGTATTTATGCTTTCAGAAATTGTGCCCCGAAATGCTTCCGGAATGGCCTTCTTCATGATCATTAGACTCATGCGATTTGACTTCTCCCACATTTCCATATCCCTCTTATTTTCAGAGGTACTCTTATCTGTAAGAGGTGGGGGTGAGTCTATCCTTAACGCAAGGTCAAGATCCATTACTCCAAGAACTATCAAGACATTATCTTTCCAGGACTTGAAGTTTGAGCCATTTAACACAGGAATAGAGTTGATATTGGCAGTAATATTGGCAGGATCATTCATAACTGAATTGAGAACAACAAACAGAAAATATACTCACATAAGTCTCAAAAATAAAATTAAATTCAAATACAAATAAATCCCATTTCAAGATACCGGTAATACATTAATATTTTATCTTTGGATAAAATTTTAATTATTCATTGATACCTTGGCACGGTAATAAAATGCTAATAATAAGAACGTGTCAAATAATAAACCTTCCTTTGGGCTGATTTAATATTTATACGTAAAAAACTGAATAATTATTACGCAATTTATCACCACAAGCGTGTAACTACGTAAAAATACTAATCTTCCTTTGGGCCGACTAGTACGCACATAAATTACAAGCTCACAACCTTTTTATATTTTAAAATAAATTAATTTACACAATAGAGGTCACTTTGGTGACATGTTGTTTCAATTAACTAATCTTAAAATATATATAAAAAAATCTTTTTTCGTATTTGAATTTAAAATTAATAAAAAAAATATTGCGCAACTGAACGACATATTCATAAAATATATATAAATATATTCTACTCGCAATTGAAAAATTATCAAACGTATATATTTATATATAACAAATCAAATCAACGGTGCATTAATTGATAATATATAAAACATTTATATATTTTTAACTTGAATAATATATATACCGTGCATTGATTCCTAACTTGAACGGTGCATTGATTGATAATATATACCGTTTATATATCAATTCAGCATTTACGTATCAATTCAATCAATTCAATAATCAAAACGTATATAATTAACGAATCAAATAAACAATGCATTGATTGATATATATGTCAAACGTTCACATATTCCTGAAACTAATGAATCCGTAACTGAAACTAAAAGATATCTATAAATTACTTTTAAATATTGAAACTGAATTATGTAATTGATATATAATGCCTGAATCCAAAACAAATATTAAATCAATTATAATTAGTAATTGATTTCAAAACATCTATTATTATTATTGTACCGAAAAAAAATGCATATCACATAGAATAGATTCCTTGGTTGAAATTTCTCTTCCTCTGCACTTCATTTTCTACGTGATGCATACATTGCATTCTTTTATTTATTTATTATTTTTTATTTAAAAAAAAAATTCAATAATAAAGAAACAAGCAAACATGTTCCCAAAGAAAACAAAAAATGAAACATGTTTGATCTCGCTGAGGATGAATGTTGGTCAATAACTAAACGATAAACATGGCCCGAAAAACATGGCAAATATATAAAATACCATACTGAAGAAACATGTCCAGAGAAAACGAAAACCTCCTAATGATGAAACATGATATGTGCTCTGATACCAATTGTTAGAACCAAACTTAAGCCTGATGAAAACTATCATCTATATATCCCTGAATTCATGATGATAAGAGAGCGGTGCGGTTTGGCCTTCCAGATCAACACGTACTCTCTTGAGAGAACCTTTAACAATCTCTCTGTCTCTTTCTGATAATGGGATGTCAGAAGAAAAGAACGTAGTGTGACCTGGGGACCTAACCTATTTATAGACAAATAAGACTGTCTTTTGGTATTTCTATTTTTACCCATCACAAAATAGAATTACTCTTTTGTTACTACACATTAAAGGACCCATATCCTTACAGATACATAACTGGCCAATTTAATTTATTTGATCACTTTTAATTTGGCATAACCGAAGGTGTCCTTAATATATAATTATTCACATATAAGACCAATGTTGGATTAAGGATCCAACAAATAGCACTTAAGGCCAAGTGCCATGTAAGGAAACAAATATTCTCAAAAGACTTCATCGTCCAAAGCCATCTCCAAAAATAATCAAAATGACTAGAAATAGTCATCCTTGCTGAGAACATATCATTGAAGCTAGGTTTCCAATAAAGACCATATGCACTATGTTGGTGCAAACATTTGGTATAGAGTTTGAAGGAAATGCTTTACATCATCAGGAATGATGGTAATCATGAGAGGAAAATCCCAATGGTGCCCATTCTGAATGTCAATGATGGTGACATCCATATCATGAATTTGGAAGAATTCTGCAATATTTCATATTTTGCCTTTGATAGACCAATAATCACACCAAAATAAGATTGTCCATTTCCAAAGTGTTGAGTCTTAAAGGGTTTATAACCTTCAGACCCCCTCATTTGAGTTTTGATGACAACAAAAGAAAGAAATAAAGAAGTTAATTGAGTATATATTTTATATTTCAGAAAGTCCCAAAGGTTCAGACTGTTATGAACTTCAGACAATATCTAGCTTTAGATGGCTCTGAAAACCTACCTAAAGGCACAACCATCTGAAGTGTCAAAGCATCTAAAATATTCAGCCTTCAAACTCATTAAAGTCAAACATCGTCTACACCTCATGAAGTAAAGATAACTGGGAAAAGAAAGGCAAAATTTTGGGGCATTTCAAAAGTATTACACCAAAAAGGAAACTTACGCTACACCAGTCTTTAGGAAAATCAAAACCATTTGCACCTGTCTTACCCAGATCCTGCTTTTCTCTCAACGGCTTCAAAGCATTAGATGCAAGTCAGAACGGGAAGCTATCAAGAGTGAGAAGGTAGAAGCTCTATAAATACAAGAAGAGAACCCAACTTGAAGTAGTCATTAGATTGAATTCATTAAGACTTCTAGCTGTACAAAAACTTTGTAAAAAATTCTTTAGAAATTTCCTTGTACAATCAAACTTTCATATCTTGTACCAAGTACAGTTGAACCTTGTTTATTCATGTTGCAAGTTACACGTCTTAAGTAGCTTGTTTCAGTTATCTTTTACAAACTTGGAAGTTTGTAGAGACTGGAGACGCTAGGTTGAAAAGAATACTTGATTCAATCTAAGTTGAGCATAAAGAGGCTTGTTACAAAAGAATACATGTAACTTTGCAAAGTTAGTGAAAAAATCCACTAAGAAGTTTCTATCGGGACTCGACGTAACTCACGATTAGGTGTGAGTGAACCATGATAAATTTGTTGTGCAAAGCTCTTCATTCCTTAATCTTGTTATCTTGTTTATATGTGTTTCTAATCTAAGGGTTCAGAAATTTTAAACAGGTATGTAGATTTCAGACAGTTCTTAATTAGGTTTGAAGTTGCGGTTGAAAATTGTTCTTTGAAAGGTTTTTCATCTAAATTCAAAAAACGTTTTATAAAACACAATTCAACCCCTTCTTGTGTTTTACCTATGTTCCTACACAAAGCCTGTTACCATGCTTCACGAGGGACCACACACGCTTATCTAATAGAGCTATATTTTAAAGCTTGGTTGAATAAATACCAAGTCTTCTAGCATTCTTAGGCTTTATAATCGTGTCCCGATTCACAAGGTGAGCACATTTGTTATCTCTCCTTTTATAAATGAACCTTTTCACCTCTTTATCAATCTCATCACAAATTTGCTACAGAATCCACATATTCTGCATAGGGTAGATTGTTAGAACCACATGAAACACTAGAAGGGGGGTTGAATAGTGTTTTAAAATTCTTTGCAGATTTTTCTGAAAACCTTTTAACAAGCAAACTGATTTAGAAATATTTAAGCAACCTTCCGAAACTGGGAGTTCAGCAACTTGCTGATGAAACTCAGAAGGTTGGATAAAAAGCTTTTAAAACGTTTTTTCTCGTGAAGAAAAGATTGTTTTCTGCTTGGATTGGTAAAACAACTTTTCTAAAACCCTCCTTGGTTTGTTTAAACAGAATATAAAGAGTTAAGGGTTGAGAGAACTTGACCACAAAAATTTATCAGGGTTCACCCACTAACACAGTGAGCTACGTCCAGTCTCAGGGCAACACTCCACTGGATTTTCCACTATTTCTGAACAGATACAAGTATTCTTTGGACCCAGCCTCTTCAGGCTAAACGCCAAGTATTCTTTGGACACAGCCTCTCCAGGATAAACACAAGTATTCTTTGAACACAGCCTCTCCAGGCTAAACTTAGTATTCTTTATTTCTCCAAGCCTCTTCAGACTCTCAGACACTTAACAGTGTTTACAATATAAGATGAGTTTAAGTTTCTAATAAACTTAAACGCAGGTTCTCTTGTACAAAGGGATAATTGAGTAAAACGCAGAATACAAAGAATAAATCTAAGTACAAGGAAAATGATCTATAACAGAGTGTTTGGCTTAATAGAATTTTCTGGTAAATCTTGGCCATTTTCTCTTGGGCTTTTCTGTTTGCCTATCTTGGTCTTCATTGTCGCCGCTTCACCAGGGGTTCACCAAAGGTTCGCCAATCTTCAAAGTCTTTCATGAAGGTCTATATATATGATCTAGAAATGTAGCCGTTGAAGATTTCTTAGCATACCGTTGAGGAGGAATGATTAATGTTCTTAGAGCCGTTGTGAACCACTTCCTCTTTTGTTAGCTTTTGACTTGAGCAGAGTAGGTATGCAACTATGATTTAGTTCTGTAACATAGCAGTTTGGCTCTTGAAAATTGCTTGAGAGATTTTCTAACACTTCGGCAAGTTGATGTTCTTTTCTCTCTCTTTCTTTACTGCAAGAAGTCTGGAATTTAGATAGAGATGGTGAGATCCGTTAGACTTCTCTTTAATCCCGTTATAAATTATCTTTTCTTCTTGTTGAGATGCAGGCTTCTGATAGCGTATCACAGACAGTATAGGAGTAGGTGTACAGCAGCGCTGACTCTATCTCTGACCTCTGTTATCTTTTCTGCAACAAGTTTCTTCTTTTGTGTCAGGAAATAAAACTGTGCCAGCAAGCCTTTGTTTTACCTTGCAACTGGTTCAGCTAACCAAAAAAGGCTTTACAGAGACTTGAGTCTTTTGATGCTTTTATCAGGTTGGCTCACTCAGTCTTCGGAAGGTATCATGACGTTTCAAACTTCAGACGATTCTAATCTTTCAGAGAGTCCAATCCTTTCAGAAGGTTGTCATACTTCAGCAAGTCTTGGCTATTCAACAGGAAGACGCTTTCAGCAAGTTCTTTCTTCAGTAGGTTGCACTTGAGAGCAACAAACCAAAAACAGAAATCAATCCCTCATCGATCTATGTGCTCTCTGGTTGGAGATTTTCCAAAATCTTGAGGACTGTCTTCATTTCGGCTCGCGCGGATGTACCTCCTCTCCTCAGAATCAATCAACCCCTTCTGTTATGTTTCTTCTTTCTTCTATTTCAAATGGCTACTGCAATACAAGGAACAATTGCTTGAGTAAAATCTATTTCTTAATCAAGTTATAATGAACAAATTTGTTACTCATTAAAACCAAGGGTAATGAGTCTTGAATCCAATTTGAATACTTTAATTGATTTTGAGACTCAACATAGATAAGGAGTGCGAAAAAGATAGATATGACAAGACAAACCCTACTAGGTTTATTAAGAAGCTTTCCATTCCAAGAGTCTAGACAAGACTTTATGTTCTCCACGATATACCTTAAGTCACAATTACAAGATCTCTCTCAGATGATAGGAAATCCAAGATATTTCCCTGCATCCACAAACAAACTAATAGAACACATTGAAGAGGTTTTCTCCTTCTTTTTAGTTACACCCTTCATAACATTAATCTTCAAACCAAAAGAATTACAAAATTTGTTTAAAATAGATTGGATAATATAAACCTAACTCAACTTTGCTTTGGGGAAAAGAAGAACATCATCCATTTATTAATAATTACAATATTTGACATTTTAAAATATTTTTATAAAAATAATATGTTTTTTATTATTTTTCTATAGTTTCTTATCTAATGGTAGTTAGATATGAGTTTAAAAATTAACCTCACTCCATTAGCATAAGCTCACAGGTTGAATGGGTCAAATATATTTTAAAGATGTAAGATCCAATTTATTTAGTGAAATAAATTATTTTAAAATCTTAAAACCAATTCATTTACTAAATCAATATAATCTAAAATAAAGGGGAGGATAGTGTTATCAAACTCGGCTTGAACCACCGGTCCAACCGGTTAATCTAGAAATTAACCATATTACTAGTCCTACCCACTCCATGGATTGAAAATGTAATCAACCCGATGAAAACCTCTCAATGACCGTGTTTTAGGAAAACTAGTGACTTGGCCAACTTTTCAAACTGGATGAGTTGTACTTTGTGAAAAAAAATACTGAAATATAAAGAAGAGATCAATTGCCATAGGTCAAGACAGAAATTGCAACCAATATTTGAGCTACTGAACACTAAGACGATAATCACTTTTTGGTCTGAGCTATAAGCACAAGACACCATTCTTCATCCACATCTATCGTAAGACATCATCTTCGATGGATGAACACTGGAGATAGAATAACACAACAACAACTTACTCGATTCTGTCAGATGAACTCTTGTTTCAACTTTCAATGTATTGTAAAATGTGAATCATTTTCTTAAGAATAAAAAATATAAAATCTATTGGACTTGGAGATGCTCATTTAAAATGAAAATGGATGACTTATAGGTAAATTTTGGCTTCATAATAATTTTTGTTTTTATGAATCAATTCTCTATATTTATTATATTATAAATTTGATACGTCACTTTAGAGAATGAAACACTCACTCACCCTACTCTCCCCCTCAATGACTTTAGAATTTTCTATAGAAACCACAGGAAACACTAGAAGGGGGGTTGAATAGTGTTTTATAAATCTTAAGCTGATTTTGGAAAACTTTCACAAGCAGGACTTTTTCAAATAGATTTTTATAACTTGCTGAAACTGGAAGTTTTATACTGAAGCAACTTCAACAGGTTCAATAAAACAGTTCAAAAAATTTGTTTTTCATAGTATAAACCAAATTTAAATGAGTTAAGGGTAAGAGAAGACTTAGCCAAAGATTTATACTGGTTCACCCACCACCACTATGAGCTACGTCCAATCCCAAAGCCAACCAGCCAAGGGTTTTCACTATCTGATCAAATATACAAGTATTCTTTTCTGTCAAGCCTCTTCAGGCTCTACAACAACAAGTATTGTTTCATACCAAGCCTCTCCAGGCTCAACAGAAAAACTATTTAAGATGAAAGATTGCCTAAGCTTGAAACTACACAAGTTTAAAGCCTAAACTGGGTAAGATGTACAATCTATTGAGTTGAACTTAGGATATGAAATTTGAGTACAAATAAAAATAAGTGTAAATATTTCTTAGAGAAATTTTTGCAGCACTTCAGCAAGTTGACGTTCGTTCTCTATTCTTCTCTACATGAAGTCTGGTATTTGTAGAGAGAGATCTTGAGACCGTTTAGACTTCTCTTAAATCCCGTTGTGAAATAGCTTTTCTCCCATTGAGACACAAGCTCCTGATAGCTTACTGCAGCAGACACAACAGAGGTAGGTATGCAGCAGCGCTGACTCTACTTTCTGAGCACAGTGTACTTTCACAGCAGAGACTACTTTTTTGGTGAACAAGAATTTGAAATATACTAAAAAGTTTCTGATTTGCCTTTCCAGAAAGAGTGAGGTGCAGACAGCTGGAAGAAAGCTATGAAAAGACTTGAGTCTTCAAAGGATCTTCAGAGAGACTCACTCCCAAGATGATACGTTTCTCAGTACGACGTCTCTCGACTTCAGAGAGTTCTCTGGCTTCAGCAGGTTGTGACTCTTCAGAGGGTTCAACTCATTCAGAGGGTTGCACTACTTCAGAATGTTGCATAACTTCGGAGAGTTGCTCTTTCAGAGGGTTGTTGAAACACAAAAAATGCCTTTAAAAGAATCTGTACTATCTTTCAGAATCCTTTAACCAAATTTATTGTTCATTAAAACTTAGAATTATGAGAATTAAAACATTATTAATTATTTAATAATATTTTTGAGACTCAACATTCTCCCCCTTTTTAATGATGACAAATTTGCTTAAACTTGCAAATATCTGAAGGGAAATAATATAGAATTAAATTTAGAGAGAATCTCCCCCTTTGTCAGATACTTAGATAAGTGCTTGCTCCCCCTGAACAAAAGATTTCTTTTCTAAAAAACACTTAAACTTTAGATTTTGTTAGTTTATATTACTCCCCCTTTTGTCATCAATCAAAAGGGTATACAAAGCTTGCTGAAGTAATAAATGTGCAACAGAGTGATAAATACAGCTATTAAAGTTGATGATAGATCATATATCAGAGTAAAAGAAAATACAACAAGAGCAATCAAGTTCAACAGGCACACATAAATCAGCAAGTTCAATTATCAAATAGTGCAAGGATGTGCAGATTATCTGTTATGAACTTATACCTATCTTCAGCAAGGGGTTTTGTGAATATATTAACCCATTGATGCTCTGTGTCAATGAACTTAATATCAAAAACACCTTTCTGAACATAGTCTCTAATGAAATGATGCTTGATCTCTATATACTTTGCTCTAGAATGTTGGATTGGATTTTTGGAAAGATTTATTGCACTTGTATTATCACATAACACAAGAATAGAATTAACAAAAATGTTAAAATCCTAAAGTTGATACTTTACCCAAAGCAGTTGTGAGCAACAGCATGCAGCAACAACATACTCAGCTTCAGCAGTTGAGAGAGCTATGGTGCTTTGCCTCTTGCTAGCCCAGCTGATCATATTTTCTCCAACGAAGTGGCATCCTCCACGTGTTGATTTTCTCTCAACTCTATCTCCAGCAAAGTCAGCATCACAATATTCTAATAACCTGCAATCCTTACTCTTCTTATAACATAGACCAAGATTAGTAGTACCATTGAAATATCTGAAAATTCTTTTTATAGCCTTGTAATGAGTTATTCTTGGATCTGGTTGAAATCTCGCACACAGACAAACATTGAACATGATGTCAGGTTTGCTTGTTGTAAGATACAATGGGGATCCAATCATACCTCTATACATAGTTGGGTCAACACATTCTTCTCCTTCATCTTTACTTAAGATGGCAGAGGGATGCATGGGAGTTGACATAGGTTTGTAATCATGCATGTTGAACTTCTTGAGCATTTCTTTAGTATATTTCTCCTGATGGATCCATATACATTTAGAATCTTGCTTAATTTGAAGCCCTAAGAAAAACTTGAGTTCACCTATTAAACTCATTTCAAACTCAGATTTCATTAACTTTGAAAACTCTATGCATAATGAAGAATTTGTTTATCCAAATATAATGTCATCAACATATATCTAAACAAGAATTAGATCTTTGTTAGACATTTTTCTAAAAAGGGTTGTATCAACCTTTCCTCTTTCAAAACCATTTTTGAGAAGAAAATTGCTCAACTTGTCATACCAAGCTCTGGGAGCTTATTTAAGACCATATAGAGCCTTTTTCAGTTTAAAAACGTGATCAAGAAAAGTTAAATTTTCAAAACCAGGGGATTGTCTAACAAACACCTCTTCCTCAACGAATCTATTTAGGAAGGCACTCTTTACATCCATCCGAAATAGTTTGATGTCATTATTGGCTGCATAGGAAAGTAAAATCCTAATGGCTTCAAGCCTAGCTACAGGTGCAAAGGTTTCAGTAAAATCAATACCTTCTTGCTGGTTGTAGCCTTGATCAACCAATCTAACTTTGTTTCTGATCACTTATCCATCTTCAGAGAGCTTGTTTCTGAACACCCATTTGGTTCCAATAATTGTTTTCCCATGGGATTTAGGAACAAGAGTTCAGACATCACTCCTGGAAAATTGATTCAGCTCTTACTGCATGGCTAGGATCCACCCTTCATCATGCAAAGCTTCATCAATATTCTTTGGCTCAATTTCAGAAAGGAAGGCAAGATTATTGACTTCTCTAAGTCTTGATCTTGTTCTTACACCTTCTAAAGTTTCACCAATAATTTTCTCTCGAGGATGATGAGACTTGTATCTCCACTCATTTCTGCGAGGAAATACATGCTCAATCTGAGACTCAACATTAACTCTATGAAGAGGAACATCTTCAGCAGGTTGACCAGAAAGTTGTTCAGTAGGTACTTCAGAGGGTCCTTCAGCAGGTCCTTCATTTTTTACCTTTGTCTTCTCTAAAGTTGGATTCAGCTCCATTCTTGCAAAATCATCTTCTAGATCTGATAGTTCCCTATCAGTCTCTTTAGCATCATTAAATCTAACATGGATAAATTCGTCTACTGTCAAGGTTCTAGAGTTATAAACTCTATAGGCCTTGGAAGTTTCTAAATAACCAATGAAGAATCCTTTGTCAGATTTAGAATCAAATTTCCAAGATCATCTTTGGTGTTAAGTATGAAACACTCACAACCAAAGATGTGAAAATAGGAAATGTTGGGTTTCCTTCCTCTCCAAAATTCATAGGGAGTTCTTTTGAGAATTGGCCTTACCAAAATTTTGTTTTGAATGTAGCAAGTTGTGTGAACAACCTCTGCCCACAATGATCTTGGTAGGTTACTTGAAATGAGCATGGTTCTACCCATCTCTTGCAAGCTTTTGTTCTTTCTCACAACAACCCCATTTTGCTGAGGTGTTCTTGCCACAGAGAAATTGTGTAAGATCCCATTCTCATTATAGAACATGATGAAGCTTGAGTTTTCAAACTCACCACCATGGTCACTTCTGATAGCATATATGCAAAATCCCTTTTCATTTTGCACCTTCTTACTGAATTTTGTGAAATTCTCAAAAGTCTCATCCTTGCTTTTGAGAAATATCACCCATGTAAAACTAGAGTAGTCATCCACAATGACCAAACCATATTTTTTACCAGCAAGACTTTCAGTTCTTGTAGGACCAAACAGATTAATGTGAAGTAGTTCTAAAGGTCTTGAGGTAGACACAACATTTTTACTGTTAAAAGGGCTTCTTGTCTATTTACCTTTAAGACAGTTTTCACACAAAAGATCAGATTTGAAAGAGAGCTTAGGCAGTACTTTTACAAGGTTGTGTTGGTCCCAGAGGGAATCTAGAAGGGGGGTTGAATAGATTCACAAAAAAAATTACTTAGTTAACTTGCAAAATTCGTTTTTCCCTTAAAAAACTGCCTTTAAAAGTTCTTTCAAATATATTTTCAAATATCAATTTTATCAATTTATCAAAATTTAAAATCAAGAGATAAATTTGTGTGCAGTGGATCAAAGATATTGCAGTAGGTAATTGATTACCAATTTGTAAAACAGTAGGTAATTGATTATCAAGATTGATTCCTCAAGATTAATTATTCTACAAACAGTATACAAATCAAGGTTTCAGAAATCAATCAATTTATCTATTCACTTTCTGTTATTTTATTAACCAAGAACCAAATTCATATAACCAAGAAGTACAATTCAAGATAGTATAGGATAGAGAAGATGACACAGTGATTTATAATTGTTCAGCCACTAAAAGGGGCCTACATCCAGTTTTGATCTAGCACACCACTAAATCAGCTTTCACTGTAGAATTGATTACAAACACCATGCACACTCAATCCTAAAGAAAGACTTTCTAGCAAACAAAAGGTTTGACTCTTGCACCCCAAAAGAGCATGTTCATCTGTGACACCCCGCCACTCGAACAACCTTACTATTCATTCAAGGAATTTTTTTTTGTCATTTATTGGGCCTTAAGGGTTTGCATCATGGGCCCAAAATTTGGAGATTAATATTAGATAAGAGTAGTTTTTTATTTACTATTCATTAGAAGCTTTATTTTTTTGTTGGGTCAAAGTCAATTGTGAGTCATTGACATTTTGAATATTGAGCTTTTTTTATCGGGTTGTACATTTACGTTGGATCGATTCATATACATTGTAGATAATGACTTTATGAATTAATATGTACCATTTATGGGAGACAATCCTGTTAACATGTACCCTTTACAAGTACCCCTTTGCATTTTTTCAAAATTTTTTATTCTCTTTTTTGTAAAGTTATTTTTTTATGAACCACATTTATCCTTCACGGGAGACAGTCTCGCTCCTATTGTTTTCTTTTTCTTTTTTTTAATTTCCTTTTGTTTCTTTTCACAGTTTCATTTTTATTTTTATTATATTAAAACATTTTCTCTCATTATTCGTTCATATTATTTTGTTTCATTATAAAAGTGATATTTTTATAAACCATGAGTATCCTCCACATGAAGTAATTTTGATCCTGCATTTTTCTCTTTTTTTCATACTTTAATTTTATTTTTTATTATTATATTAAAATAATTTCTCTTATTATTTATTCATGTTTATCTGTTTCATTATATAAAAACGCACATTAAGGAATACAATAAATGTGTTGAATTATATTACTTTTAACATGATATTTCAATATATCATTTATCTTTCAATTTTATTCATTAAAGTTTTCATTTATTATCTCACTCATCTATTATATTTATCTATTTTATTTATATTAAAATTCCTATTTATCTCACTTTTAATTTTCTATTTTTTGTTATTATATTAATATATTTTCTCTCATTATTTGATCATATTAATGTGTTTCATTACAAAGTGATTTTTTTTATAAATCACGGGTATCGTTCACGGGAGACATGTCTGCTCATACTATTTTCGTTTTTTTCCTTTTTTATCACACTTTAATTTTTTGTTATTATATTTATAATAGTTTCTCTCATTATTCATTCATATATATTTTCATTTTAATATAGTAAATTTTTTATAAACCATAGGAAGCAGTCCAACTCCTGTTTTTTTTTCTTTTTCTTTTTAATCACACTTTAATTTTTATTTTTATAATTATTATATTGAAACATGTTTTCTCATTATCCATTTATGTTTATCTATTTCATTACATAAAAACTCACATAAAGAAATACGATATGAGTTTATTGACATCAATCTTAATGTATTTTTTCAATATATTATTTATCTCTCGATTTTATTCATTAATGTTTCACTTATTATCTCTCTTATTTATTTTATCTTTCAATTTACTTTCATGCACTCTATATTAAAATTATTTCCACAGTACACGTGTTATTTTTTTGATCATCTGCGTTTTCCCAAGTTTTTTATTCTCTTTTTCTGTAAAGTGATATTTTTATGAATCACATTTATCCTTCACGGCAGAAAGTTTTGCTCATGTTTTTTTTTCTTTTTCTTTTTTTCAAAAATTAAATTTTTAATTTTAATATATTAAAACATTTCCTTTCATCATCCGTTTATACCAATTTGTTTTATTATAAAAGTGATATTTTGATAACCATGGATATCAACTATCCTCTAGGTGAAACAATTTTCCTCCTACATCTTTTTCTTTTTTTATCATACTTTAATTTTTTTTTATTTTTATTATTATTATTATCATCTTAAAATAGTTTCTCTTATTATTTACTCCTTTTTATCTGTTTCGTTACATGAAAACTCATATTAAGCAATAGAATAAATGTTTTCATTTATTATCTCACTTATCTATTTTATTTATCTATTTATTCTATATAAAATTGCTCATCCATAACATGTGTCATGTTTTCCTACTTGCATTTCTTTAATATTTTATTAGCAATACGATAAAATGATTTTTTACGAACCATACAACTATCACTACAAGAAAAATTGGATTTAGCTGCAAAAAATTTAGCGTAAGCCTTGGCTAAATTCTTATTTTAGCGTAGGCCAGCCTACGCTAAGTAGACGCTAGGTCATCTAGCTTTTTTTTAAATACAGACTTTTATTAGCGTCAGTTGGCCCACGCTATTTTTTTTTAATTTTTTTATATATTTATTAGCGTAGGCCAACCTACGCTACTTGAAAATGAATTTAGCTGCAACAATGTAGCGTCGGCTAGCCGACGCTACCTTGAATATATATTTCCGTTTCTCTCTTCACAGAGCACACTTTGGGAACCCTAATCTCCCTGTGTCGTCTCCTGTTCGATCCACCGCCACCAGACCACCACCGGAGCACCGCCGCTTACCCTATGAACGCCAAGCCTCCTTTTCTCTCAGATAATCCTTGTGCTTGGAAATAGTAGCTTTAGAACTCACATTTTCTACTGGGCATCTATTTTTCTTAGATTTCAAATCTTTCTTTGATTGACCTGCTGTATTCATTTGAGAATCTGGAATCTGTCTACTCTGTTGTTTATTTGAGGTCTTTTGTTTCATTAATTTTTCATATATTTCTGACAATCTTCGATGCCTCTTTCCATTCTTATGTTGTTCCATACATTTGCTAGGCAACTTAACTTCACAAGTTTCACAGTATACCAATGATTGTGCCTGTCGTAATGGGGCTACAACAGGAGTATTTGGTTTCAAATTTTGACATGGTAAGTCCCTGCTATCAGGATGGTGGAAACCCCAGCCATGAGAAATTGGGTCATGGTAGTTAAACTGAGTCTGACTGCAACCTTTGAATGACATATCGTTCCAGCCACTTCTATAATTGTTTTGAAAATTCTCGATCTGCATATATACATTCAAACACAAAGCAGTGTATAAATTGATATAGTTGCAAAATTCAGGATTAAATTAAGGTAAGTCTAAGAGAAAAGAGATAGAAAGTCATTCATAGGCTTCCATTGTTTTAAAAACCAGATTGAACTATCTAATCTCACTAGATGAACAACCACCTTGGCTTTCTTGCAATAAGGTTCAACGACTGAGCCATTTGAGTAATCCAATAACTCGAGAACAGACTAATTACTCAAGCCAGATTGAACTGCCAATAACTTGGGCAGTTTATATAGGCTTATGTGAAAAGTTTAGAATTTAGGTTATGTTTGGATGAAAAGTTGTGAAATCAATAATGAGTGATGATTAGAAAAAGAATTAAGTATGAGAAGAGTTGATAATCTAAAAAGTTAAACATAACATAGAAATACTGAAATTCTCTCTTAATTAGTAGGTTGTTCTGTATTCTACTATAGTTAATTAGTTATTGTTTAGTTTGATAGGAATAATAAGATCTTTGATTGTCTGCTTTTTTAATAGTTATTGCACATAGCCCTATGACTTTTGGTTTGAAAGTTATATTAACATTTGCATTCCTTTTCCTTAATACTAACTGCAGGTGAAGAACAATGGTTTGAAAATGAAAGCTAAAGCCTCTGGGAAGAAGCATGGTAGTAATTCAGAGAACATTGATGAGGATGAAGCTTTGAGGCAGGTTAGGTAGTTTTCTGTTTAGATCCTCTTGGTTTTGTTTATTATACAATTAGCATTATGTCATGTTGCTGATTAGAATAATGTTGTGAATAGAAGCATCTTAATTCTTAACTGTAGGATATAATATCTGTTGATAGGCAATTGCTCTTTCCTTGCAAGACTCTGCAGCAGTTTCAAATTGCTCTAACAAGAATGTAGTGAGCGTCAGCAAGGCTGAGAAAAAGGGAAACATTCACATTCAAGAAGATACGGGAAGAAAGAAGAACAAAAAATTGGTTTGTATTGAGTTTGCTGTTCACAAAATAATCTTTCCTTGTAATTATTTTAGTTTATATTGGAATATTTTCTTTCTAAACTTTTTAGTATTTGTTTGTGTCAACAGTTTACAAGTCGGCTGCAAATGACTGAGGATGAACTCATTGTACACTTCTACCAGATTGATGGTAATTCGATAATTTCTGTTGTTGCTACTTTTTGCTTGTTGAGTGAAAGGAATAGTGGTAAGAGATCCATTGGAAGAGTCATACTTATATCACCTATGACCCATGCATCAAAGAGGGAGCATGTTTTCCCTTTAAGTTTTAGTATATCATACCCATGTAAAAACTGCATTCGTTAAGGCAACTATTTTGATTCATTCATTTTAAATGGGAGAGAATGATATACCATCACTTTCAACTTCTTGAAAAGATAGAAAATAGTTTTACTTTAAAATTTTTCCAAGAGCATATAAAGCAATCCAATCAGAGAAGCCACTTTTTTGCCCTTACAATGATATAATCAATTGTTATTATATGGGCAATTGGTATGATTCTCTTCTTGAGCATCTATGGATGCACCATAATTTCAATTTGTAAGTGTATATCTGGTGTTTTGAAATATTAGAGATTTGTCATTGGTTTATATGAGCTTGAAAATCTGGTTTTTTTTAAAAAAAAGTTTACATTAGCGTAGGCTGGCCTACGCTAATGTCAACCAAGTTTACATTAGCGTAGGCTAGTCGACGCTACTTTAGCGTCCGCCAAACCTCCGCTACATAAGCGTCGGCCATTTAGCAATTGGCCGGTTAGCTTCTACGTAGCGTCCATATTAGCGTGGGCTGGCCGACGCTACTTAGCGGTGGCCTTGCAACAAAAATTTGCCTCGAGGCTTTTAGCGTCGGCCACGAGACCGACGCTAGGCCGGCGCTAAACACTAATTTAGCGTCCATTTTTGCTGATTAGCGTGGGCTAATCAGCCTTTTTCTTGTAGTGTATCTTCCATGTGAGGCAATCATTCTCCAGCCGTTTTCTTCTATTATTCTTTTTATTTTTTATCACATTTTCTTTTTCTTTTTTATTATGTTAATATAATTATCTCTCTATTTTATTCATTAATTTTTTCACTTATTATCTCTCTTATTTATTCAATCTACTCCATATTAAATTTTTCTCTCTCAGTATATATGTCACATTTTCTCATATTGTTATTTATATTTTTAAAAAAATTTTATTCTCACTTCAATAAAGCGAATTTTATAACCCCAAGGTACTCTCCACATGAGGTAGTCATGTTCCTTCAATGAACATCCATATAATGGTCGGACTAACTCTTCCAACAACGGTTTTGTCAATGCACTTTATATAGGTTTAGGTGACTAGGATGAGAAATCTCAAATACCAATATAGTTTAAATTTATAATTACTTTATGATGTCTTGATTATAATTTTTTTTGACAAAATTTCAAATTAGAATTATAAAAGTTATAATTATTTTATTTTCTTTTACTTGAATAAAATTATTATATTGAATTTTGATTTATTATATATTTAATATAGTACGTTTAAAAGTTAAGCAAAATTTTCAATTATAGGTTTAAAGTGATTTTTTAATAAACTACATGTACCCTCCATCATAGTTAGTCCTGCTCCAGTCATGAATATCGATATCATAATGAAGTTAGCTCTCCCAATAATAGTTTTTTCCATACTTTTATATAGTTTTGAAATGATTGCATTGTGAGATCTCAAATGTAAATATTAATTTTTCTTATATTTTCTAAGATAGAAATATATTTAATTTTAATTTATTTTTCTTATAATTTCATTATTTTATAAAAATAATTACTGTAATATTTAAATTATATATGAAAATTAAAAAATCGTGTTACCCGTGTAACAAATGTCAATAGATCTATTTGTTAATATAATGTTAAAAATAATATTTGAGTTAATATTTGTAGATCGTGTAACAACATTCTATTTTTTATTTCTCTTCTTTTTATAAGATTTTGTGAATTTTCTTTTCAGTGTTTCTTTCTTCTAATGACATATTTTTATTTTGTAATTAATAAATGTCGTACAAGCTTTAACTTGAAATGAATGAGTTGAATTTAGTGTCAAACCTTTACAATTGTAATCACAATTAAAGATCATTTATATACACATCAAGTAAGAAACATGTTCGATGATAAATAACAAAAAGATTACTTCCCAATTATTTTTATCAAGAGTTTAATTACTACACATTGTCAGTGTAAAGAAATTTTACATTATCATCCAATAATATTTTGCAACATCAATTAATGAATAGGACATCTCATATATCATTATACTCATTAAAAGATGTATCAACATATCATTGGATGATTGTGTAAATTAATTTACACTGATAGTGTGTATTTATTAAATCCTTTTATCAATTTTACTTATTATTGGAATATAATTTTTTATTCTTTTAGACACCGTATTAAACTCTAAATACCATAAATGGATTAATATCTCATTTTTATATTAAAATTTTAAAATGTGATAGATGAAATAAAGCTCTAATTTTACATGTATATATATAGTATTAAATTTATATTGAACGAGATTACATGTCATATTAATATTGATATGAATTATTGATAATTAAACTAATATTGAAATACCAGATGCTTTACTGATAATGTCTATAGGTAATACAATTAGAGATATAGTTTCCTTTGTCTATCCTAATTTGCTATCAATTTTGAAAACATAGAATTGTTTCAAGATAAAGCAATTATTGCTCCTACATTGGATGTTGTTTACTCCGTCAATGAATATGTCATGATATTATTTCTAGAAGAAGAAATGATGTATGGAAGGTGGATGAGGAAGTCGGTATTGAAGCTGATTGGTTCACAACTGAATTCTTAAATGATATTAGGGGTTCTGGGCTCCATGATCATAAGCTAGTGTTGGAGATTGAAGTGATTGTTATGCTAATGATGAATCTTGATATATCAGTTGGACTTTGCAATGGAACTAGATTAATAGTTGATTAATTAGGTTCTAATGTCATTGGAGAAACCGTTATTACGAGAACACATTTGAGAACAAAGGTATTCATTTATCGAATGAATTTAATTTCATCTAAAAATCTCACTCCTTTAAAGTTTCAACGAAGACAGTTTCCATTTTTCTTTGATTTGCTACGACCATTAATAAAAGTCAAGGCTGTCACATGTTGGTGTGTATTTACCGAGACCTGTTTTCTCTCATGGTCAATTATATGTTGTTGTATCTCGGTTAAGTCTCAACAAAGACTTAAGATTCTTATATGTGATGACAACTTTAAGCATTGTAATGTTTCAAAAAATATTGTCAACAATAAAGTGTTTCAAAAAATTTAAATGAAGTAATATTGTTGATAGTGTTCATTTGTAATTATTAGATGTGACTATTTCATGTTTCCAAACCAATTTTACTTTGTTAGTTAGTTACTTAATCTACTAAAAAATATTAAATTATATATTAAAAATTAATTAATCTTATGATTTAATATTTACATATATTAAATAGGTTAAATATATTATTATAATTTAAGTTAAATATTTATTTGAATAATAAATCCGTGCATCGCACGGGTTGGATACTAGTTGATTACAAACACCATGCACACTCAATCCTAAAGAAAGACTTTCTAGCAAACAAAAGGTTTGACTCTTGCACCCCAAAAGAGCATGTTCATCCGTGACACCCCGCCACTCGAACAACAACCTTACTTATGACACCTCGTCACAAGATTTCACAAACAATCTCAAAGAACACCCCGTTCTTGAGATATCACACATTGTACTTCTCTATGAATCCCTATTCAAGAGACAATAAAAATCAAAACAATTATTGTAAAACTAAGTTTAGAACGATAACACCTTGTATGTGTAGATAAACTCCATGAGTGTATGTCAATCTTCTTTCACAATCATCTAATCTTCTTGAGTTGAGAGTTCTTCAGACAATTGCAGAATTTCTGGACATGATGACTTTTCTTGAAGAATCTTTTTCAAAAAGAGTTTTTGATTTTTCACAAAATTCAACTCACTCTTTTCTATTCTTTCTCTTCTCTCTTCTTCTCTTCGAAATTCACATATTTATATAGTTTTTGAGTTTCAAAAGTTTGTTAGAAAACAGTTTAAAAATAGTTGAAAAACGTCCAGAGTTTCTGCAGAATCAGTGGTAATCGATTAGCTTATTGGGTAATCGATTACTCCAGAATGTTTTGTTCCAGAACTCATTCACAAGAAACAGGGATAATCGATTACTATATGTGGTAATCGATTAAACCAGTGAGCACCTATATTTGATTCTCTTATTAGGTCCAGTGGTAATCGATTATCTTTATCAGATAATTGATTATTTTCGTTCTTGTACCAGAAATCATGTCGTTTTCAGTTTCGAATCAACTTGGGGTCAATTACCAACTAAAGTAATCGATTATACCAGAGGCAAATCAATACTTGGTTGAGTAATTAGCATCCAAGCTATCCAAACATGAAAACTAAAACATGAGTTCAACTTACATGATTACAATAAAAATAAAACCAATTAACAAACACATATCAATTACCTAAAGTTAAAAACAAACAATACATGTGCAACATCTATTGAAACTTGTTTGGCACTGCAAAATGAATATAAAATTTCTATTTCCTACAACAAAACCAAAACTCCTTAATATTGAGAGACATGATGACCACTTGTATCTTCCAACGTAGCTTAAGTCCAACAGGTTGTGTTTTGTTAACTTTGAGATTAATCTCAAGTTGGCATGCCCAAGTTTCTGATGCCAAATCTCTTTTTCATCTTTAATAGAAAGAAGACAAGTCACATTTTGATATGCAAGTTCCTCAAGATCTATTTTGTACACATTGCTGTGTCTCTTGGCAGTAAAAATGATTTGTTTGAAGCATCTTTGACTACACATCCATCCCTGGTAAAGGACACAACATATCCACTATCACATAATTGACTTATGCTCAGCAGGTTGTGTTGAAGTCCTTCCACAAGGAGAACATTCTGAATAACAGAGAGAGGGGATATACCTACAGATCCTATACATATGATCTTTCCTTTGTGATTCCCTCCAAAGGTGACTACAACACCATCTTTAGGTCTAAGGTTTTAGAACAAAGACCTTTCTCCCGTCATGTGTCGTGAGCAGCCACTGTCCAAATACCATTTGTGGTGTCTCCTTTGTCCTATTAAACACATATGCAATAGGAACAATCAAAGATTTAGGTACCCATATCTTTTTAGGTCCTCTTTTGTTAGCAACAGGTTTGCCCTTTTTCTTATGCTTCCACTGTGACACATGATGTCCAAGCTTCCCACAATGTGAGCATCCCCTACCTTTCTTAGCTTTATTAGCAGGTTTAAACTTGGAATCATGTGATGATTCACTGTCTGAATATCCCATACCACCTTTGTTTTTGGAATTCTTCTGAATACCCAACATTCTGTTGAGGTTCTCAGTTCCATTAAAAAAGTTTGCAAGGTCCTTAGTAAGTTCAGCAACTTGTTTTTTAAGTTTCTCATTTTCTTTAGTCAAGTCTTCTGAACTACTAGCTTCAGAGTTCAAGAGTTTTTCCTTGAGTAAAAGGTTTTCAATCTCAAGAGCTTCATTTTTAGTTGCAACCTCAATATAAGCTCGAGACAAATCCTTGTACTCTTGGAAAAGCTCCTTAGAACTTTCCAGTAAATCATCATACATGTCTTGCAAGGTTTGAGGGATTACCTCTGATTCAGAGCTGTCTGAAGAAGGTAAGCTTGCCATCAAACATAGGTTAGCTTCTTCAACAGATTCAACTTCTTCTTCTGAAGTTGAATCATCCAAGTCCTCCCATGTAGCCTTCTTCTTCTTCTTCTTCTTCTTCTTCTTCTTCTTCTTCAAGAATTTCTTCTTCTTAAAGTAGGGTTTCTTTAGCTTGGGGCAATCAGCCTTCATATGACCTGGTTGTTTGCATTCATAGCAAATAATTTTTTCACTAGAAAATGTTTCCTTACCTGACTTACCCATTTTTTATTCAGAGGATGAGTGTTTTTTGAATTTTCCCTTCTTTTGAAGCATCCTTTTGATCTTCCTGCTGAGAAGAGCCAAATCATCATCATCCTCAGAGCTGACTTCAGAATCTTCACTACCTTCTGAAATCTCCTCAGCTTTCATGGCTTTATGTGGCCCATGCTTCGGCAGTTTGGACTCGGCGTTCAAGGCCAATGACTTTTTCTTGGGTGCATCTTCACCATGTTCTAACTCATGAACTTTAAGAGATCCCAAAAGTTCCTCCATTCTTAAGGTATTAAGGTCTTTATTGAATGGTTGTAACTTTGGGTCTCCAAGCCTTGGTAAACTTCTTAGAATCTTGCGATTGTTATCACCAGAATCAAAGGTTCTGCCTAAAGACTTGAGTCCATTAGTTATTGTAGAAACCACGAGAAACACTAGAAGGGGGATTGAATAGTGTTTTAAATGTTCAAACAGATTTTTCAAAAACCTTTTAACAAGCAAAGTATTTCACAAGAATTTTTGCAAACTTGCTGAAACTGGAGTTATGGTACTTGCTGGAATTATTTCAACAGGTTCAATAAAATTGTTTAAACTGTTTCTTAAAACGTATTTTGTTAAAATTATGTTTCAACAGTATAAATCATTATATTCCGGACCCTTCTTGTTAGTAAAGTAACAGATATAGAGAGATAAAGGTAGAGAAGACTTAGCCAAGAGATTTATTCACACATCATTTTTCACAGATTTTTCAAACAAATCATACAATCTTAGATATTTAATTGCAGTAATAAACAATGTTACCAACATGAATACTTAAGGATTTGAATAGATGAACTGTATTTGCTGAGACTCAACATTGCTTTCTAAGATGAATTGTAAATGGATGTTTTTAGCAGCTTATGTTGAAAGCTCTTGGTACATAAACCTTCCTTTCATCAAGAGTTCCTTTCATCCATTCTTCAACAATAATTCTAGGAGTTTTCTTTGATTTGTTCAGAACATCTGCAAGAGAAACAATTAAGTCTTTTGGTACACATATTTTCTTGGGTCCACCTAGGTTAGTTTTTGGTAAAGGTTCTCTTTTTGTTTACACTCATACTTAAAAAGTCTATGTTTATCACAGTGAGGACACCCATCAACCTTTTTTCTTGGCCTTTTTCTTTGATGATGGTTTTCATGAGAAACCTAAGCCTCTTTTACCTTTTAACTTTTTCTGAGTTTCCAATAATCTGTTAAGATTATTAGTTCCTTCAGCAAAGTTGGCTAGGTCATTAGTAAGTTCCTTAATATGTCTTGGAAGTTTTGTTTTTCTTCAAGTAGACTTTTGGAATTACTATTCTCTTTCTCCTGAAACTCTTCTTTAAGTATAAAATTCTCTTTTTCAAGATTCTTGTTTTTGTTGCGTATAGCAGTATATGCACTTGAGAGTTTCTTATACTTTCTGAAAAGTTCCTTGGAACTATCTACCAGATCATCATATTCATCTAGAAGAGTTAAAGATATTACCTTAGACCCAGAGTCTTCTAAAGATGTTTGATTGGCCATTAAGCACAGATTCTTTTTATTAGATGAATCTTCTTCTGTTTCTGAAGTAGAATCTTCTGAGATAAATTCATCATCTTCAGTCTCTTTAGAGATTGATGAGGCAAGCATGTCCCAAATTTCCTTTGCAGAGATGCATCTTTGAACCTTTTCATATTCAATTTTGTTCAGAGACCATACCAGATAGAGTTTGGCTTGAGCATTTAGTTGAACTTTTAATTTTTGCTCACTTGACCATTCAACTCTTGGAATGGGTTCTCCGTCTCTTATAGGAATATAGTCTCCATCAACAATTATATCCCAGAGATCCAGTTTGTTACTTTCTATAAACAACTTCATGTGCTCTCTCCAGTAGAAATATTCATTTTTGTTAAATGCAGGTGGTCTGGTAACAGATGCTTCTTCAGCGATATAGAGACCATAGCTTGTTGAGGTTTCCATCTAGGACCTTCTTTCCTCAGCACTTGTTTAGATGCTCAACCCGAGGTTGAGCTCTGATACCAACTGTAGAAACCATAGGAAACACTAAAAGGGGGGTTTAATAGTGTTTTAAATGTTCAAATAGATTTTTCAGAAACCTTTTGACAAACAAAGTATTTCACAAGAATTTTTGAAAACTTGCTGAAACTGGAGTTATGGTACTTGCTAAAATTATTTCAGCAAATTCAATAAAATTGTTTAAACTATTTCTTAAAACGTATTTTGTTAAAATTATGTTTCAATAATATGAATCACTATATTACGGACCCTTCTTGTTAGTAAAATAACATATATAGAGAGATAAGGGTAGAGAAGACTTAGCCAAGAGATTTATCCTGGTTCACTCACATCCACCATGAGCTACATCCAGTCCCAATGCCAAACAAGGAATGGATTTTCACTAACTGATCAGTTACAAGTATTCTTTTCAGTCAAGCCTCTAAAGGCTCTATACAACAAGTATTCTTTTGCATACAAGCTTCTCTAGGCTCAAACCAAGTATTGTTTTACAGTCAAGCCTTTCCAGGCTCAAACCAAGTATTCTTTCTTCCACCAAGCCTTTCCAGGCTCTCAGACACTTGAAAGTGTTTACAAATGAATTTTGTTTAAGTTGTTGAACTTAGACAAGTCCCAAACTTAAACAGATACAAACTTGTACAAAATAACTGAGTAAGACCTAGGATGTATGAAATTTGAGTACAACAATCAGAGAGTAAGCGGCAAGAAATTTGGCAGCGTTTTGGCTTGATGTTGTTCTTCTCTCTCTACCCTTTGAAGTCCTTCACGAAGCTTTATATAGGTTTCAAATTAAGTCCGTTGAAGATTGCTAAACCACCATTGTGAAATAGCATTAAATGTTGTGAGAACTGTTGGAGACAATCTTCTGATAGCTTATGACTTGAGCAATGTAGGTGTGCAAGTATGATTCAGTTCTGACACACAGCAGGTACATAAGTTTCATTTTCTGGTACGAGGATTCAAATATGCGCATAAAGGACTCTGTAATTCTTTCCTTAATGAGATGTTGCTGAAGATGTTTAGAGTGCTTTATTATTCTGAACTGCTGTCCATAGAGGGCTTCACTCTGTTCAAGCTTATTATCCTACGAAAGCAGTCTTCAACAAATCTTCATGTTTCAGATAGTACTTCTCTTCAGAGGATTAACAGACTTCAGCAGGTCCTAACTCTTCAGAGGGTTCCTCTCTTCAGCAGGTTGCACTACTTCAGAGGGTTGCTTTGCTTCGGAGGGTTTCTCTTCAGAGAGTTGCTAAAACATAGAAAATACCCTTGAGAGAATATGTACTGTTTATCAATAATCTTTAACCAAATTTGTTATTCATTAAAACTTAGGATTGTGAGACTTAAACATTATTAATCTCTTAATAATATTTTGAGACTCAATAGTTATTGTTTGAAACCTACCAAACATCTGGTCAATGGTTTCAAACTTTGGCATCTTGAACATCTCATATTGATGAACAAGCATGCTAATCCTAGATTGCTTGACACTATCAGTCCCTTAATGGGCTGATGCCAAAGTATCCCAGATTTCCTTGGCTGAAGAGTGTGACACCCTTCTACCCCATACTCTTATACAATTAATAATTCGAAATATAGAAAGAATAGTATTCCACAACGGGTAAAAAGGTTCACATAACTCTTCATTTAAAACCTCATTCATTGTAAAACAACTTAATTATAACGAAAATAGAACTCAAAGGTTTTCAGAATACACAAGCAACGGAATCTCCCAAAATATAAATAACAAAACATCCTACTTGTCGTGCAAGGCATTTAAAGAAAGGTTTGTAAAATCCTTCATAACTAAAACATAAAGAAAGAACCCCCAATGATATGCCCTGATGTCACATGTACCGGAGCAACACTCCCTTTACTCAAGACTCGACACCAGTTGTGTCTCCATCGTCACCTGTAAAATAACCACAGTGTAACGGTGAGGAAGAGAATACTACTCATACATACACATAGGAGGCTACCTTATCCTCACCCTCATGTAACATCATCATTTAACATACCACATACTCAATCATCAAATAATTTATCAGACAATATCACCTATAGTTCATCATATAACAATCATCAATATCATCATATAATTCTCCTATCCTCATTCACCAAATAATTCGCCTACTCTATTCTCAACACCTATTACTCATTTCATCATTACAAAATCATAGCATCATCATATAACTCATTTTTTTATATCATCATATATTAGACATATTCATCCATCATCATATACACCAACAACATCATCAATATCACCATAAACATCATAATCATCACTATCACCATAATCGCCGTACTCATCAATATCATCATAATCTTCGTAATCATCAATATCATCATAATCATCATTCACCTCCCTGAGTTACACTCACGTACCATAATCAATATTATCATACTCATTGCTCACCTCCCTGAGTTATACTCAGGTACCATAATCAATATTATCTTAATCATCGCTCGCCTCCCTGAGTTATACTCAGGTACCGTAATCACCTCCCCGAGTTAGACCCAGGTACAATACTCACCACCCTGAGTTACACTCCACCCCTTTCTGGGCTTGTGTATCTCAAGTACAACATCATATATGCTCAAGACATCATAAACATCATAAGATTAGTTATATCATCATCCTCATCACCTCCCTGAGTTAGACTCAGGTACACTATTCACCTCCCTGAGTTAGCCTCAGGTACAACATCAACATCATCATCATCAATCATTCTCATCATAAATCATCATAGATATCACCAATCATCATCATCATAAACATCTCCAGTCATCATAATTATCATCATCATAAAGATATATATACATCATCATCATCAACATCGTACTCATCATCAAACCTCATCATCATACATCGTCAAGTATCATTTTATACATCATCATTTTCATCATTAAATATCATCAAATCCACAAATAACATTTATATTAAATATATATCAATCTCAATTCCATGTATTAAGGAAAAACATCCTCAATCCGAAAAGAACTCATCAAAATCACATCAAAAACAGAAATCTGCGAGCTGCGCTTCAACCTGCGTTGCAGCGCAACCTGCAGCGCAGATTCCAGAGGGTTGCGCCTCAACCTGCGCTGCAGCGCAAGTTACGTAGAACACGACTATACCCGCGTTTTGCTCCTTTTCTCCCCTTCTCCAATCCCTACTCAATCCTCATTGTTTATACTTCAATCATATTCGTTTATATCAATCAAACTCAGCAAAAACAACAATCTTTACACAGATTATACAGTTAATCCATCAAAACCCCAAATCATCATACCCTTATTTACCCCTTTCTCTATTTATATTATTTCATTCAATCCACTCAAGATTAATCAAGAATCATACAGTCAATCATCAATCTACAGTTTTCATCATTCATACTGAATATATCAATTATTAATACGAATTAAAGTATTAGGTTACTACCCAAGCACCCCCACATGAACATATAAGCAACACCCTCTCCCCCACTGTACCTTGAAGTGGAGATCGAACCACAACAGTTTTTGATTCTCAATGATTATTCTACAACAACCCCTTCTTGAGACGTCGTTTCTCCCCTCCTTAGCGTTTCGCTCTCTGATGATTTTACGCATAAGAATTAGGGGTGAACTAAGAACCCCTCCTTAAATAAATACTTAATTGGGCTAGGCCCACTCTCAACTCACATATTTTATTTATTATTCTTATTATTTATTAAATAACCTTATTCATAAAATATACTAACCTTACTAATATTAGTATTTATTTATTTCTCTTATTCTTTTAATTTTATTTTATTTAATAAAATTTGGGATGTTACAACTCTCCCCTCCTAAAGAAAAATTCGTCCTCGAATTTTCCGAGATGAACAACTCTAGAAAAGACCCCTCTCAACAGGTCGACCAAAGACAACTGCTTCACCAGAACAGTCCAATAAGGCATGGTTGGAAGATAACCAGTCCATACCAAGAATAATATCTAGTTGACTCAAAGGCAAACAGATCAAATTAACTAGGAGTTCTTTACCTTCAACATGAATTTAAACACACATCAGAAGTAGAAACTGACACACTAGCTTGGCGTTTCCACACTCAACACAAAAAGGCAAGGAAGAGACAAACAAGTTTAATTTAGACATCCAAGCAGGTGATATGAAAAAGTGAATCGCACCAGAATTAAACAACATAATTAAATCAATCAATCATCACAATAACACCACGGAAACACAACAAACGCATAACTCAAGGTCGATGAACCAACCAATTAAACAAACAGTTAACTCAAAGCAATATAATTCACTCAATCAACACAACACATTAGCACCACAGAAGTATAGTAAACTCATAACTCAAGGCCGGTGAACCGACCTGCTTTGATACCAACTAATGTGATACCCTTCTACCCCATACTCTTATACAATTAATAATTCGAAATATAGAAAGAATAGTATTCCACAACGGGTAAAAAGGTTCACATAACTCTTCATTTAAAACCTCATTCATTGTAAAACAACTTAATTATAACGAAAATAGAACTCAAAGGTTTTCAGAATACACAAGCAGCGAAATCTCCCAAAATATAAATAACAAAACATCCTACTTGTCGTGCAAGGCATTTTAAAGAAAGGTTTGTAAATCCTTCATAACTAAAAACATAAAGAAGAACCCCCAATGATATGCCCTGATGTCACATGTACCGGAGCAACACTCCCTTTACTCAAGACTCGACACCAGTTGTGTCTCCATCGTCACATGTAAAATAACCACAGTGTAACGGTGGGGAAGAGAATACTACTCATACATACACATAGGAGGCTACCATATCCTCACCCTCATGTAATATCATCATTTATCATACCACATACTCAATCATCAAACAATTTATCAGATAATATCACCTATAGTTCATCATACAACAATCATCAATATCATCATATAATTCTCCTATCCTCATTCACCAAATAATTCGCCTACTCTATTCTCAGCACCTATTACTCATTTCATCATTACAAAATCATAGCATCATCATATAACGCATTTTTTTTATATCTTCACATATAAGACATATTCATCCATCATCATATACACCAACAACATCATCAATATCACCATAACCATCATAATCATCACTATCACCATAATCGTCGTACTCATCAATATCATCATAATCATCGTAATCATCAATATCATCTTAATCATCATTCACCTCCCTGAGTTACACTCTGGTACCATAATCAATATTATCTTACTCATTGCTCACCTCCCTGAGTTATACTCAGGTACCATAATCAATATTATCTTAATCATCACTCGCCTCCCTGAGTTATACTCAGTTACCATAATCACCTCCCCGAGTTAGACCCAGGTACAATACTCACCTCCCTGAGTTACACTCCACCCCTCTCTGGGCTTGTGTATCTCAAGTACAACATCATATATGCTCAAGACATCATAAACATCATAAGATTAGTTATATCATCATCCTCATCACCTCCCTGAGTTAGCCTCAGGTACAACATCAACATCATCATCATCAATCATTCTCATCATAAATCATCATAATATCACCAATCATCATCATCATAAACATCTCCAGTCATCATAATTATCATCATCATAAAGATATATATACATCATCATCATCAACATCGTACTCATCATCAAACCTCATCATCATACATCGTCAAGTATCATTTTATACATCATCATTTTCATCATTAAATATCATCAAATCCACAAAATAACATTTATATTAAATATATATCAATCTCAATTCCATGTATTAAGGAAAACCATCCTCAATCCGAAAAGAACTCATCAAAATCACATCAAAAACAGAAATCTGCGAGCTGCGCTTCAACCTGCGTTGCAGCGCAGATTCCAGAGGGCTGCGCCTCAACCTGCGCTGCAGCGAAAGTTACGTAGAACACAACTATACCGCGTTTTGCCCCTTTTTCTCCCCTTCTCCAATCCCTACTCAATCCTCATTGTTTATACTTCAATCATATTCGTTTATATCGATCAAACTCAGCAAAAACAACAATCTTTACACAAATTATACAGTTAATCCATCAAAACCCCAAATCATCATACCCTTATTTACCCCTTTCTCTATTATATTATTTCATTCAATCCACTCAAGATTCATCAAGAATCATACAATCAATCATCAATCTACAACTTTCATCATCATACTCAATATATCAATTATTAATACGAATTAAAGTCTTAGGTCACTACCCAAGCACCCCCACATGCACATATAAGCAACACCTTCTCCCCCATCGTACCTTGAAGTGGAGATCGAACCGCAACAGTTCTTGATTCTCAATGATTATTCTACAACAACCCCTTCTTGAGACGTCGTTTCTCCCCTTCTTAGTGTTTCGCTCTCTGACGATTTTACGCATAAGGATTAGGGTGAACTGAGAACCCCTCCTTAAATAAATACTTAATTGGGCTAGGCCCACTCTCAACCCACTTATTCTTTTATTATTCTTATTATTTATTAAATAACCTTATGTAAGGTTCAAATATCCCCTCAAAGTGGTTTTAATTATGACAACCAAATCAAATGAAACTTAGCATAACTCTGATTTCAAAGAGAACTGACCATTTTATTTAAGAATGTGTCCAGAAGCAAGAGGGTTCATCCTGCAGAAGGACAAAGATGAGAAGCTTCATTTTAATAGTTAATAGAAGCAATAAAATGAAGGAATGACCAATCTGTGAAGGAAATCTTAAAGTAAGATGAGTAAGATGAAAACAACTCATTCAAACATGCAGAAGCTGCCAAGCACTTCTCACATCTTCCAGAAGCAAGAAGAAACATTTCAAAGATTCTAAATGAAATTGCTTTAGAAGGGAGATTCATTTTAAAGGAAATTTTGAACAGAAAACAGAAAACAGAATTCCATTCTTAAGTTATATCAATTGCAAAATATAAACATGTCACAGAAGCATGAGTATCATCTGCAGATGATCAGAAGCATCTCTGCAGAAGCAATGTGCAAATATGAATTCTGCAGAAGCAGCAAAGCAAACCAGAAAGTCTAAAATGATCTCCTGCTGATTTAGCAGAGGAACACAAGCCTAAATACACTTGAAATAATCCTTGATCCATCCTCAGAATAGTCACAGAAGCACAAGTGAAGAAATGAGCAAGTTCTACTGTCTGCAGAAGCATGAAGGCCAGTCAACTGGACAGCTGATATGAACCTTGAGGTTCTATTTTTCATGGACCTTAGAAATTTCTGAATAAAAGAGCACTTTCCTTGACAAACACTTTTCTACCAAAAATTCATCATTTCTATTTTTCTTTTCTTTTGTCACGTACGTATCTTTTTCTTTTCTTTTTCTTTTTCTCTTTGATAATACCTTTTTCTTTGATAAAAAATTGAGAACCAAGTAGTAACCTTGCCAAAAAAAATAATTCACCCTTTAGAAAACTTGATAAATAAATCACTTAGAAACCAAGTTTAACGTATAAGAAAAATATAGATTTTGAGCACAAAACAAAAGGTAAAAAAACTAGAAGAAGAAGAAATAAAGGATGGGAAAGATAGGAAAGGACGTCACACTTTCAAAGACTTGAAAGATAAGTCCCTGAGAACATACACACAAAGGAAGGATCCTTTGATAAATTCTCAACTCTTGACTAGCAAGAAACTTAGAGAAACAATCTCAAAGTATAGGTAATTTTCTGCATAATTCATTCTGTCCTTTATTGTATGCATGAAGCATGAATTTATAGGATTTTTACAAGATCAATTAGGTCATGCATTCAGCTGCATGTTCACGCCCATATTGTCCCTAAAATACCCTCCATACATTTCCCATGCAACCCTAGTTAACTATTATAACTTAATTGATAAAAACCCTAAATAAAAACTTAATAAAAATGCATCTATTGGAAACTATCCTAGCCGCAACCCTACCAACTCTTTGGATGCACATGTGGCTACCATAATACAAGAAATGTAACCATAAAACATGACTTAAAGTAGCCATTGATTCAGCCAATAAGTGGTCGCACCATATAGCCTTCTTTCTTCAAGTGTGCCTTCAATGTGTAACCTTCCTTTCATGAGTGTGGCCGCCACTTTGATGGCTATTGAACCAGCCATTTATCACCTTCTTAATCACCTTATTTTAGCCATGTGTAGCATGTGTTGGCCGCCCAAATGATGGCTTACAATTCAGCCAAGTTACTCACTTGATAGCACATGTTTAATGATACTTTACTCACCAAATTATGCACATGTTGGCCGCCCCTCTTGATGGTATTTTACTCAGCCTTTTAATCCATGTTGGCCGCAACTTTAGATCAAATAGAAGGTCTCCATGAAGCCCACAAAAGGACTAGGTTCATGCGCACAAGCTAGCTCCCAAACGGCTAGTAGACAAGGCTTTTAATGCCTTTGAAACTCATTACAACCTTGTCTTGTAACCATCAAAATATTAATCAAATGTTTTGTAACTCCTATCCCTTATTGAAAGCATAAATAAACAACAATAATTCAACATAAAAGACTCCATGTGGCCGCCCACAATGGACCATGTGTGGCCGCCCACAATGCCACCTCATCAGCTTGGAAGTGCTTCAATTGGTAGTTGCATTAAATGCAATTGTCTCTTCATCAAATGGTTCCTCCTCTTCAACTTGAGTGCAGTTAATGAGTTATGAGCTTCCATTAATGCTTTGCATGTTTTGAAGTTGGACTTCTTTGATGACAAGTTGTAGTGCCTCCTTAGCCCTCCTATACTGCGCCCTTGTCATGGGCCCACCTAACCTGCTGACTTCTATGATGTCCTCATCATACCCCCCTTCTTGAAAAAGATTTGTCCTCAAATCTGAAGTTTCTTACCTACATCAAAAAGAGATAAGTTAGAAACTTTGAAGAAGGTACTAATCTGATACTCACCAAAAAATTCAATTTTGCAGTCATTGATATTATTCCTTTCTAGGATTTGAAAGGAACCATCTTTCCTAGATAGAAAATTGGACTTCTCTGGTTCAAGGGGCCATTTCTTGCGCATATGTACCCACATCCATTCACCGGGATGGAAGACAACTATCTCTTTTCCTTGCTTGCTTGATGAGCATAACTTCCTTGCTTCTTCTTGACACTTCTACCTTAGCTTGTTGTTCATTGTGCGCAAACATAGAATTGTTAGGCAAAGATAAAAATTCAAGAGAATTACATGATTGAAAACCATTCCATCCTCCTGGATAAAAAACAACTTGAACAAATTCAGATTTTGCCTTTTCTTCCTTATGCATTAAGGAAGCCTTCTTTTTAGTGTCCAAACCCAAACGCCAGGGGTCGTAGACAATTCTCTTGTATTCCTCTTTGGCTTTATCTTTATACATGTTAGTCATAATCATCAAATCAAATAAAACCAAATGGAAATAACCATGAATATTTTCAATAAACAACAAATTAAGAGTATTCAAATGATTATCCAAAAAGCATTTTCATCACACAAGTTAACCCCAATGTGCTTATGATTTTCCTTTATGATTTTAAACTACACAATTACTATAACATGTAACATTGTATGACAAACCATAAGACTCCCTGTATTTGTTCTCAACTTCGCCATGAGTTTGGCTTCCAAAAGTGGGTTGAACGTACAATGGAGCACTAGGAATGATATCAACACAATTCATTTTCAAACTTGGCAGCTTGCGGCGTGTGTCATTCACAGTCACATCCTCTTGCTCCATGTAAGAAAACATCACAAACAAGAGAAGAATAAACATTAGAATTTAAATTTTCCTTACTCGTTTTCCTCTCTTTCTTTTTCTAATTCTTCTCTCCCTTTTCTTCTCTTTCTTTTGCTAAAGAAAGTTGTTTGCCCTCTTGTGTTTCACTCTTTTTCTTTTGTTGCTCTCTTCTTTTTCAAGTGTTTCACTCAACCTCTCTTGAGCAATCTTTTCTCTCAATTTATTTGATCCTCACTAACCTCTCTAGGTGACAAAGGTCTCAAAACAATTTTTTATCATGGTACATGAAAGAAATTTTATTTTGTAAAAGCCATCATGGATAACTCTGGTATCATACTGCCACGGCCTCCCAAAGAGAATATGGCTGGCCTCTATAGGTACCACATCACAAAGCACCTTGTCTTGATATTTTCCTATAGAAAAAGGAATTTCTGCTTGTCTTTTCACGTGTACTTCATCACCTTCACTAAGCCATTGAAGCTTGTATGGCCTAGGATGTGGCTTTGTATCCAAGTTCATCTTGTTCACCAATCTGGAACTAACCACATTAGTACAACTACCACCATCAATAATCACCAAACAAATTTTACCATTGATTGAACATCTAGTGTGAAAGATGTTATCCCTTTGGCTTTCCTCTTTGTTTACGGTTTGGCTACCAAGAAGTCTTCTAATCATGTAGAATTCTCCCACTCTTTCTGCCATAATAAAGAACAAGAAAAAAAATGTAACAGAGAAAAACAATTTTAACTGTTTGGAAACCTCACCACTCTCGTGTTTGCACACAATACTTGGCTTTTTCTATGACGTAACTCTCTTTGCCTTTTTCCACTCTATTTCTCTTGAATTTCTTACCACACCAATGAGGAGAATAAAATCAAACAATTCACCAACCTGCGTGTAGTCAAGAAAACAATAACACAAGAAAAGCTAAGAAGAAATAGTATTTGTTAGAACAAAAGAATTCAGAAAAATTCTAATAACCGGAGCTCTGATTACCAAATGATATGAACCTTGAGGTTCTATTTTTCATGGACCTTAGAAATTTCTGAATAAAAGAGCACTTTCCTTGACAAACACTTTCTACCAAAAATTCATCATTTCTATTTTCTTTTCTTTGTCATGTACGTATCTTTTTCTTTACTTTTCTTTTTCTCTTTGATAATACCTTTTTCCTTTGATAAAAAATTGAGAACCAAGTAGTAACCTTGCCAAAAAAAATAAATCACTCTTTAGAAAACTTGATAAATAAATCACTTAGAAACCAAGTTTAAACGTATAGGAAAAATATAGATTTTGAGCACAAAAACAAAAGGTAAAAAAAACTAGAAGAAGAAGAAATAAAGGATGGGAAAGATAGGAAAGGACGTCACACTTTCAAAGACTTGAAAGATAAGTCCCTGAGAACATACACACAAAGGAAGGATCCTTTGATAAATTCTCAACTCTTGACTAGCAAGAAACTTAGAGAAACACTCTTCAAAGTATAGGTAATTTTTTGCATAATTCATTCTGTCCTTTATTGTATGCATGAATCATGAATTTATAGGATTTTTACAAGATCAATTAGGTCATGCATTCAGCTGCATGTTCACGCCCATATTGTCCCTAAAATACCCTCCATACATTTCCCATGCAACCCTGTTAACTATTATAACTTAATTGATAAAAACCCTAAATAAAAACTTAATAAAAATGCACCTATTGGAAACTATCCTAGCCGCAACCCTACCAGCTCTTTGGATGCACATGTGGCTGCCATAATACAAGAAATGTAACCATAAAACATGACTTAAAGTAGCCATTGATTCAGCCAATAAGTGGGCCGCACCATATAGCCTTCTTTCTTCAAGTGTGCCTTCAATGTGTAACCTTCCTTTCATGAGTGTGGCCGCCACTTTGATGGCTATTGAACCAGCCATTTATCACCTTCTTAATCACCTTATTTTAAGCCATGTGTTAGCATGTGTTGGGCCGCCCAAATGATGGCTTACAATTCAGCCAAGTTACTCACTTGATAGCACATGTTTAATGATACTTACTCACCAAATTATGCACATGTTGGCCGTCCCCTCTTGATGGTATTTTAACTCAGCCTTTTAATCCATGTTGGCCGCAACTTTAGAGCAATAGAAGGTCTCCATGAAGCCCAACAAAAGACTAGGTTCATGCGCACAAGCTAGCTCCCAACGGCTAGTAGACAAGGCTTTTAATGCCTTGAAACTCATTACAAAAACCTTGTCTTGTACCATCAAATATTAATCAAATTTTTGTAAACATCCTATCCCTTATTGAAAGCATAAATGAACAACATAATTCCAGCATAAAAGACTCCATGTGGCCGCCCACAATGGACCATGTGTGGCCGCCCACAATGCCACCCTCATCAGCTTGGAAGTGCTTCAATTGGTAGTTGCATTAAATGGCAACTGTCTCTTCATCAAATGGTTCCTCCTCTTCAACTTGAGTGCAGTTAATGAGTTATGAGCTTCCATTAATGCTTTGCTTGTTTTGAAGTTGGACTTCTTTGATGACAAGTTGTAGTGCCTCCTTAGCCCTCCTAAACTGCGCCCTTGTCATGGGCCACCTAACCTGCTGACTGCTATGATGTCCTCATCAACAGTTGTACCCGTCAGCTTTTGCAGCTGTACCTGAAAGAGACCTGTCAATACAACACAGCTGGACCATCTGAGGCTCATTCCAACGGCTACAAAGCTCCTCACCTATAAAGAAGGAGGTGCTCTGTTCACAATGAGATACACCTCTCCTTCCAGAAGCATAACTCAGCTGATTGCTCTATCACTTCTAGCTTCTGGAACATTTTCTCTCTCCTCAAATTCTTTCTAAACCTGATTATATAGTTTGTTGAGGGGGAGCTTTGCTCACTAGGAATTTTGTGCTGCTCTGATTGTTATCTAGTGAGCTTTTTATACTTTACCTTGTTGTTTCTGTGCTTCTGCAAGGCCAAAGAGATTGGTTGGTTGTAAAATCTCTTGTGGTATTTTAGGTGAAGTATTTGAGAGGTTGTAAAGGCTCTGGTGTGAGCCTGTGAGTGGTTGAAGTCTGCAGAAGCAAGTCTGCAGATTTCTGGATCTGTGCTTCTGCAGAAAGTCTGCAGTAAGACAGAACTGTTTCTGTGAGTTTGGTGATTTGTAAAAGCCTGAAGAGGCTGTGGAAAAAGAATACTAGTGGTAGTGTGTACCCAAAGGTTGTAACTGTTTGTAGTGAGAAAATCCTACTGAAGGTAGGGACTGGAGTAGCCTCAGGTTGGAAGAGGTGAACCAGTATAAAAACCTTTGTGTCTTCTTCTTTCCTTACTACTCTGTTAATTCTATGTGCACAAAAAGTTTTAAAACTACTTAATACCTAAGTAAGTGTTAACTAAATTGATTCCACAAAGGAATCCTATTTTAGCATAATAAGCATTAATACTTACAATTCTACTTGTGGAATCCATCTTCTAATAAACAGCCAAGAACTTATCTTGAGCAGAATTTTATTAGAAGATAAATTGCAGAATTTAAAAGAATCACAATTCAACCCCCCTTCTTGTGATCCAACCATTACTTCAATTGGTACCAGAGCTTGCCTCTTGGGTTGAACTCACTTAACAGTGAGAGAGGAAAAGATCAAGGGATGGCAAACCATGGAGCTGCAATGTTCATTCCAGAAGGATCATCCACAAACAGACCACCAGCTTTTAATGGAAAAGATTATTACTATTGGAAGGATAGAATGAAACTGTTCTTGGAATCTCAAGATATTGATCTATGGGATATTATAGAAAATGGGAATTACATTCCCACTACAAGAAGAACCAGAGTTCTGGCTCCTTCCACAGAAGGTGAGTCTGAAGTTGTTGAAGAAGCACCAAAACCCAAACCTAGAGAAGAATGGACACAAGATGACAAACAAAGGTATCTTCTAAACTCTAAAGCTAAATTTTTTCTTCTTTGTGCATTAAGTAGAGGTGAATATGATAAAGTTGTGGCTGCAACACAGCAAAAGAAATATGGGATACTTTAAGAATTGCTCATGAAGGTACAGACCAAGTAAAAGAATCTAAAATCAATATTTTAATTCACCAATATGAAATGTTTAACATGATTGAACATGAAACTATAGATGAAATGTTTAGTAGGTTTACTATCATTATAAATGATTTAAAATCTCTTGGTAAAAGCTATTCTAATCAAGAACAAGTAAGAAAAATACTTAGAAGTCTCCCAAGAATATGGAGACCAAAAGTTACAGCAATTCAGGAAGCAAAGGATCTAGTGTACTCAAGCTGGATGAGCTTCTTGGCTCTCTAAAAGTTCATGAACAAGAGCTCATGGATGAATTGCCAAGGAAGGACAAATCAATAGCTCTAAAAGCAAACACATCCAGAAGAAGTGTTTCTGCAGAAGATAAACCTTCAGAAGGAGAATCATCATCTTCTGAAAATGATGATGAACTAGCCTTCATATCAAAGAGAATACAAAGGCTAATCAGAAGAAAAGGCAAAGGAAAGAAATTTTTCAATTTCAAGAAGGAAGGACCAAAAGGTGAAAACAGCAAAGGTCCTATCATCTGCTATGAATGCAATAAACCAGGACATATCAAGGCAGAATGTCCACAGCTGAAAGAATCAAGGCCATTCCAGAAGAAGAAAGCCATGATGGCTACATGGGATGATTCTGACAGCTCTACAGAAGAAGAAGATGAAGCTGAAACTGCACATTTGTGCTTCATGGCTGGAGAAGATGAAGAAATGAGGTAATTACCTATACTCCTTCTGCATATAAAGAACTTGAAGATGCTTTTGAAAATTGTATCTGACTCACACACACTTGCACAAAAATGTGCTTTCTTAAAGAACAATTAGTAAATCTAAAGAAGAAAATGACAAACTTAGAGAAGATAATAATAGGTTAATTAAAACCAATCATGTCTTCAACAATCTCACTCTAAGTTATCTGAACAAATCAAAACTGTAAGAAAAACTCTGCAGAAGCAGAAAAAACTGCAACTGCAGAAAGAAAATATGCTTCTGCAGAAGAAAATTGATGAACTTCAAAATGATTTATGTAAATTTGTTAACAGCACTCACAATTTAAATAAGCTAATAGGAAACAGTAGAGAAACCTCTGATAAAAGAGGCTTAGGATTTAATCAAAACAAAATTACAAAATCACATAAAACAGTTTTTGTTCCAGCCAAAAGGAAACCTCCTCATTGCTCTTGGTGTAACAGACTTGGACACTATGACCAAAACTGTTACAGAAGAAAAAGGAGTACCAGAAGAAAGGTATCTAACATCACAGGACCCAAGAAAATTTGGGTACCTAAATCATTGTTGTCCTCTGATGTAGGAACAAACAAAAGGATCCAAGAAGAAAGAGCTATGGTTCTTGGACAGTGGATGCTCCAGACATATGACTGGAAACAGAAGCAAATTCACCCAACTACACATGATGGAAGGTGGAACAGTAACATTTGGAGACAACAACAAGGCTCAAATCAAAGGTATTGGAAAGATAGGTATGCAAGGTTCTACCCAAATTAATAATGTATATTATGTGAAAGGGTTAAAACATAATCTTCTTAGCATTAGTCAGTTATGTGATAGTGGCTATGAAGTTATGTTCCAACCTACATTTGTGAAATTAGAGAATCATCTACTAAAAGGGTATTATTCTCAGGCATTAGAAGCAAAAATCTATATAGCATAAGTCTAGAAGAACTTCCACATCAAACCTGTCTTGCTTCTTTTGAAAATGAAAAATGGATTTGGCATAGAAAGGTAGGTCACTTAAACATGAAGTCCATTTCTAAATTATCCAAACTAGAACTTGTCAAAGGATTGCCAAAACTAAATTTGATAAAGACAAAATATGTGAAGCATGTGTAAAGGGAAAACATACCAAATCTAGCTTTCATCCTAAAAATGTAATAACTACCAAAAGAACTTTAGAATTATTGCATATTGATCTTTTTGGTCCTACTAAAACACCTAGTTTGGAGGAAAGAAATATGGGCTTGTAATAGTAGATGATTACTCTAGATTCACATGGGTTTTGTTTTTAGCTACTAAGGATGAAACTTTTGAATCTTTCAAGATCTTTCTCAAGAAAGTTGAAAATGAAAGAAACCAAAAGTAGCTTCTGTAAGAAGTGACCATGGAGGGGAATTTGAAAACTATTTTTTCAAAAACTACTTTGATGAAAATGGAATTTCCCACAACTTCTCCTGTCCTAGAACTCCACAACAAAATGGAGTTGTAGAAAGGAAGAATAGAACCCTCCAAGAAATGGCAAGAACTATGTTAAGTGACAGTGGAATTCAAAAATACTTTTGGGGTGAGGCTGTTTCCACTGCATGTTACATACTTAACAGAGTTTCTATCAGAAGCATCCTTAATAAAACTCCATATGAACTATGGAAAGGAAGAAAACCCAACATTGCTATTTTCACATATTTGGAAGTGAATGTTACATATTAAACAATAAGGATAACCTTGAGAAATTTGATGCTAAATCTGAAAAGGAATATTTCTTGGGTATTCTATCACTTCCAAAGCATATAGAATCTATAACCTCAAGAATCAGACAATAGAAGAAAGCATGCATATTATTTTCAATGATGCTAACTCTCCTTCTCAAGCATGTGACAAGCAAGATTCTGATGATGAAAGTCAGCCAAAGAATGTGCCCTCTGAAAATCACAGCTCTACAGAAAAGGCTGCTGAATCTGCAGAAGCTGCAGATCCTACAGAAGCTGTAGGTGCTTCTGGAGAAGATTCTGATGTCAGAAGCAGAATCTGCCCAGAAGCTGGAAATCTGTGACTTACCATCCTCATACCAAGTAATTGGAAATGTTGAGGAAGGTGTAAGAACAAGGAGACAATTAACAGAAACAAATGACACTGCTTTTCTTTCTCAAGTTGAGCCAAAAAATGTACAAGAAGCACTTGATGAAGAATCATGGGTTGAAGCCATGAAAGAAGAACTAGACCAGTTTGAGAAAAACAATCTGGACTCTTGTGCCTCAACCAAAATCACACCATAATTGGCACTAAATGGGTATTCAGAAACAAAATGAATGAAGAAGGTAAAGTTATCAGAAACAAAGCAAGGTTAGTAGCTCAAGGCTACAACCAACAAGAAGGTATTGATTTTGATGAAACTTTTGCTCCAGTAGCTAGATTAGAAGCTATTAGAATCCTTCTTGCTTTTGCTGCATTTAAAAACTTTAATCTTTATCAAATGGATGTGAAAAGTGCCTTTTTAAATGGTTTCATAAATGAGGAGGTCTATGTGCACCAACCTCCTGGTTTTGAGAACAAAAAGTATCCTAATCATGTTTTCAAATTAACTAAAGCTTTATATGGTTTGAAACAAGCTCCTAGAGCTTGGTATGAAAACTAAGCACCTTCTTTTGCAAAATCAATTTTCAAGAGGTCAAATTGACACTACTCTTTTTAGAAAAACTTTCAAGAAGGATCTTCTCATTGTTCAAATTTATGTTGATGATATAATATTTGGATCTACTAATTTGAAAATGTGTGAAGAATTTTCTGATCTTATGAAAGGTGAATTTGAAATGAGTCTCATGGGTGAATTGAAGTTCTTCCTAGGACTTCAAATCAGACAAGAAAGCATGGTATCTTCATAAATCAAGAGAAATACACTAGAGATCTTTTAAAGAAATATAAAATGGAAGGTTCAAAATCCATGGGGACACCTATGCATCCTCTGCAGTTTAAATCTGGATGAAAATGGTAAACATGTTTCTGAAAAGGAATACAGAGGTATGATAGGATCTCTACTATACTTAACTAACTGCTAGTAGACCTGACATTATACTCTGTAAGTCTATGTGCAAGATTTCAATCTTGTCCCAAAGAATCACATGTTGCAGCTGTAAAAGAATTCTTAGATATCTTGCTGGAACTACAAGCTTGGATTATGGTACAAGAAAGGGACAGATTTTGAGCTCACAGGTTATTGTGATGCTGATTATGCTGGAGATAAATTGGACAGAAAAAGTACTAGTGGAAGCTGCCAATTTCTTGGAGAATCATTAATCTCTTGGTCTTGCAAGAAGCAGCCCACAATAGCCTTGTCCACCACAGAAGCAGAATATATCTCAGCAGCAAGCTGTTGTTCTCAAATGCTTTGGATTAAACATCAAATGGAGGACTATTGCTTGAGGTACACTAATATTCCTATATTCTGTGATAATACCAGTGCAATTAACTTGTCTAAGAATCCAATTCAGCATTCTAGATCTAAGCATATTGATATTAAACATCACTTCATTAGAGATCATGTCCAGAAGCATGACATTGAACTGAAATTTATTGAAACCAAACTTCAATTTGCTGATATATTCACAAACCTCTTCTTGTTGAAGAGAGATTTGTGTTTCTTAGAAATAAAATTAATATGAAAAACTTTGATGTTTGATGTGTGAATTAGAATCTGTATGTTTCTGAAACCTGATACTTTCACAGAAGCATATTGAGAAGCATATTTGTTTGCAGAAGCACAAGACTGTAACAGATACAGTAGCATGTGCTGCTTCTGAAATGTGAAAATAATTTTTCACCTTCTGCAGAAACTAGCCTAAGATAGTTCATGAAACACTCTTCCTTCTGCAGAATCTGTCTTAAAAGGTGCAAGAAAATATTCACCTTCTGCAGATTTTTGCTCAATCCAGAAAGTGAAATCTTAGCTTCTGCAGACATCCTTCTTCAAAGGACAATGTCAAAGATGCTTATGTCCTTTTTGATTACAAGAAACGTGACAACAGTGACTATTGACCAACAAACCTAGATCAGTCACATCACACATACTAGGAAAAGTCACTTTCAAAGCTCAATATAGAGTATCCTCTTTAGGCAAAGTCAAAGCTGCACATATAGACCTTTCATTCTATAGAACTACAAAAGGAATGAAGAAAGTGTGCTTTTGTCTCTAGCCAAAAGCAGGTAGGACAGTTAATGCATGATTAGGGAAATTTAAACTAATGACCGTTGGACATTAACCAACCCCCTAAAAAACTGTGCACGTCCTTCTATCTCTTGTTCCCTCTCTCTCTCCTTCTCAAATGAAGCAACGGCTAGTTAGGCTTCATTACTTAAGGTTTCCTCTCAGCTAAAGGATCTACACATCCTTCTTCACACTAAAACCTCACGTTTCAGACTCTGCCATTTCTCTCTGTCTCTGCTTTATCTTCCTCACTCACCATGAGAATTAAGCAAGTAGCAATGGAAAAGAAAGATCATTCCTCCACAGAATCTGAGGATTTCATTGTAATGGGCAATGAGATAGTGCCATACGAGGAACCAGAACCTGCTCAGTCTCCTACCATTGAACCCTCTTTCAAGCCACTCAACAGAGCATGCCTCTCCTCCTACTGAGCCTTCAGCTAAAGAACCACAACCTGACCAAACACCTTCTAAACCCTCCAACACACCAATGCCTTCAGTAAGCACTACCCCGAGAGAGCCAATTGCTTCTGTAGTCTATGTTAGGAGGTCTGAAAGGCGTCGTGCTGGTCCTGGTTTCAAAACCATAGGAAATGACCCCAACAAACCAATAGAAATAGACTCTCCTTCTGTCACTCACACTGCTGCTCCTTCTCATGTCAATGAGGGTCCCAAGACTGATGAGAAGATAAAAGAAAGCTCTAGTGAGAGCTTGGAGGAAAATGACCCCTCAGAAGGATCACAAGACTCCAACTGTGATCTTTTGAAGATGAGAAGATGCTGAAAATATTCAATGAAAAATGGGAATGGAAGGCTTTCCTGGAAAATTTTCTGCTCAAGAGAAATCGGAAATGTGGATGGGACATTGGTCATTTTGTCCAAAGCAGATTGGGGAGATTATCTTCTCTTGAGGGAACCTATGAGACTTGTAAAAGCATTCTATGCTTCTGCAAGTCAATACAGGAGTGATGGAAACTCCTTGGTGGTAGATAAAGGATCAACTCTTGTTGTCACTACTGAGACCATTGCAGAAGCAATTGGATGTGAGAATGATCATAACCAACTATGATGACTGGTTCACTGCTGCTGGTGTAACCAAGGAAGAAGTCAAGAAGAAAGTCTTTCACCAATCCTCCTCCCAACTTCATTCCCATTTGCAGAATGTTTCACAAACTTTGCTGCTATTCACTTTGCCTAGAGCTGGTACACTGGAAAAGGTCAATGATCAAGATTTAATGGTAATCTATCACCTTCTTCTGGGTAAACCACTCTCCCTACCTTACTTAATTCTGAGAAGCATGATTTCCTCAGCTAACCCCCAAAGAGCATATGCTAGCTTACCCTATGGCATGCTTCTCACAAGGATTTTTAGGCAAAATCACATTCCCTTAGAAGATGAAGCTTCTAGTGATACCTGCAGCTTCTTTGGAAAAATCAATGTGCAGAGGATGCTGATTAAGAAGCCTGAGCCTTCTCAGAACTATTCAAGTCCAAGTGAAGAAGAGGAGAACTCAGCACCTAGAACAAAGAAGAAGAAAATCCAAACCTTCTCCAGAAAAAGGAAAGGTCACTGTCAGTGCTTCTGGAGAACCCTCAACCAAAAATCTGAAGATTTCCTCTCCTTCTCCTGATCCAGAAACATCTGCTAAATCCTCATCCTCCACATCACTGTCTAGATCCCATTTCTAATGAAGAAGCTGTTTCTCAGCCAAAATCACCACCTGCAGAAGCATCCTTGCAAGAAGAGTCTCAAGAAACTATCAGTGCTTCTGCAGAGGGTTTGGCAGTTGATACATTGGCCAACTTAGCTCAAGCTATTCCACATTCCCCTCATTCCCCTCAAATTGCATCACCTGAACAAATTCCATCCCCTGCAAAATCTATTCCAACTGATGATACCAGAAGCAGAGAAAGCAAAAAGGAAGAAGTACAGAAGACACTACTGTTTCTGCTCCTTCTGTGGGAACCTTTGGAACTGATCTCGTTAATCAATTCCTTGCTTCTCCAATCCTAGACTCTGGGTTACCTACTGCTGCACCCATTTTGGATAATATCCCTGCTATCTCTTCCCATCTCTCCTCTATGAACACTTTTATCCAACAGTTGAGCAGTGAAAAACCTGCTGAAGAACATGCTGCTCCACAGCCTTCTGCTGCTGCTTCTACAGCACCACCAAGTGCTTCTCCTACCAAATCTATGGAAAAGAACATCCAGAAGCTCAAGTCTGACATGAAGAAGTTGTTTTCTAATGTGAACACTTTGCAGAATACAGTGAATGAGATGATAGAAAGGTTCACTCAACATCAATTTTGGTTAAACAACTTTGTCCTTCCTGTCATTGCACCCCAGGCTCCTCCAATGCCATTCACACAATTTCAGCCACCCCAGAACTTACTTCAGCCTTCTACCTCTTCATCATCTGACCACTCCTCCCCATCCAAGTGATAGATGATGATTCTGCTTCTCTCCATACATTTCCTTAGGATTTTTTTGATTGATGACAAAGGGGGAGAAGTAGTACTAGGTTGTTAAGGCTTAATATTAGGGATTAGAGCTGATATTTTGCTGATATCTTTTTGAAATCTGACTGTAATTGTCTTATAATCCTTTTGATGTATTTCTTTTGATTAATGAATGTCAGATGATGCATATTTTGTGCTGCATATTCATAAGTTGTTCAAAAAGATTCATTTAAGAAATTTAATATGCTTTGCTGCAAATGTTTGATTTAATTCTAAAATCATATAACCTGCAACTATTATCATTACCAAAGTGAATGCCAACATTCAGGGGGAGTTTGGTATCAAAAATCAGAATTATCTAAGTAAAACTTGATTGGGTTGTCATCATCAAAAAGGGGGAGATTGTAAGGTTCAAATATCCCCTCAAAGTGGTTTTAATCATGACAACCAAATCAAATGAAACTTAGCATAACTCTGATTTAAAGAGAACTGACCATTTTATTTAAGAATGTGTCCAGAAGCAACAGGGTTCATCCTGCAGAAGGACAAAGATGAGAAGCTTCATTTTAATAGTTAATAGAAGCAATAAAATGAAGGAATGACAAATCTGTGAAGGAAATCTTAAAGTAAAGATGAGTAAGATGAAAACAACTCATTCAAACATGCAGAAGCTGTCAAGCACTTCTCACATCTTCCAGAAGCAAGAAGAAACATTTCAAAGATTCTAAATGAAATTGCTTTAGAAGGAGATTCATTTTAAAGGAAATTTTGAACAGAAAACAGAAAACAGAATTCCATTCTTAAGTTATATCAACTGCAAAATATAAAACATGTCACAGAAGCATGAGTATCATCTGCAGTTGATCAGAAGCATCTCTGCAGAAGCAATGTGCAAATATGAATTCTGCAGAGCAGCAAAGCAAACCAGAAAGTCTAAAATGATCTCCTGCTGATTTAGCAGGAACACAAGCCTAAATACACTTGAAATAATCCTTGATCCATCCTCAGAATAGTCACAGAAGCACAGGTGAAGAAATGAGCAAGTTCTACTGTCTGCAGAAGCAAGTTCTGCAGAAGCATGAAGGCCAGTCAACTGGACAGCTGTACCTGTCAGCTTTTGCAGCTGTACCTGAAAGAGACCTGTCAATACAACACAGCGGACCATCTGAGGCTCATTCCAACGGCTACAAAGCTCCTCACCTATAAAAGGAGGTGTTCTCTTCACAATGAGATACACCTCTCCTTCCAGAAGCATAACTCAGCTGATTGCTCTATCACTTCTAGCTTCTGGAACATTTTCTCTCTCCTCAAATTCTTTCTAAACTGATTATAAAGTTGTTGAGGGGGAGCTTTGCTCACTAGGAATTTCTGCTGCTGCTCTGATTGTTATCTAGTGAGCTTTTTATACTTTACCTTGTTGTTTCTGTGCTTCTGCAAGGCCAAAGAGATTGGTTGGTTGTAAATCTCTTGTGTATTTAGGTGAAGTAATTTGAGAGGTGGTAAAGGCTCTGGTGTGAGCCTGTGAGTGGTTGAAGTCTGCAGAAGCAAGCTCTACAGATTTTCTGGATCAGTGCTTATGCAGAAAGTACTGCGAGTATAGACAAAACCTGTTTCTGTGAGTTTAGTGATTTGGTAAGAAGCCTGAAGAGGCTGTGGAAAAAGATACTAGTGGTAGTGTATACCCAAAGGTTGTAACTGTTTTGCTAGTGAGAAAATCCTACTGAAGGTAGGGACTGGAGGTAGCCTCAGGTTGGAAGAGGTGTGAACCAGTATAAAAACCTTTGTGTCTTCTTCTTTCCTTTACTCTGTTAATTTCTGCATGTGCACAAAAAGCTTTTAAAACTACTTATTACCTAAGTAAGTGTTAACTAAATTGATTCCACTAAAGGAATCCTATTTTAAGCATAATAAGCATTAATACTTACAATTCTACTTGTGAAGATCCATCTTCTAATAAAACAACCAAGAACTTATCTTGAGCAGAATTTTATTAGAAGATAAAACTGCAGAACTTTAAAGGATATACAATTCAACCCCCCTTCTTGTGATCCAACCATTAACTTCACCTTATTCATTAAAATATACTATTATTATTATTTATTTATTTCTCTTATTTTATTAATTTTATTTTATTTAATACAATTTGGGATGTTACAAAGAGCATCCATGCACCTTCTCATACTCAGATTTACTCACGGAGCAAACCAAGTAGAGTTTGCTTTTGCATTGAGCTGAACACGAGCTTTTTGCTCACTAGTCCCATTCTGCTTTGGGTATGGGTCATACCACCATGTGTGTGGGAATATAATCACCATCAGTGACTACATCCCACAGATCTATGTTGCTGCTCTCAATGAACAGCTTCATACGATCTCTCCAATAATGGTAATCTGTACCATTAAAAGCGGGGGCCTTGAAACAGAGACACCTTCTGCGATGTAATGAGGGTTGCTTGCTTGTAGAGGTTTCCATCTAGGATCTTCTTCCTCAGCACTGTTAGATGCTCAACCTGAGGTTAAGCTCTTATACCAACTGTAGAAACCACAGGAAACACTAGAAGGGGGTTGAACAAGTGTTTTATAAATCTTAAACTAATTTTGGAAAACCTTTCACAAGCAGGACTTTTTCAAAGAGATTTTTATAAATTGCTGAAACTGGAAGTTTTATACTGAAGCAACTTCAGCAGGTTCAATAAAACAGTTCAGAAAACTTGTTTTTAAGTTTACCTAAGATCGTTTTTCAGCTTAAAGTTATAAAACAACAATCTTAGAACCCTCCACATTAGTATAAACCAAATTTAAATGAGTTAAGGGTAAGAGAAGACTTAGCCAAAGATTTATACTGGTTCACCCCACCACCACTGTGAGCTACGTCCAGTCCCAAAGCCAATCAACTAAGGATTTTCACTATCTAATCAGATATACAAGTATTCTTTTCTGTCAAGCCTCTTCAGGCTCTACAACAACAAGTATTGTTTCCTACCAAGCCTCTCCAGGCTCTACAGCAAGTATTGTATAAACAACAAGCCTCTCCAGGCTCAACAGAAAAAACTGTTTAAGATGAAAGATTGCCTAAGCTTGAAAACTACACAAGTTTAAAGCTTACACTGCGGTAAAATGTATAATCTACTGAGTTGAACTCAGAATATGAAATTTGAGTACAAATAAAATAGAGTGTAAAGATTTCTTAGAGAAATTTTTGCAGCAACTTTAGCAAGTTGACGTTCGTTCTCTATTATTCTCTGCATGAAGTCTGGTATTTATAGAGAGAGATCTTGAGACCGTTTAGACTTCTCTCAAATCCCATTGTGAAATAGCTTTTCTCTCGTTGAGACACAAGCTCCTGATAGCTTACTGCAGTAGACACAACAGAGGTAGGTATGCAACAACGCTGACTCTACTTTTTTAGCACAATGTACTTTCACAGTAGATTGTACTTTCACAATGTACCTTTTGGTGAACATGAATTTGAAATATGCCAAAAAGTTTCTGATTTGCCTTGCCAGAAAGAGTGATGTGCAGACAGTTGGCAGAAAAGCTATGAAAAGACTTGAGTCTTCAAAGGATCTTCAGAGAGGCTCACTCCCAAGATGATACATTTCTCAGTACGACGTCTCTCGACTTTAGAGAGTTCTCTGGCTTTAGCAGGTTGTGACTCTTCAGAGGGTTCAACTCTTTCAGAGGGTTGCATAACTTCGAAGAGTTGCTCTTTTAGAAGGTTGCTGAAACACAGAAAATGCCTTTAAAAGAATCTGTACTATCTTTCAGAATCCTTTAACCAAATTTGTTGTTCGTTAAACTTAAGATTATGAGACTTAAAATATTATTAATTACTTAATAATATTTTTGAGACTCAATATTTTCTCTTTTCTTATTTGATAGTGAATTTCACGCACCACTTGTGAGAATGAAAATTTGACTTTCAATCCTTAATATTAACATTCTTTCTTTTTTTTTCTTCAAATTTTAATTTTTAAAGGTTAATCCTTAATTTTAAAATTTATTAAAATTTAAATTATTATCCATTCATTTTTTTTTCTAATCTTTATTTTTAGTATAAATTTTTATTCTTTGTCCATAGATTTTAATTTATTTACTACAACTTATTATCAAATAATAATATAAATTAGATTCTAATAGTAAAACATAATCTACTATTGCATATAAAATCATATAATGTCTAAAGTTACTATAATTCTTATTTTTCAATTTTAAAGATATTAATATATTATTAAAATAATTTTAATTATATAGAAATATATCTTTAATTATATTAGGCCGTAGTCCTAACCTAACATATAGTAGCGTAAGCTTGCATCGTTTGTTATGTGTACCAAGCAAGAAATATATAAATATAAAAATTAACTAAAACCAAACAGCCAGCCACTACCAAGCAAGCAAGAAAGAACCTGTGATTCTGAAGTTGAACACAGAGAGTGAAAGATGATTATCCCCGTTCGTTGCTTTACATGCGGAAAGGTACCCTTTACCACCTCATTCCCAACACTCTGTTTTTTAACTTCTTTTCACTGCCACTAAACCAAAAAAAAGTTTGCACATTTGAGGCACAGGGTTTAGGGTTTTTGGTGATTGATGCCCTTTTTCGTTTCTCTTCCATTCAGGTCTATTGGAAACAAATGGATCCTTATCTCGACCTTCTCCAGGCAGGACTACACTGAAGGGTACGGTATCTCAAATCTCAATCCCTCTCTTTTACAATTTTTGTCCCCTTTTTTGGCTTAAAACTTGAGATTTTAATTGAAAGTTTCATTGGCAATCTAATTAAATGACTTGGGGGCAAGTCATATATTTTTCTTGTTTCATTGGCCTATTGGGTATGTTACATAACCGCCATTGGTTCTCACTATCTGAAATTGGATATGGCCTATTGATGTTGCAGAGATTGACTAGTTTAATTGGTTTTTAATTGTTTATGTATCTTATTAAGTTATTGTCATTTTTTATAGCAGTGTTATACTTAGAATTTGTTCCTATGGTCTATGGTCTGTATGAGAGGTGTTGAGTTAGTCCCGATCCAAAATCTAAGATGGTATTAGAGTCTATCCTAGATGATTCGTATCTCTTGGGCCGCAACCTGTAAAGTTGTCCACGCCCTAGATGTCCAACCCTGGGCGTGAGGGAGTGTGTTAGAGTCTCACATTGCTAGAGATGAGGCCAAAATAAAAGTATATAAGCTTTGGGCAGTTCTCACCTTACAAGCTAGCTTTTGGGGTGAGTTAGGCCCAATAAAAATCTAAGAATTTCAGACATAAAGAGAAAACAAATTTGTGTAGAAACATGTCTGGTCTATTCAGATTTTGAAAGTTATCTGCTTGTATAATTGTGAAGCATTTCTGCTTCAGTCATATCTTAAATTTCTTATTGCTGTGCCTGTACACATTACTTGAGTGATAGAGTACATATTCTTACCTTCTCTAATTTTCCTTGGATGTGTATTTATACACGTGCTACATGTTTGGTTTAATTGCCAAATGAACTTGTTGGGACATGCCATTGAGCTGGTAGCTCACACAGCCTGAACCCTGATTTGATAGATCAAGGTGTGCTTAATATCATGGGTTTGAATCTTGATACCTACCTTATTCCCATTTCACTTTCTGTATCACCCAAAAATGTAAACTTGTTAAAGCTTAGGAATTTTAAGCTAGACTGTGGACCCTGCTAGTACTTGTTACAGTTCTCTTATGAGATTAAAAAATGATCTTTGTGATATAGAATAATTGTATTGGCATTTGGCAAAAAAAATTTGAAAAGGATTATCACATACAGGTACACTATGCCTTTTCCCATTCCCCAACTTCATCCCTTAAATGGATATTAGCTAGCTTTATATCAATACTTGAATCCTTGGTGGCATTTTGTGTCAAGGTTTTCATGTTGCAGTATTAACACATAATGATGGGATGCAGAGATGCACTGGATGCTTTGGGGTTGGTTCGTTATTGCTGTAGGCGAATGCTTATGACCCATGTTGACCTCATTGAGAAGCTTCTGAATTACAATAGTAACTTCTGTCTCCCTCTGTTATTCTTTTATTCCGCTGCATGTTTGTTGAATTATTGTATAATTTGTTTGCACTTTGTTCTGATGGTACTTTTGGTTGCAGCTTTGGACAAGTCTGATCCTAGTTAAGAGTTCTGGCTTCTGGAGTTAAGGATGACAAAGGTGCTGGTTGCACTGACCACACATGGTTGTATCCAGTTATTTAGAGTGGCTATGATAGCTTGTGTTGAATACTTTTTAACTTTTAGTCTAGCTATGTACAACTGTCTAAATGACTATAAACTTTAGAAACTTTGATTATAAATGAAAAGTCAGTTGATAATGATGCATCTTATGGATTTGCATTATCAAGACTATTGTGAATGGAATCTTTTTCTCAGGGCTGAGGGTTATTACAGCATTTCCAGTTGTCTAAACCCATCTAATGATCTAATGTATACCTAAGCCTTATAAACAAAGTGTGTGTTCGGTTTCTATCAAAATCACGTTTTCAAATGTGGATCCAATGTAAACCAAACATACTCAAAGCATTAGAGGAAAAAGACAAATTGAGAGTAGCTTCTGTCCGGATTCACGTTTGAAACGTGGATTCAATATGTGTTTGGTTTACATTGGATTCACGTTTCAAACCTGGATCCGGGCAGAAGCTACTCTCAGTAGCATTTGCCCGGATCCACGTTTGAAACGTGGTTTTGAGATAAACCAAACGCACACTAAATTAAAAACCCGCCACTAATACATCTAGAGTAATAAGGAATAACTGCTACCAGAGTAGGTGGAAACTTTTGATCCGACTTTAATTGACAACAGTGACGCCTCATCGGTCTCTGCAAGGCTTAGTGATTTAATATTTTACTCTCTCTTTTAGTTCAAAACATCAAATGCCTAGTCTCTTTCATGTACAATGCAAATGTTTCCGTGAGTCAGAAGACTCCAAGCCAAGGCTTACCTTGTGTGGAAACAGCTTTGGAGTGGAGTTATTCATATGGTAACCTACCAAAAGAAGATAATATGGTATCTTTTGATAGATCAGTAGGCAAAGAAGCTTCTTATTGCAGTTTTTATTTTGGTAAACAAATTTAAAAGTAAAAAAGTGGTGTTTATTTCAAAGGTAGCAAAGCTCCGCACTAAATAGTATGTTTGGTTAATCAGTTGGAAAAAACTAGGGCATGTTAGATTTGCATTTTTATTTTTTGTTTTATATTTTTTGAAATTTTATAAAGGAAAAATTGAAAATACTAGAAACGAGAAATAGAAATACAAACCAAGCAGACCCTAAATGTCTTTAATTTTTTGGTAAAACCAAATGTACATTCAACCCAATCCCTAACACATGCTTTGGGATGAATGTATCTTTGGGTTAATACCAATAGAAACATGCTATAAAAATACACTTGCAGAAAAGTTATATTTATCTCATTCTAAAGAGATAAGTAGAGATTTGAATTTTATGCTAATATAAATAATAAATAAGTCTCGGACTCTCGTTAAAGTAACATATAATAATATTTAACTATTGATACTATTTCTCATTAGGTAATCACTTGCTTATGCCTTTGTTGCTTCTTAACTACAAATAGGCAGCACTCTTAGTCTCATACTTAAAGCAAAATATTGCTAATTTGTAAAATGATCTAGTGAGATGAAGGCATGGCAACACGAACGGTAGATCGGGGGTGGGTTTTACTCTCCCCGTTTTTGTCCCTGCTCTTGTAAAAGTTGGGCGTGTTCAAATTTAAGGAGAGTAGATGTGAAATTATGAAGCCCAAACCTGCCTCCCAGGTTTTTGTCGGATTCGAGAAAACTCATGGAGATCTCACATTTTCATTTTTTTTAATTTTTTTTCTTTATTTTTAATAACCTAATCCATATTTTTAAGTAAGTCATATATATTTAATATATTCTAATTTAAATGATATATAAAAATAGACATTGAGAATTTTAAAAAATAAGAAAGTTAAGAACTATATATATTTTAAAAAAAATATAAGTTTGTCTTTATTATTTAACTATTAATATAATTAAAATTATTTAATTATTATATTGGGGTGAGTTCTTACATCCCAAACTCATTTCACCCCGTCAAAAGTGAGATAAGTTTCGGGGCGGATTTTCTTTAAATCTACTTAAAGTGAGTTTTCTACGTTAAAGTCGGGACTAGGGACAGGTGTGAGTAAACAACTACATGTTTGGGTTTGATTTCCATACTATTTAAATCATTGTATTTGAAATGAATTATTTTCATTTCCATAAAAGAGGCATTCCAAACACCACACACTGGTTGGTTTCTAGTGAACATGAAAAAGAAGGCTACTTGTCGTTTGGCTCTTACAAGGTTGTTTCCTTTCTGTGGACCACGCGGCTTTTACAAAGTTGAGATCGATACAAGCACATGTAATAAATGAACAGGTAATATATAGGGACCATCTTTCAGGGTAAGCCAAAATCGTCAAAGTAGAAAAAAGTTGAAAAAAAAATAATCTAAGATATAGTAGTTAAGAAATGATGTTATATATGTGTTTGTATGTGTGACTTAAAAAAAATAAAGCAACAAGGAAGCATATATGCGGCTCTTGATTCCCACCAACCACGCAACTTTCATTCATTTTTTTTGTAGGACGTGACCATTATATATGACTTATGAAGATTCTTTTCACATAATTTGTCCTTTGTGGTAATAATTGTTCCCATTAACTCTAGATCATGGAAAAACGCCTGCAGCAAACAGGATTGCCGACTATACTTGTCTGCAGTAATGCAACAAAGGCAATTTTCATATTAAATTTTCCCCTTGGTAATTCATGTGAAGCTCAAATGATATTCAAATTACAAAGATATTTTGAATAAGCTCTTTATCAATATCCCAGATGACAAACTTTCCACCTTACACATCCAATAGGCAATGATATCTAGAGTATTTGTGATAGTTTTTATTTTAAGTTATTACATGGATATGTAAGATTTCATATCTAATAACCCATAAGTTTGAGGCCACAGGTGCCTAAATGTGGAGTCTTTCTCTCCTTTTATTTTAGATTGAGATTGTGATATTATCTTTTATCATTAAACTTAGAGTAAAATGCGTTCCTTTTTCAGAGAAAAACTTAAATTACACTATCCACCTTTTTTTATTATAAAACTTACACCTACCTCCCTTGAAAGACCCCTATGGGTTATGTTTTAGTTCATTTTAATATAAATAAACTTTTTAAAAAACTTTTCTTTTTTTTATAATTTTTCATTTCACTGATAATTAATTTTAAATATTTTATTAATTTTTCTAGGATTTTAGAAGATTTAAAAAAAAATAAATTCTAATTTTATCAACTTAGAAAATTTGCCAAGATATCATTATTTTGCCTTTTAATGTCTTATAGTTGATAGTATAATTTTAAATTTATGCGTTAATGATATTGTAAATCACAAATAAAAAAAATGTGTGTTTACATTAAAATTGATTAAAATGTACGTAACAAATATAAGAGAGGAATGTAGGTTTTAAAATAAGAGGGAATAACAATGTAATTTAAGCTTTCCTTTGTGGTGAGGAATGTAATTTACCCTAAAACTAATTGAAAAAAGAAAAAGAAAAGAAAAAGATGGACATTGACCCTTAATTTAGTGAAACACAAGAAATATAGTTTGGATTAAAATTAATAAGTGGCAAATATAGCATTCTGGCTCAATGTGAAACAAAGACACAGTCAGGAGAGAGCACAGAAAGTGGGGGAAACTCCCTTTTCAATGGTCAATTACTCTTGCTGTATTTCAAGAAAGACAAATCCTAAGATGCCTATTTACCTTCTATATGTACAGCCCTTTCCTTCTATAGTATGGAAATTTTTCTGCATTTTCAATTCCATCTAGGAAGGAGGGACTTGGAGAGGTAGGAGTGTTAATAAAGGAGAAAAACAACACATGAAAGAAACAAGTACCTAAGACTCTCTGTAAAGTACCACAGAACTTTGGGCCACTGCAACCTAAGGGGAAGTTTACCAGTGATTTTAAAGCAAATAGCCAAGCTGGTAAAACTGTCATTTAGAAAGTATGGATATGGATACAACATGGAGTATGGATATTGATACCAACACGAAACAGCTAGTTTTAAAAATTTATAAGACATGCTATAATTATGATACACCATATATCTAATATATTAAGCAGAAATATTAAATAAAAAAAGAATTAGGGTCTGTTTGGGTAAAACTCTGCAGAAGTACTTCTAGATGAAAAAAATAGCATGAAACAAAGAGGTCAAATGCATTCAACTTCTCCATAAGTTAAAATTGGTTACTTTTAGAGAAGCTAAATGGGAGAGCTTTTGGAGAAGGTGGTCTACAAAGGCTAATTTTAACTTATGGAGAAGTTAAATTCATTTGACCTCTTTGATTCATGCTATTTTTTTTCACCTGTAAATACTTCTGGAGAAGTTGCACCCAAACAGACTCATAGTATTTTAAAAGTAAACATAGTCATTTTCTCAGAACTATTTAATCTATGGGAATTCCTAGTAATCAAATATATCACATAACTTAGTCATTATAAATAGGAGTGAGTCTAGCTAAGCTAGACTTTTTTTAAGACTTAAATTTGGCCTATCTTTTGAGTTTGATCTATTTACCTTATGAAGGCTATATTTTAAAATTTGACATAGCTTGTTTAAAAATTATGATTCAACTTCAAAGCCTCTTTATTAATAATATCTAAACATGTCATAAACATGTATTTTCAAGTCTTTTATGTAAGATATATATCATACTTATAATATAAATAAGTTAATAAATATATATTATAACACATTATAATATAAAAATCTTTATAATAATAATAATAATATAAAAAATATTATTTATTTTATTCATATTTACTTAAATGGATTGACATGATAGGCAAAGCTTTTTTGGACGGTTCAAAACCTGATTTGTTTAGCTATATAGACTTTTAAAAAGTTTGCTGATCCTAATATAGACTAGGTTATAAACCACTATCAAATGAACTAGCATATATATTTTCGTTCCTAATTGTAAATCATAATAAAATGTTATACTTTTAATAATTATTGTGGTGTTGTGCCTATAGGTATAAAAGTTCAAAGTATAAAAGTGAAAGAGATAATAATTCATACAACAACTTATATAACACACTTTTTTCTCTCTATATTTCTCAATAACATAACCTATCACATCCCACATTTCTCTTTTTTCTCTCTCTATCTTTCAAAGTTATATGCTGTGGAGTTGTAAAAAGTACTGTAAAACATGGTTATGACTATCCAAAGGATACTTAGTGTTTGATATGAAAATGGGTTTGTATTTTCTTGATCATCATAAACCCTCTTCTAGGTGTGTGATTGAAATGCCCCCAGAGCCTCTAACTATAAAAGGAGATTAAGTGTCTGTTTGGTTTACAGTGGAGTATAATTAATTTTAGAAATTAATGGTTTAGATGAATAATATATGTTTTACAAAGCATGTTGGACAAAAGTGATTTAAAAACAATTCTGCAAAACCATGGTTTTGCACTGTAGTAACGCCAACCAAACAGACATTAAAATTTTGAGACCTAAAATTTGGGGGTGTGATAGAGAATTAGGGAGATATGAGGATAAAAAGAAATGATGAGAGCAGATAAATATATGATGATTGACGTGATGAGAAAGAAAGAGGAAAATTAAAAAAAGTTTAAAAGGAAGTGTAAAGTGGATGAATTGTAAAAAATCATTAGTCAATACTATGAGAGGCTTGAAATGTTACACTCTCCTCATCCTTAGCATTAATGTTGGAAGTGCATTCTGGCAATGAAAATCATCATTAATTAAGTAGCCCCTACCTCAAATCATTAAAGGAGATGATGTTGATTATCAGCATCCACTATCCATCCACCTTCAACTATAAATTCTTCCTTGTGTCAAATGAGCTACGCCTACACCTTCAAATCTCTCTCTTTCTTTCTCGTACACACCCACCATGTCAACACTAAACCATCATTTTGATCTTCCTGAACAAATATGTTATGTACAATGTGGATTCTGTACCACCATATTAATGGTAATGAGTTCTCTGGCCTAAACTCTAGAGCTGCATGCCGTTCTTGAATTCATGTGTTGGTTTTGTTTCTTCTCTTCCACATTGCAACTTTCTGTTCCCAATTCAATATTCTGAGGTGCAGGTAAGTGTCCCATGCAGCAGTTTGTCAACTGTGGTGACAGTCAGATGTGGCCATTGCACAAGCCTCCTCTCTGTTAATATGATGAAAGCTTCCCTTTGTCCCTTTCCACCTTTTAGCTTCCCTTCAGTCATTTTGAGGTGATTGCTTACCTTTCCAATTCTATGTTGATTCTCTTTTTTTTCTTTGGTTTTGGTAAATCAACCCCAAGGTTGTGGATAAGAACATATGAAAAGTTTTAATAAAAAAATGAAAGTATTTATTACATCAGAAAACATTCTTTATCTCTTCAGCCCAAAGATGTTATGAAAACTGTTTAATTTTTTTTACTAATATATAGTTGTTCATTGCTTATTGATTTTCAACTTTAAAATGCATTTGTGAACAGCCAAAAGAGGGTAGTTCAGAAGAGGATGCAAACATGACTTTGAACAGCCATAATGCAACCATGATGACCTATTCTGATTTTGAGGAAGAGAACGTTATTCAAATGACCAATGTGGTGAATAAACGTAAGTAAGGCTGTGGTGTAGATAACAGTAAGATGAATTACTGAGTTTGAAGCAAGTTTTGTTTACCATATTTCAAGCCAGTTTGGATGCACTTCTGCAGATGAACTTCTAGGTGAGAAAAAATATAATAAATGAAAAAGGACAAATGAATTTAACTTCTCCATAAGTTGAAATTAGTCTTTGTAGCTACCTTCTCCATAAACTCTCCCATCTAACTTCTCCATAAATAACCAATTTCAACTTATGGAAGTTAAATTCATTTAAACTTTTTGTTTTTTTTCTTTCTAGAAGTTCTTCTGCATCCAAACCTGGCTTTTCCCTCTCTTATAAATTTTTATTTTGGTGACTGAAACCTCTACAGCCTCAGAGAAGAGACAGAGAACACCATCAGCTTATAACTGCTTCATCAAGTAATGTTTAACGACACAACATTGTATAGACCATAAACTTCAAATTCTGAATTCTAACTTCAGTATTAGCTTAATGCAGAGAAGAGATTAAAAGGATAAAGGCTCAAAACCCAGACATGACCCACAAGGAAGCTTTCAGTACAGCTGCACAAAATGTAAGGCTTTTTAAAACTGCATAGTAACTTGGAAGCCATTTAAGATTGTTGAATGAACCACGAGTTTTTTCATGAAGAAAGGTACTTTAAGCTAAATCCTTAGCATATTTGTTCATTTTTAGTGGGCCTATTTCCCCCCATCTCAGTTGTAAAGGAGACCAAGACAGCTGTAGCCACACAGAGCAGTTGAGGATTTGGACTCCCATGTAAAGCCTCATGATGCTGAGGTAAAGGCATAATTATTTGAAAAACTGAATAGTTACTTCATGTCATAAACCACATGATTCTCATTATAACTTAAACACAGTCACTTTAGTAAATTAAAGCTTGTTTATTAGTAGGTGCTTCTTTGTATTTGGCATTGCAATTATAGTGTCACTTGACCCTTTCTTTAAGAGAAATAATACATGTAGGCTCCTCCATTCATTCAATAGGGAAGACTTATCCTCATGATGTTTGACCAATCAAAGTGACATAGAACATTGTCATTACAAAGGTGCCATAGATAATTATAAATTATAATCAGGGGCACATATAGTATCATATGCCATTGATTTACAAGGCTTTCTCTATTATTTAAATAATTGAATGTACTAAATATCAGTGCCCTTTGAAACATTATATTAATATGCCAGATGCTATAAGTAGCCAAGAAATTTGAAGAAGAGTACTTGAAAGCAGCAGAAACAACTTAGGATAATAAGACATGATAATACTAATATAAAATAATGATAATTTTTGTAATGGGATCCTAGTCACTGGCCTGACACTGTCCTTCATAACTTTCTAAGGTAATGTAGATGTAATTCCCGGACAACTTTAAGCCTACCCTGTTTCTAATCTAGTACTTTACCATTGTAATGAGTGTATGACTTGACTTCATATGTGAAACTTTCAGGTCAATGAAGAAGGCCAAGGTTTCCGTGGAAGAAAGGTTGCAAGGAATTCCATCTTAGCAAAGGACACCGTTTCAGTGAAAAAGGCTCAGCAGCATACATAACAAGAATCTGTTCTCTGTCTCAACATTAAAGTTGCCACTATATCTTTTGCCTTCTGAAGAAAGATGCTTCTTGGAATGAAAACAAATAAGTAGGATAGAAGTTGACAGTTTGATATTTTAGGCTTTAGGAAGAGCTTAATATTTGATAGTTTTGACTGATACCTTTGTTTTCAAGCATACCATCTTCATTAGTCTTCAGGATCACACAATGTTTTATGGTTAATTAGGAGTTCCTTGATTCTAATTAGCAAGTGCAAGTTCTCAAGGGCTAATTTATTGTAAGTTATGGTGTCCGGAACCGGTAGAAAGAAAGAAAAATAGTAACTTTTTACTAAGGGAGAGAGAGTTATAGGCTAGAGCAAGCCTCTATCAATAATTTTGGTTCATTTGAATTAACTACAGTACTGTCAAATTTATACAAATGTAGAATGATTCCAAAGACAGCTTCTTTTACAATCAACATGCCAAAAATAAGTATCCAAAAGAAAAAAACAAGAAAAATTAAAATAAACTTTGAAAATTACAAGAAGTACATATAAAAGACTTGAATCACTTTTGTTGCATTGAAGGCTCACACTAGGCCAAATATTATACATAGCTATTATATGCATCATGGAATCAGGATGTTAACTCACAAATCTTAAGGGAAATACTGAACAAATAAAGATTACAACTTTCTTGTTATAATTAATCATCATTAGTAATAATTCCTGATCCATCTTTAACTATACGGTGGCAGAGCTCTCACTCTTCCCTTGTAGGATTATTGTGAGTACTCCCTTGATTATTTCCAATGTTTCCTTCTTGCTAATCCTGGTCCCCTTTGAAAATATCTACCTGAAAAGTAACATAAAACTGATATCAATATGCTGCTGATAACTCATCTATGTTAATTTTTTTCTCCTTTGGGTTAGTTGGTAATTTTCAAACTCAAGTCCTAATTATACATAGATTAATAGTCATAAACTGCTGTTTGCCTGCATATGAATCTTTATAATTACTTCATTTTTTCACACCTTAGTTTTAAATTTCTAATGAAGCTGATCCTTTGAAAGACATGTAAATATAGATCTCTTACTCGTGAATGGTCTGGGAGGGATAACTTGCAAATATGCTCTAAAGAACTCCTTATTCTCCTTTTGCAATTCTTTCCACACTGCAAAAGGAATATAATTTCACATAACACCAAGTGTAACATAACATAGATAGAGTACTTCATAACATATATTTTGTTTTCAGGACACGGATTTCAAGAGCACTCATACACAAACAAACTCAGAGTATGATAAAAAGGATTAGGACCTGTGACTGTAACAAGTGGCTTAATCCCTGCATGTTCAGCTAGTGCCTTTATGCATTGGTCTTGACTCATGTGAAAGAGCATGCATCTCTCTATGAGATTCTGAACCTGCATTTTCCATGCATGAAGGGTTTGTGACTTATAATATTCAAAACAAGCCAAAACTCATATAATAATAATAATTCTCTTTAAAGTAAACTATAAAGTGTCCAACATATATATATAAATAAATATAATAGAAGGGAATCAGGTAGATTACCATCCTAATATAACTATAAGGATGGCAATACAAACAAGGAAGGGGGTATTGATGACTGTGATGCATTGTGCTTCTGTAGCTGGCTAGCTGTGGACAAAACAAAGAGAATAAAGAAAGAAATAGGAAGAAAGCAAAACAAACGGAAAAAGTACATGAGAGGGAAGATATTTTGAGGGGGGTTTTATATATATAGTAAAGTTAGTATATAAATGTGTGTCATATGGTGTTATCCACACTATCTAGAGTGAAGGGCCAAATAGCTCAAGAAATCCAAGTGATAGATTCACCTCATCTTCAAAGAGATAAGAAGAGTGGTGTTCCATTATGTCCCTCACTTTTCCCTCTCTTTTTTCCTTAAGTTTTTTTTCTTAAAGCTTGAATTTTGTGTGCTGATTATGACAAAAATGTGGACATGCCTATAGCCACTTAAACAAAGGACAGTGAGCTTTTATAACGTAAATTAATACTGCCACATCTCAGGGACCCTACATTCTTGAAATGCCATTGCCATGAATATGTGGAGTGGTCCCCTAGTGCAGAGGAACCACTTGTTTCCAAACAGATGAAACGATACACTGTGGAGATTCAATTCAACGTGAAAAGAAACAGAAAAGACGAAAAAAAAAAGAATAACATTACCCTAACTAACAGGTTCCCATTTCTCAAGCAATTTCATATATTGTACTAAGTTCCAGCATCAATCAATAAACAGAAAAAAAAAAGGAAAGGAAATTCAAAACGGGACTATTGTAGTATTGTTTTGGCCCAAAATGGGCAAACTTACCTAATAGGTGTTACACCAAAGAGAAATGAAGAGAAAAAAAGAGAGAGTAGAGAGAGAAACGTGGATGTGATGGGTGATGTGATGGAGAGAACTAGAAAAAAAAGTGTGTTGTATAAGTTATTGTATGATTTTTGGTTGTATGAATTTATTAACTCCAAGTTCTTCTCTCATGTACGTATTAGCATATTTGTTATTTTTTTTCACGGTGGAAGTGTGCATACTGCATATTATTGAAAGCTTGGAGTAAGAGTGGGCTTCTCTTGTTTGCTTTTCTTAATTGTTTAATTTTTTGTTTACTAACAATTTGTGCAATGTTTGGGGCTGTTCATTTAATAAAATTTGATATGTATAAACATTGTTACTTAGCGTCATATACTCTGATAGAAAATTTAATTTATAGTAATCACATAAATTATTAATTTTTATTTAATATTTATTAGCTATGATAATTTAATAAATTTTCAAATATTTTAAAGAAAAGAATATTGTCTTTTTATAAGTCTCGCTTTATTTAAATAGACTATATATAAATATTTATAACATAAATACATATAAAATAAATAAATTAATAAATTAAACAAATTGAATGTTAGACTTACTCATACCTTCAAAACTTGTATATATCCCTTTGAAAATTTAACAATAATCAAAGGTAATACATTTGCCGATCTAGTAAGTGTAAAATTTATTCTTCCAATTAAATAACCTTTTTTCCTTGGTCTCCATTTCTCCTGGTCAACATCATATATGAATATTGTAGGAAAATCACTGTAAGCCAAGTATTTGGCTTCATTATATTTATAATTAGCTTCCATCCAAGCAATAAATGGAGTTTTCTTATCCCTAGAACAATCAACAACATTGTCAATTTTATCTCTATCAATAAATACTACAACTTGTTGGTGAAGTAAATGGAAAGTTAATCTCTGAACAGGAGGTCATCTGTGATGTATATCAAATTTGAAGATTCTCCAAACTGATTCACATAGGGACAGATATTTGTAATCATAATATTGTTGAATTTCATCCACTATGCACCAACTCCACCATCTACGCACTCATGGAAATAGTTACTCTATCATCCCCTTTGTTGATATACTTAAATAGATATTTGATTGAGTTTGACTTGTTGCAATATTCGATATTCACATGAGCTTGATAAGAGTTTCGGATTGTATGAATGACAAATCTGCTGTCCAACTGAACCCTGCGTCTTATTATTGATATTCTAGAATCTCTTCTTCGATATATTGTATCACCATCACTATCAAAAAAGTTTTTGAAACAAAAATTTTGGGAAATTATTTTGAACATCTTCCATTTTTCATGCATGGACACTCTCTGCGAGCACGACCACACGGACAATGGACCATATAAGAGAGGATACCATTTGAAAGAGTTTTGGATACTTGTCTGAATTTGGTAGTTCAACGCATATAACTGAATCAATAACTTCAACACTATTTAGCTTATCAGTTGGATCCAACCCCAATAAAAATATGTGCATGTGGTAAACCACGTTTTTGAAATTCTATTGTGTACATTCCTGTAAGAAAAGTGTGTGGAAATCAATTACCGATTAAAAAATTGGTTATACTTGCATTTACTTTCCCAAAAAATTCTCCATTCTTGAAATAACACATCAATTGATCCAGTTTTGTCCGAAACATTTGACATGAAATATCATGCCTATCATATGCATTTAAATATCGAGCATTTGCATGTCTTTCAGTCTCAAGCCATTAAGGATTGTAAGTAACTATTAAGAATAAGTTCAGACATCCAAAACGTCTACATATAGCCATAACATCTTAACAATTGTTAAACATGTAACGTATGTCGAAACACACAGGAAACACTAGAAGGGGGCTCAATAGTATTTTTATAAACCTTAACATTTTCCGGAAACCTCTTCGTAATATGAGTTTTAAGAAGTTTCAAACAGGTTTGAAAGTTGTCTGAAGTTCAGTTCCTTGTCTAAAATTTTCAGACAGAGGTACTAAAACAGTTTTTGCAAATTGTGTTTTAATAAATACTTATAAGAACCCATTTCAAAAACCATCTTCTCGTTAGTTGAAATCAAACGTAAAAAGTTAAGAGTACGAGAAACACTCAGCCAGATTTATCTTGGTTCACTCACTCCACTTATGAGCTACGTCTAGTCCCAAAGCCAACAAACTTCTGGATTTTCCACTAATCTGAAAGATTACAAGTATTGTTTTCTACTAAGCCTCTTCAGGCTCAAAGCACCAAGTATTCTTTCTTCAACCAAGCCTCTCCAAGCTCTCAGACAAGTATTCTTTCTTCTACTAAGCCTCTCCACGCTCTTACTCCAAGTATTCTTTCTTTCACCAAGCCTCTCTAGGCTCTCAGAACTTCAAAGTGTTTACAGCTAAATGATACACTATGGAGATTCAATTCAACGTGAAAAGAAACAGAAAAGACGGAAAGAAAAGAATAACATTACCCTAACTAACAGGTTCCCATTTCTCAAGCAATTTCATATATTGTACTAAGTTTCAACATCAATAAACAGAAAAAAAAAGGAATGGAAATTTAGAACGGGACTATTATAGTATTGTTTTGGCCCAAAATGGAAAACTTACCTAATAGGTCTTACCATGCTTCTTCGTGTCGATTAGCTTTTCTTATCCATGGAAAAATAAATTAGACATCCTATTCTTCGTATCTTGATGGAGTCCAGCAAGCTCCAATACTTCAATGGTAATTGAGGGTGAAGGACTGAAGGTTGGTGTGTACATGCAACACTCAATCTAGGAGTCAATAACTTTGTGTTTGAAAGAAACAATTGAGAATTCCTGATAATTTAAATTTTTAAGAATTTCAATTGTTTCAAATTCAGTTGATATTCCTTTTTTGAATTTGTTATTTGGATGAAAAAACTTAAATTTCTTTATTTTTAAAATTCTTTATTTAAATAAAGAAATCAAATTCCTCCATTTTTAATTTTTTTATTATTTTAAATAAATAACATAATAATAGAATTTAAATAATTTAAACAAATAATTTTGAACTGAATGTTCCTCCAAGGCGACGACCAGAGTGACGGAAATACGGCGAAGGCGAAGGAGAATACGGTGGCGGAACACCATCGGGGGTACCTGCAAAAGGGACTGTGACGATCAAGTCAATGATCTTTCTGATATCTAACTATATTAGAAAACGAGATAGATGTCACCTGATTCCAATGTATATTTATAGCTAAATCCGTTATGGGGTTAGTTAGGCAATTATAATTGGTTACCAACAACGCACCCCAACGTCCCGTAACTCACGCGCTAACATATACGTCGGGAGGAGTTGTCGGTTTAATATGTAGGAGGTGTCGTTGATGGCTTAGCCTTACGTCGGCCATGCTGAGGTACTTAACATTTGCCCCCCAAGTCGATCGGCTTCTCGACTTAATGTCTTTATTGAATACGTCGTTAAACGACTTCAGAACTCTTTTTCGGAAATTGAGGTCTGCAGCTAATGGGACAAATAGGGCCAGACCCATTGGAAATCCCAACCCATTACTGTACTAGGAGTTTACTTCTTAAATTGCCTTTCAAACTTTCGTGCATCTATTTGTCTTCTTCGCGACTCTTCGAAGCTTCTCTGTTTTCTTCAAAAGAACATATGCCCTTTGAGCCAAGTGGTCTGGACATTTTTCTGCGTGATTTTTGTGAGCAATTTCTCAGGTACTTCGTGATCCTTTTCGCCTTTGCTCTTTGTGTTTTTGTTCTGTTTTTATTGTCTTTTCTGCTATTAGCTAGGGTCTCTAAGAAACCTTTTAATGGCAGAGGGGTTAGTGAGGTCTTTATAGTGGATGATAATGTCGAAGAGGCTGTTGGGTGTGATTTGCGCTTTAGGAAGCGGCACCCTCGGTAGGTTGCTGTAGTTGTTCCATAGGCCCCGGTTGGCCATGAAATTTTAGGAAGCAGAGTTTCGTTAGTCGAATCTCCCTTTTATTGCAGATTGAAAATTTGCGAACTGCTTTACGTTTGAGTAGTGGGAGATATGTCCCGTATTTCGAGGTTTTTCGGATGGCAAAGATTATTCGTTCTTATGCCGACTCATCATCCTCGAAATTGGAATCTGAAGATGATGAGTGTAATCATTTGTTGGATCAATATGACAGGACCGACATGAATCACCGAAAATGCAAAACATCTCCAACTTCGGAATATCCTCCACCTCCCAATTCGGACAATCTGGCTTGGGTAGACATGGAGCCTTTAGGAACCCGTTGTTGGTATTCTTCAGCGGAGGAGTTGTCGCTTACTTTTGGTCAAGTAACTATTTCTCCCTCGGGTCATGAAGATGAGTGGGAGTTGTCACTTCCCGGTGAGAATGATCGGATTTTCTCACAAGGAAATGCAGAAAAGCCTTTCCTTCTGATGTATAAAATGTTTTTTGAGGACTTGGGTGTCCGACTTCCTTTTACCGACTTCAAGGTTGGTGTTCTTCAGTTTCTACAAGTGGTGCCTTCACAATTGCATCCAAATGGGTGGGGTTTTATCAGGTGCTTCCAATTGTTATGCGAAGCTTTAGACATTCCATGTACTGTGGATTTGTGTCTCCATATGTTTCGGCCATTCCCTGTTGTAGATAAAGAGGACGGCGATCAGAAGTTTTGGCTTACCTTAAAGACTGGTTTATGGGATAAGTTGTTTATTCCTTATCATTCAACTTATAAGCATTGGAAGGAGAGATTTGTATTTGTAAAGGCGAAGGGAAAGGGTAAAGATCATCTTATGGAGGGGAATGGAACCTTTCGTTTTCCTCCGTATTGGATTTTGGCTCATTTTGAGAAGGAGACAAAGGAGTATATTATCTCGGCGAAGGAGTTATCTCGAGCCGAGCAAGAGGCCGTAGCTCGTCTTCGAAAGTTCGTGGACGACGAAGTGGGAGTTTTGACATGTCAATCAATTTTGTTAGATACCTGTCGAACTTGAGAGAAAGATTACGTATAACCTTTTATTTGTTTCTTTTGCGAATCAGTCTCCTTTTTCTAACGATTTTCCTGTGCAGGAGATATGCCGGTTTCAAATCAAGCTTGGTTGCTGAAGAAAGAAGGCTGCCATAAAGATTGTGACTAACGAATCTCCGACATTAAGGAGCGAAGATGAGAGGACTTCTCCTTGTGAGGGACCGAAATAAAAAAGATTGAAGGTTGACGAGAAAGTTTCTGGGAAGTCCCCCGAGGCATCTACTACTGTTGTTAACCAGGTAGCTGCTGACTTTCTTTTTTTCTTTAAAGTCTAGATGGGCTGGCTAGATTTAGATGAAAAAATAGCACAATATATTTTGTTGGAATGTCGGGCGGCCTTCTCGGTTGCAACCCCGAAGACTTTGATAGAATTTTTATCTCAAATCAGCGTCTGTGGTTTACGCGGTGCTGCTATGGCATAATTCTTTAAATACTCAGTTAAGGAGTTGTCGACCTTTCCCGAGATTAAGATGAACATGACAAGGTTGATCGAGAAGATGTGCGACGATGAAATCCAGATGCAGATGGCTTTGGCCAAGGTAAAAAAACTTGAGGAAGATCAAGAGAAGGAGAAGCAAGAAAAACTTACTTTTAATGAGTCTTTGCGGGCCAAGACAATGACGTTGGAGGAGGCTGAGGCGAAAATACTTGCTTTGGAGGAATGCTTAAGGAAAGAAAAGGAGCCTGCTGCTGAAAATGAGGCAAAACTCAAGGTTGATTTGCAGGAGGCCGAGGATGGGTGGGATGAGTCGGCTGATCTTTACTTTCATACTGCTATTGAGCAGATCAAATATCTAAATCCTTTCGTGGAAATCAACACTTGAGGTATGGATACGATGTGTGTAGCATATGATGGTAAGTGGTACCAGGTGCTAGGCGAAGGGTGGTATGAGACTACTCTTGGTGATGTTGAACCAATTTCTCCTCCTGAGAAGTAATTGGTAATTGTACCTACCCCTCAAATGGCCTCTGAAGAAGAAGTTGTCGATGTTCAAGGGAAAAAGGATTGAAGGGTCGGAATGTCGACTTTATGCATGTAATGTTCTTGTTTTGTTTAAACAATACTTTGTTAAAGATCGTATAACTTAATATTAGAATTTGGTCTTTATATGTATCGGGACAATCGTCGCTAGCCAAACGAGACTATCACTCTAACCCAAATCGTCAACAAGGGTCGACATTTAGGAACACTTTTAGGACGAGGTGGCTACGACCTTCCGGGGCTAGTCGGAAGGTGAGCTTCTCATGAGAAACAAATTTAAAATAAAGTGAAAATGATTTGTATGGAAAGGTAATCGAAGGAAGCAACTTTATTAGATGTAATACATTTTAAGCTTGGCAGCAATCCAGGTTCTCGGAATTGCTTGTCTAAAAAGAGTTTCTAAAACATAAGCACATGTATCGGTTTTACTAACGACCCTATAAGGCCCTTCCCAATTCTCGAATAATTTGCCTTGTGAAGCGTTCTTATTGCCTATGTCGGCTCTTCGAAGGATTGATCTCCGACGTCAAATTGTCTCGAAATGACCTTTAAGATTGTATCTCTTTGTTGAATGTCTTTTTATTACGACTTCTCTTATCGCTGCTCTATCTCTTACTTCTTCAGTAACATCTAATTCTTCGCGTAGCGCTTGATCGTTCTGACTTTGCTCAAAATTAATTGTTTTGAGACTAGGTTTTCTGATTTCTACCAGAATCGCGACCTCTGATCCGAAAGTTAGCTGAAAGGGAGATTCACCTATTGTGGAATGAGGGGTCATGCGATACGCCCATAGTACATGAGGGAGTTACTCCACCCAGTTTCCTTTAGCGTCGTCGAGTCTTCGCTTCAAACCTCTTAGAATTATTTTATTGGCTTCCTCAACCTGATCGTTAGTTTGTGGGTGCTCAACAGAAGTGAAGTGGTGTCGGATATGAAGCCCCGACAGGAGTTCTCGGAAATTCTTGTCGGCGAACTGAGTGTCATTATCCGTAATTATGGTCCTTGGAATGCCAAAATGACATGATTTTCCTTTGTATGAATTTTTGGACATTGCTAGAAGTGATTCGTGCGAGTGGCTCCGCTTCAATCCACTTAGTGAAGTAGTCGATGGCGGGTAACTAGGAACTTAACCTGTCCTAGAGCTGTCGGGAATGGGCCGAGAATATCAATTCCCCATTGGGCAAAGGGCCAAGGTTCTATTAACGAAATTACATCCTTGGGAGGGGCGCAAATTATGTCGCCATGTCTCTGGCAGGAATTACACTTTTTGACATACTGGAAGCAACCATTTTCCATGGTTGGCCAATGATATCCTTCACGCAAAATCTTCTTACTCAAGGATTTGGATCCCAAGTGGTTTGCCACAAGAGCCCTCATGTACCTCAGTTATCACATAGTCCACCTCGTCAGGTTAGATGCATCGAAGCAGAGGTTGGGATAATCCGCGGCAATAGAGTTGTCCTTTGTATAGGCAGAATTTCGTGGCCCATCGTTGGATCTACCGAGCCTCTTTATCCTTGTCGAGGACACGTCCATTCTCTAAGTATACTTGGATTGGCGTGATCCAGGGTTGGTCCATATGTATGTCAGCCTTGATGGATGGTGTTGCTACTGTTTCCTGGACAACCGACTTGTTATTTCCGGTATGACGACTTCTTGCTAGCTTGGAGAGGATGTCGACTCGGGTGTTGCGTTCTCGGGGTACACAGGAGATTTGAAAATTAGGAGTATAAAAGGTTTTCATAAAAAGGAAATAGGTTAAAAAGGGTTTAAAACTATTTAAAAGGGCATAACATTGTCCTTTTTTGGCTCAAGCGAGAAATGGCTCGCTTGAACGAGTGGGAATGGAAATTTGGAATTTCCATTCTATGAGATTTTCACTCAAGCGAGAGCTTTTTCCCGTGAGTGAAAATATCAGTCCAAATGGGGTAAATTGAAGTTGGCTAAACGTCTCTAGAAGGGGGGGGGGGTTGAATAGAGACTTGAAAATATTGTACCTGAAAATTCAGATTCAATCTAAGGTGGATCTCAAGTCTGTGACTTGGAACTCATATTGAATCTTAACTCAGCGGAAGGTTAGGATTAAGAAAGCTTTAGCTCAGCAAAGGTTAAGCTTAATTAGCTCAGCAAATGTTAAGCTTATCTCAGCAAAGTTAAGACCTTGAAAGAGAATGAGTGAGACTACTAATTGATCTCAAGTTGAGATGAGATAGACTTGAGATGTGAGATGAGATGCAGAGACAGGTCTTAGTTATGCAAAGATTTAATCAAATGTAATTTGTTTCAAACAGATAGGTCTCAGGTATTAGAGATGTACAATATAAATAAAGAGATAGGGAGAAGAGATGCACACTAAGATTTATACTGGTTCACCCACAACCTTGGGCTACGTCCAGTCCTCACAACTTGTGAGATTTCCACTATTGATAATCACAACCAATTACAAGTATTCTTACAGCCTCTTTAGGACGTCCCTCACACAAGCATAGGCACTCCTACCTTGGTTGAGTCTCAAGTATTCTTTGTTCTCAACTGCCTCTTCAGAAAACTCATGCAGTATTCTTTGTTTTCAACTGCCTCTCCAGGCATCGTATGCAGTATTCTTTGTATTCGACTGCCTCTCCAAGCAACTCAGTGAGTATTCTTGTTACAGTGCCTCTTAGTGCTTTTCTGGTGGAGTCTCTGCTGTGACAGTGTACTTGCGTTGACTTGCTTTTGTTGCTGAGACTCTGTCTGACCTGAGTCTGATGTTTGCATCTGATCTTTGTGTCTCAAGTCTGAGTCTTATGTTTGCATCTGATCTCTGCGTCTCAAGTCTGAGTCTAATGTTTGCATCTGATCTCTGCGTCTCAAGTCTGAGTCTCATGTTTGCATATGATCTTTGCGTCTCAAGTCTGATTCTGCATCTCAAGTTGAGTCTGCATCTCAAGCTGACTTTGGATCTCATCTTTGCTTAGCTTCATACTTCAAAGTGCTTCTTTGTCATGCTTGGGATGAGTCTGATCTTACAATATGAGTTTGGGCCTGTCTCAATCTGACTTTGCCATTGAGCTTGGCTCAAGCTGACTTTGAATCTCTTCTTTGCTTAGCATCTTCTATTCTAATCTTATCTCTTGATTCTGAAGCTAAGTTTGAGTCTCATCTGTTAGTAGCTCTTGCATTTGACCGATGATCCTTCCTTTTAAGTTTGTACGTGAGTCTCTTCGTTGAGCATGAGATAGCATATGTGCTTGAGTCTGCATCTGATCTTAAGTCTGCGTCTGAAGATGAATTTTTTTAGATTGAAAGTCTCTTTAGCATCTCAGCTTGTCTTAACATAAGAGAAAATTATCCTGCAATATGAGAAGCTGCAAACACTTGAGCACACAGTTAGTAGAAACAAGACATCTCAGATATTCATCTTTTATATTTCCGCTTTCTTGAGTCTCAAATATACAAGACATCTCAGATATTCATCTTTTATATTTCCGCTTTCTTGAGTCTCAAATATTGGTTCATTGTTGAGCTCAACTTGATTCAGCTTGATGGTTAGCATTTCTAGTAGAGACTCTTTCTGACTGTAGCTAAGACTTCACTTTGATGTGCACCTCTCTCAACTTAGGCTATCTTCAGATTCAACCATTCTAAGCTTCTGAAGACTTTCTGATAAAGGATATGTCTAAGGCCTTCTTCTGAAATTACCTTCAGCATATAGAACATTTAAGCTTTGCCCATTCTTCATAAAGAATTGTGAAGTCTGATGTTTCTTATCATTAGGATTCTGATCTTTCTGAATCTCAGGAAAGACTTACATTGATTGCTCAATCTCAGGCTGGCCTTTATCTTCATCTTAAGTCTGACCTTTATCCTTCTTGCTTAAGTGAAAATGAGGCAGAGAATAGGGGGTTCTCTGCCTGATTTTTGCTTAAGTGAAATGGTGCCCACTCAAACGAAAATCACATTCTTTCTCAAGCAAGAAAGCGACAAAGAGCTTTTGGGTCATTCTCGCTCAAGCGAGAAATGTCTCGCTTGAGCCAAAACGCGTGAGATTAGTGTTTAAAACCATAAAGCTAAGGTTTCTAATTCATAACCTACCTTCTTTCACCTGACTAGAGAGAAATTAGAGAGAGCGCTCAAGCTTGGTTTCAAGATGGAGGAGAAGAAGGGAGCTCAACACCACACCTCAACCACCTCTTTCCCTTTCTCTTGGAGTTGATTAGGTGAGTGTAACTCACACACTCACTTTCATATTGGTTGTGTTAATCCTCAATGATCCCCCCTCATCTAATCCATTTCCTTCTTTGCTTGTGTTTTGAATATTGGATGATCATTGATGTTGGTTCTAGGGATTATCTTTTTAATGAGAATGAATATTGAAATTAATATGCCTAGACCTAGGGTTTTAAATTCATGGGGGTTGAGAGGGGTTTTGGGAATTCATGTATGTGGTCCTTACTATCATGTAAATGTAGTATTAATATTATTGTGGAACTTAAGTAAAGCACTCATGATTGATGAATTCAAGTATAAATGAATAATAATATGTTTGACTTCGGCCTCATGGGTCTTGGACCGTCATGTTTAAAAGGAATAATATCATGTTCGACTTCAGCCTACCGGGTCTGGGACCATCATGTTATATGTTCGATAATAATTGATTCAGGTAATCGTAAAGTCTATATGTCCCCAAGGGAGACGTTCCTTGTAGTCTGAGCTCAAGTATAGCCTCATGTCATGTGATAAGACCCTTGTTGCTGGGTATAGTAACTCATTTTTAATTATGGGTTCAAGTTTTCAGTTATGTTGTGCATGCTCAATTTATTGTGATTATGTTGTTGCATTGCATTTTCTTCCTCCCCACACCTGCATGCGCTGTTTATGCTCACTGAGACACTAGTCTCATAACATGTTTGTGGATTACATTTTAGATGCCCAAGATCCTCCTCAGGATGGTCGATGAGGGAATTGGAGCTGTTGGAGTTTATTGTTCATATTCCGTCTTTTGTATATTACACATGAGTTTGTAATATTTTGGAGATTTCATTATATATGTCTAGCTCTTGGTGGGCATTTTTTATTTGATGAGAACATATGTAGTTTACTATTCAGATTATGCTTACGTATACGTTGGACTGCTTAAGCAAATCAAATGTATGTTTATTGATATCGTTAATGTCGTGAAAAATAATTCCCTTAATTTGAGACTTGTGCTTCCAATGGTTATAAATCTTGAGTTTTCATAATTAGGACATTACAATACACACCTTTTCTCATGCATCATGTCTTATTCTTTCAAACAATCACAATACAATTATTGTATAACAAACAAACTTCCACGACTATGAAAGCCTTAGAAAGTCGAACTATATAATACCAAAGAAGACAATTTATTTCAGTCATTCAATTGAATAAAGTATCATACTTTATGCCAAACATTCATAACAATCAATTAGTAATTTAATCACACATTTCGCTTACTTTTTCCTTACTAAGGTCATGACACACACACACACATATATATTTATAAAACAAGGTGATACTTTTCAATTTCCAATCCAAGTACACTTCTTACATCCATTACTCCTAAGCAGATTTTAAGTTGTAAGTCTTTAAAGGACCTTTCCACTCACTAAATGTTTACACTCAAGAATGTGTTTACACTCAAGAATGTATCCACTCGTGTATGTCACTAGTTTTGGTTTTTTCTATAATGTTTCACTCTAGCCTTTTCTACTCATGTAAGGTTTGATTAGGCTTTAGAAAACCAAACGGTGAGACTTTACCACTACCCGAACTAGAAACGCACGAGCAATTGAAGTTATCCACCAAAAGGTAAGAAATTGTCTAAGACAAAACCAGGAATTTAATTTGGCAAACAAGAAAAACTAGCTAGAAAAAGACTTATACACAAGAATAGACAGTAAACAAGATAAAACATACAAAAATTTAAAAGAGAATTGTTTTTAGTTTTATTTTTTATTCAAGAGGTAAAAGTTACCAAAAGTTGCAAAAGTTTTAAAAAACTTGCAGTTACAACTCAAATGGAATTGGATACAAGTAAATTGAAAATTACAATAGAAAGGGATGAAATGTTGGGCTCTTTCTTACTTCAATTTTTATTTAACTAAAGAGGATTGATTTTTCCTCTACACATATTTTATTTTAATTTTCTTTTTTTAATTCTTTTTCTTTTCTTTTCCTTTTTTTTACTATTTCTTTTGTTTTTTATTTCTTTTCTTTTTGACTTTTCTATCTTTTGTATATTTTCAAATTTTCAATATTCCCCAATATAAATATTACAGAAATTACAAAATAGATCCCTATTCTAAAGAAAAATTGTGTGTATCTTACCTAAAAATAGGACAAAAAATGATGTACCAAAAATGGTAAAAATTGACCGCTTTCTAAAACTGGCTCAAAATTTTTGTTGGCAACTTGAATGAAAAATTTTACCAAAATGAGTTTAGCATTTCCTTGATTACAGAAATTGGTAAAAATAGAAAACAAATGCTCTTGATAATATTTACGGATTAAAACTGAAAAAAAAGTGGGAAATTCAACATGGAATTGTTGAATTTTCTACTAATTTCCCGGTTAAAACCCAGCCTAGAACTAAGTGTTTTGCGTAATCAACCACACATTTCCTAAGGATTTGCTAGCGTATAGTTCAAAATTGAAATGGGAATAAAAGAAAAAAAGACAAAATTGAAGCAGAAAATTGGACAAAATAGGGTCCAAAAATAGCGCATAGAATGAACAAAATAAGGAGAAAAATGCACAAAATAAAGAGTAGAAATGTAGAGGGGACGAATTGAAATTAAATGAATGGGGAAGACTGAAATTAAATGGCAGAAAAGAAGAGGGGATGAGCAGAATTAAAAGGATGAGGAATTGACAGAAAATTAAAGGGGGTGAGCGGAAATGAAAAGGATGGGGGTTGAGCAGAATTAAATGACATAAATGAAAATGAGAAAGGAGGTGGAATGTGGATTGAATTGATGTAGGTGAACGATATTTAGAAAATGGAAACAACAGCGTTCCCACTTACCACACTCCACCACAATCAAACAAGCAGAAATAGCAAGAACAATTAAGAACAAGCGAGAACAATTTCCAGAGGCATTAAATCGAGCACCTAAGGGGTGGATATTGCGCGACCCATTTTAGCCCCTATACTACACCGGTTCAAGTAAACAAGCAGGCAAACAGAAGCTGTAGAGCAGCAGAAGAGCACCTCGGGCTCAAAACAGTCCAAGAGTCCAACAATTATAAAGAAATGGAACTTGAATACATGGAAAAGGTAAGAAAAAATCCAAAACTTCTGCACCTATTTTGCAGCATAAACTGCACCAATAATGGATGAAAATGACTCCAAATAGCTCCAAATTCGTAGAGCTATGATTACCAATTGATAGAAGTTGTTTTACTGGATCTAGAATTGAAGCAGGAGAGTCATGGGTGATGTTAGAAATCGGTCAAATGGGTAAAAATGAGCAGAAAAGCAATGCATAAAACGAGATAAAAAAGGAAGAGGAAACTTAGAAAGCTACTAACCACTAAAACTCACTAAAACTAGCGCCCTACTTAAGCTAATGTTAACTATCAAAATTAAAGTTAAGCAAATTACAAGAAAATCCTAATTATAAATGAAATTAATACTAAAATTAATCCTAATACTAAAATATGGGTATCATGATTCCTTGACCCAAGGTTGCCCAATAGAGAGTTTACCCAAAAAAAGTAAATCAAAATTGGGTAGCTTGTGGGTCAGGTCTCATGCGCACAAGGATAGACTCCAGAAGTCTAGAGTTCCACTTCCAATTGTCATCAAGAGAGAAAATGAGGTAAGTGGAGAAGCAAGTGGTGAGTGGAAATTTGGCCAAGGGAAGAAGAGGAGGAAAACAAATGACTTCTCCAACAAGTCTTGATCCAATGGTTAAGGTTTTGACACCACTTGATGATGGATGACCAAGATTGTTCACTTTTTTAAAAAGTAAAAAGTAAAATGCTACTTTTTCTTACACCATGTAAGCTTTTAGTAACTTTAATCACATCAAGGTATGATTACCCATGTTGGTCGAATTTTAGTGTGTGGGAGGGTTAAAGGTAGTTTGGTCATGATTAAAATATTATTGCAAGGGTATTTTAGTAATTTCATATATTAAAATATAAAACAGTTAGGAAAAAGTGTAGAAAATTTATTTTTAATATCTTAACACATTTTTCATTCCAAAGTATATTTCCAAACAATTTTATCAATTTTCTATAATTAAAAGTTCATATAGACTATAACACATACAATAGGAGTATATATTTTGGGAATTTCACTTGTTAAAATATTATAAAAATTCCACAAAAATTATTTTATTATCCTAACATGTTTTCCATCATAAATTACTTCTTTACTCATCGTTATCTCTGCTACACTTAAAAACACAGTTTACTCTACAAGACACTCACCAGGGGCACTTTGGTCATTTGTCTTTAATTGATTCAGAAAAATCCACAAAAATTCCTAATAAATCCCAAAAATTATATAATCAAAGAAGATGAACTTATTTGACTTAAAATCCTTAGGAATCACACCCCTACCTACTATCCTAATTTTACCACTATTAATGGTAATTTTGAGCAGGAAAAATGCGGATGTTGACACAAAAAGAGATTGAAAAAAAGTCTTGGATAGTCTCATTCAACTTAAGAAGTCTCTGCAGCGGGATTATGAGCTAATTCTTCGACAGGATGAGATATCATGGTTTCAAAAGTCTAGTGAATATTGGGTTCCTTTCAGAGATCGGAATACTATATTTTTTTCACATACATATTATTGTTAGAAGGAAAAGGAATAAGATTCACGACTTATTTCTGGAAGGGGGTGTTTAGTGCTTGGATGGAGAAGTGTTAAAAAATAAAGCAAATAAGTTTTTTGAAAATTTGTTTGCTACCAAAGATGTTGTTAACACTTCAGTTTTATATTTAGATAATATCTCTCGGTTGAGTGATGAAGTATCTTAAGCTCTTATTGCTCCTGTGACTAAAGATGACGTCAGAATGGTTGTGACGAGTATGAAATCCTTTAAGGCAATAGGGTCGGATATGGGTTTCAACCATATTTTTTAAAAAATATGGCCACCTTGTGGGAGATGATATTTGGAGAGTAGTTGTCAATGCTTTCCAGTATGATCTCTGTTGGAAATGTTGATTGTCCAATTCCTAAGGTTGATAGTCCTATGAATTTTAAGGAGTATCGACCTATCGGTCTCTGTAACATTACTTATAATATTATCTCAAATGTTTTGGTAGTTCGTTTGCGACTTTTTCTTTCAGTGTATGTTTGGTTCTAACGAGGGGAGGGGAGGGGAGGTGAGGGGAGTTGAGATGATATTTTATCTTGTTTGGTTCGAGGAGGGGAGGTGAGGGGATGTGAAGCCTTTGTTGTTTGGTTCACAAGGGGAGGGGAGGGAAAATAAAACTAATTTACTTTCATACCCTTTGACTTTTATAATTATTAATATAAGAAGAGGAATATTTAAGTAATTTTGATTGTTTTATTTTAAACTCCCTTCCCTTCCCTCCCCTCCAAATCCCCCCAACTTTTGGAGGGGAGGTAAAATGCTATCAGCAGAGATTTTGGCCCCCTCCCCTCCTAAAAAATTGAACCAAACACAACAACCCTCTTAAAATCCCTCCCCTCCCCTCCCGTCCCCTCCCTTCCAAATCCCTCCAACCAAACAATACCTCAAAGATTATTAGTCACCTTCAAGGTTGTCTTATTTCTGGGAGGGGTATGACGGATAATGTTATTCTTGCTTAGGAGGTTCCTCCCTATCTTCATAAGACCAAATCAAAGGCCCGAGCGTTAACCATTAAAATTGGTTTGGAGAAGACGTATGATAGGGTAGACTGAGATTATTTACAATTCTCTCTTTAAGAGTTTGGTTTCCCACCTTGTATTGCTAATCTTATTTTGTCTAGAGTGAGGGGTTCTCAGCTCAGTATTTTATGTAATGGTGCTAAATTAGATAATTTTTCTCCTTTGCGCGGTCTTAGGCAGGGAGACCCCTATCGACTTATTTGTTTATTATTTGCATGGAGAAATTGCATCTATTAATTAATAAGAAGGTGGATGACGGTCTTTGGAAACCTATAACTTTGTCTCGTAGGGGTTTTAAGCTCGCACATAATTTATTTGTTGCTGATGACAATTTATTGTTTTGCAGGGCGTCAAATTACCAAGTACGAATGTTACAGAGGTTTTACTCACTTTTCGTTCAGCTTCAGGGTTGAAAGTTAGTCTTGACAAATCTCGTTTTGTGTGTTCTTCAATGGTACCTCGTCAAAAGCAGGAACAATATGCGAGATGGATTGGGTTTAAGGTGGCTAGTGATTTGGCTAAATATTTAGGGTTCTCTCTTGTGTCTGGAAGGGTAAAAAATCTCATTTTGATCAGGCTCTGACTAAGATGCAACAATGATTATCCTCTTGGAAACAACATCTTCTTAATAGAATGGGTAAAATTTGTCTTGCTAAGTCTATTATGACGTCTATTCCCCTAGACCATATGCAAGTTATGTGGATCCCATGTGTTTAAGATAAAATTGATATGTATGCTTGTCGTTTGCTTTGGTCCAAATCCGGAGAGCATGAGGGTTGGCATTTAGTTCCAATGCCAAAAGAGTATGGTGATCCGGCGATTAGAGAGGCTCAATTGATGAACATTCCATTCCCAGGTAAGCTTATTTGCAGTTTCTTCAAGAAAGTGAGAAACCTTGGATGCAAGTTCTTTCGGAAAATTATTTGAGGGGGACAAATATTTGGTTGTAAAGCTAATAATAACGCCTCATATACTTGGTGGAATATTTTGAAAGCTCTTGATTTTGTTCGGGATGGCTTTGCATTTCGTTTATTTTGTAGTTACTCTTCTCTTTGGTTCTCGGACCGGACGAGATGTGGGAATTTTTGTAATACAGTGCCTTTTGTAAATATCTATGACTTGGATTTGTAGGTCCAGGATATTTGGGACAACAAATTCTTGGAATCTTGGAGGCCTGTACACAATGTTATCAGAGGATGTCCATAATATTATCTTGCAATCTTCAGGGCCAAGTAATTTGAGGCTACCTGATGGTTAGGCTTGCATTAGCAAGAATAATGGATCTTATTCTGTGAGGAGTGCTTATAGTTTGGATGGGTCATCATTTGAGAGCTACCCTTCCTATTGATGTTGTCCGGTGATAGAACCTTGATTCCTGGATCTAGATTTTGAAGCAAAAGACCAAACAAGAGTTAGAATTCGGTTCAAAGTGGCTGCAAGGTACAACAAATGCAGCCCCCAAAATGAAAAGGAAATGAAGAATTAAATAGAAAAATGGAGAAGGAAGAGGTGGAGGTGAACGTCACTGTTGTAGGTAACTCCCACAATAGATAAGTTCAGTGCTAGACGCCACTAATTTGAGGGAATCAGATAACTCTCTGGTTGGTTTGAGAAAGAATCACCAAGCCTTCTCTACTCACAAGAATGAGGAGGAAATTTGGCATAATTCCTTTACTAATCAAAATCAAATTTACAAGTGAAGAGAGGTCGCTCCTATTTATAGGAGAAAAAGGGACGGCCAAAATAGAAGAAAAATCGAGGAATACTCAAATTCTATTCCTAATGGGATTTGAACCCATGACTTCCTAATCAATTAGCTAAGCTAACTCTTAGCCAACAAACCCCTAAAAAATAGCGCTTATATTAAGAGTAGCAATTAGGAAAAATTACAAACAAGTCCTATTACAAATAAATCCTAATTAAATCTTCATGTTTACTTGGGTCAAGTTGGTAAAAGGTTGATCATGGGGCTTGACCAATCATATAGTTGACCAAGACTTGATTCAGCTCTAAGCACCCAAAGAGTCCCAAGTTCCCCTGCAGCTCAGAATCTCTACTTCTAGCTCAGAGCTCCACTGGCAGTTGCCATCATCTGGAAACAAATTTGGTCTTTAAAAATTCTAGAAAAGTTGAAGTTGTTATGTGGCAATGTCTTCATGATGCTTTACCCACTAACCAAAAATGTTTTGCTTGCCATATTTCTTCATCAAAGGCTTTCCTGAGATGTTCATTTCATGTTGAAATCTTGGTTCATTATTGTTTGTGGGATTGCCCCTACGCTAAGGAGTTGTGGATGAGGAGTGATTATATTTATTCTACTGATTTTTTATCTATGGATTCAGAATCATGTTTGCGTTGTCTGTTGCATCAAGGGGATGTTCGAGCAATCGTCTTTTTATGGTGATAATAGAAGCCGTGCAACCATAACATTTTTTATGAGTCTCCTTTGGATGTGGCTTTCGTTTTTCAACATACATCTCTTTCTATTGTTGCATTTGCTACTTCTCTCAAGTTCGTCTTTGTTTTCTTGGCCCAGATTCTTCCTCCCACTAATAATATCCAATTGCCCCCTAATTCAAAATTAATATTGAGGGTAGTTATCACTCTCGTGGTGGTTTTATAGGTGCTTTTGGTCTTGTGTAGGATTCCTTTGCGCAGTGGATTTGGGGTTTTAGTAGTGTACCATATCAGGCCGACCTTGAGGTCAACCACCCGAGATTTAATGGGTGTAGATTAGTGACTCCCCCTTCTTTAGCATTCACTCTTGAGTCCAGGTTCATTGAACAAACATGCAGTTAAGTTGTGCACCGCAATCAAGGATCTCTCAGATCAATCAGAATTAATTGTAGGAGACAGACAAAACTAAAAAAGGAAAGATCTTTAAAGACGAGGAGGAATCCAGCAGACAAGATCACGCCAATAGGGATGCATGTCAACCATGAAGCCTACATAAGGATCCACCATAGACAGAGTCATACACGTTTTTACCACAACTTCAATCTTCAACATGGCAAGGACAAGATCAAGCAACAGTGAAGGAGGAACTCCAACTCTACAAGAACTGGTTCAGCAAATGGAACAATTGCGCAGGGAAAATGAAAGCGTTTAGGAAGAAAACAAGAGAATGCGGGAACAAATCGCTGAATTATAGAACGCGAGAACTGAAAAAGAAGTTGAGGACGTGAACAATGGAGATTCCAGCTCCTAAGAAACGCAACAAACAAAAAATCATGAACAACCGCGACTAGTACAGAATTCACATCCGATAAGTATTTTCATCCATTTTCTGATTTTATTATGTCAGTTCTCTTACCTAAGCACTCTAAATATCCTGAACTTGACAAAATATGATGGAACCTCATATCCTAACTCACATCTAAGTAGATTCCATACTATCATGTTAACGACAGGTGCTATTGACCTGCTCAGGAGTGGCATTCTACATTGGCAGTGCTATTAGCCCCTTTCCGTGTAAGATATTTCTAGGAACCTTTACAGGACCTGCTCAGCAGTGGTATTCTACATTGGCCCTGAGATCAGTTCATGATTTCGGTGAATTTAGCACGTCATTCTTGAATCGATTCTCCTCGAGCTACCCATTTAGAAAAATCGAGAACAACCTTTTCAGCATATTCCAAGGAGACGAAGAACCGCTAAAAGATTACCTAATTGATTCAACAAGGAAGTGATGGAAGTGAAAGAGTTAGACCCTAAGATTCACTTAAGAGCAATCATCATGGGCTTAAAGATGAAAAGTTTGTCGACGAATTAGCAAAATCAAAACTAGTTCGCCGACTTCAAAAAGAAAGGTTCAGGGTAAATCGATGCACACGAAGCAGCAGTAGCAAAAAGACGTCTAAGGGTTGTTATCTAAAATGGTTAAAGGTTCTCCTTTACAAGTAAATATTCCTAATTCTTTCCAAATCAGCAAGCAACTTTTCCTTTTCACAGGGATCAAGCAGGAAAGGAGGAAGAACAATAAAACCACCCAGATCGGAACCGACCTTTAGTAGCTTCACACCACTTAATGTCCGGAGAGAGCAACTCTTGAGAGAAGTTTATGTTGAGTCTCAAAATATTATTAAGTGATTAATAATGTTTTAAGCCTCTATTTCTTGAAGTTTTAATGAACAAAAAATTTGTATCAAAAGACAAATTCTACTGAAAGGTACAATTTTTCTGTGGTGCAGTAACTTTCTAAAAGTGAACAACTTACTAAAGCAAGGCAACTCTCTAAAGGTCCTACCCTCTGAAGTTAGACAAACTTCTGAAGAGATGAACTTACTGAAGGATCAAGAGCCTGCTAAAGGTTTCAACTTTCTGACGTCAAGAAACGAAGCATCAGTCTTCTTCACAAAGTCCAGTTTCTGTGAATCCTTTGAAAGATCAAGTCTCGTACAGCTTTCTGCTATTCTATCTGCTCAATCCTCCTTTTGGAAAGTCAAGTAAGAAGATTTAGTACGTGTTTCAAATTATGTTCACCAAAAGGGAAATTCTCCTCTGCAAGAAGTACACTTTTTCAGAAAAGTAGAGTCAGCGCTGCTGCCACCTACCTCTGTTGTACTCACTTCTACAAGCTATCTCTGCAATGTCTCTCAACGGATACAAGCTATTAGACAATGGGATTCTGAAGATTTCTAACCGGTCTCTAGATCCTTTGCTCTATATATATGAAGAGTCATGCAACCCTTTAAGAGAGAGAAGCCTACGTGAAAAGAACTTGCTAAAGTACTGCTCATTTTATTCTCTGTATTTACTTCACTTCATTTGTACAACAATCTTTCTCATCCTGAGTGTAACTCGGTTATCTGTACACCTTACCCTGTTTAGGCTCAGAACTTGTGTAGTTTGTGAGTTTAAACTTCATCTCTTAAACAGTTCTCTGTTTTAGGGATGCTGTAGAGTAGTGTGCCACAGGCATGATGACATCTGATACATGGTAGGTGGGCTGAATTTTAAGCCAACACCAACACTGTCCACATCATTTCAATGTCCTTTATGTCCCTCCTGTAAATCCTAGCAGCCTATCCGTAGGCGTTCCTCTCAAAGGTCCCGCCCCCAGCAACATATGTACTCTGCAGTCCTGATGTCCAGTGGGTCACTGTCGTGAATGCCCACCTCATGCATCAGTGTTGTGATACTGACAAGCCATCATATCTCGGTCCTCAGGAGATGGGTATCCAATCAATGCATTGATCGCATCGCGACCATAAGAAACAACCTGCCCCTGACAAATGACTGACGTCTAGCATCAATGCCATGGTCTCCAATGGCATTGGCGTAGAACTCTCTGACGATATTCGGGTCAAAATATATTACTGGCTCAGCAACCCGTCTCCACATCCTCCGGATGATCTCATCCAAAAATATATCAAACTCGCCAGGTTGTAGAGCACCTGGCCTCTCCTTAATAAGTTACAGTCCATCAGTGAACTGTAAGCCTCAAAGCCTTGAGGTCTTTGAATATGGAGGCATCAAACTCTGGAGGTGGTGTCTCTCTCTGTCTCTCTTGGCACCCCCTCTGCTTCTGCTAGAGGTGCTGGTTTCCTTAACTATCTTCGTGCGAGCCATCTGCAAACCAAAATCAAATCAAGATTATTTTTAAGCAAATAATAGATTACTCACAATTAATGAAATAAGTGGCCAATTTAATTCAAAAAATCAGGGAGCAATCATGTAATCAAGCACTTACACACCAATCTTGATTTTTAAGTTACCAAATGCCAATTAATTTATTAAGAGCATGCTAAAGTGATCAATTAAAGCAGTCCTAATTTATTTTTAAGAAACATGGCATAACAGATTGGTAACAAAAATTAAGGCTAAAAAATAATGTTATCAGTAACAGCAATAGGGCACAGTCATTCATGCATGGTCATGCAAAATTTATGAAACAATTTAAGCATGCATTCACCAAACAGAGCAACTTTCAAAAATGTATTGAGCACTTAAAAACTACCACCTAATCATACCAAAATATACCACTAAGTATACCATAGTAACAAACATACTAAACAAAGACTCTATTGACAAAAGTTCCTAATTAAAAAGGTCCCAAGAGCCTAAATTTCTATCCTAAGGTTTTGCTCAAATAAATGAAAAACTGAAAATTTTAATCGGTTGTAAACTAATTAAAACTATAAAAACATACCTGGTGTAGCTTCAGAAATTGGAAGGAAGTGGAAATGAGAGTGAAAAAGTCAGAGAAAAGGATGAGATTTCAGAGAAAATGGGAGTTCAAGAGTCGAGGAAAGGTTGAAATGACCTTTCCTCTTTCAAATTTCAAATTAATGGTGCAGCGCGATTTCGCTGCACTTTCGCTTAGCGAGGGTGCAACGCGTACTTCATAGGAATATGAAGCGTGCCGTTGCGCTTCACTTACGCTAAGCGTAGGTGAAGCGTAGAAAACAGAGTGTAATTTGATATTTCTGCGCTTTACTGCCGCTTAGCGAGAGTAAAGCACAGAAAACAGAGACCAATTTTTCAAATCTGCGCTTCACCTGGGCTAAGTGAAGGTGAAGCGCAGAAAACAGAATTGAAATTTCTTTTCTGTTTTCTACTGCTTCCTAACTCCAATTGTTTTGCATCCTTTACTCATTAAAATCAATCCAATTCCCAACAATTTCCTATTATACACAGGCATTGACTCTAAACAAACAAAAATCAAAACAAAATCAAAGAAAAAATTAAAAACAAAAATGTTGGGTTGCCTCCCAGGAAGCGCTTGTTTAACGTCTGATAGCTCAACGCCTGGTTACTTAGAAACTTATGGTGGCCTCAATTGGAGGATGATGGTTGACTTTGTTCCAGTTCTTCCTTTTAGTTCCCATCCTCCATGCCAATTTCTTATTTTTCATCATCACTGTCTTCACTGGCTTCTTCTTCTGATGCTGCCCTTTTTCTCTTTTTAAATCTGAACTCCAACATGCATGCTGGTTGCTTAACTCTCATTCTTGGTTCCTCCAGAAATCCAGAAACCTTTTTCTTCTTTTGCTCCACAATTTTGGGGGAGTTTCCTTCTTTCTTACCTTTGGCCAGCTGAGATTTAGATTTAAATTTATAGATCCCATCAGTAGGATCCATTTTTAATTTCTTTGGAGTCTTTTGTACTTAGGGATTCCCTTGTCAATGTGAAACACAATGCTCTCATCTTTATAGCTCAATTGATATTTTCCCCGATCAACATCCACAATTGCCTTGGCAGCTTTCATGAAGGGTCTTCCCAAAATTAAGGGGACATCAGTATCCTCCTCTTCTGTTTCTGCAATGTAAAAGTCAACAAAATATACAAACTTGTCCATATTAATTGGTAAATCTTCAATCTTCCCATATGGGCTTTGAGTGGACTTATTTGCAAGTTGTAACTTTATGTTGGCAGGCTTGACCTTCAAAATTCCCAGCTTGTTAAAATACGATAGCGGCATCAAGTTGATGCTCGCTCCAAGATCCAATAAAGCATAAGTAGTTGGTTGATTACCTATAGAAAGAGGTACAGTGAACTTACCTGGGTCAAGTGACTTGCCTGTGGTGTAGACCTCTTCTGGTTCTCCATCTTCTTTTTGCAGAATCTCTTCTGGATTCTCTTCTAGTTGAACATTCTCCTTGACAATTCTTTTTCGGGCACTTGCTCTTCAAATGTGATGTTTTCTTCTACATCACTTTCTTCTGTAACATTGCCATCAGTAGCAATAAAATTGCAGTGCTCCTTTGGATTTGTCTGAGTGTTTGTTGTAAAGTGGCCTTTCTTGTGTTCTGTCATCTTTGTTGCTAGTTGACCCACTTGATTTTCTAATGCTTTATTGATGCTTCCGTATTCTTCTTGAATCCATCAAATCTTTGTGTGTGAAAACATCAATCTTCTCTCCAACTTGTTCAATCTGTCATACGTTGTGGTGCAACTGGTGGTATGGTGCCTGCCTATTTCCTCCATTCTGCCCCATTCAGAGTTGTTTTGGTTATTCCTCCATCCTTGTGTGTACTGATTGTTATTGTTAGAGAAATTTCCTTGCCACCCTGGTTACACATGAAGTTGACTTGTTCGGCCTGGTTTTCTTGGTAAGAGCATTGACCATTGGGATGGTCACCTCCGCAAAAGTCACAGATTAAAGGTTGGGCTTGAATAGGTTGGGATTGGACAACTTTTAATTGTTGAGGAAGTGTCTTCAACTGTTCTGTGAGTGCATCTATCTGTCTCTTGATAAGCTTATTTTCTGCTAGAATAGCATCACTATTGTTGAGTTCCAGCACTCCTTTCTTCTGTATTTGAGCTGGCTGTCGTCCACACTGAGCTTGCTAATCATTCTGAGCAAAGTTGTCAATGATTGAGATCGCTCACTCTGCATCCACGGATAAGATAGTTCCTGCTCCAGCATCTATGAAAGATTTGGAATCAGATCTGAGTCCCTTACAGAAAATGTTGACTTGGGCAATGTCATCATAGCCATGATTGGGACATTGCGCAGCAAAGATTGCTATCTCTCCCAAGCTTCACATAAGTTCATCTGACGTGTCTGAATGTGGAGATGTCTGCTTGGTTGTATGTGTTTTCTTGGTGGCAAAAATCTTGTCAAAAATTTTCTTCAACCACATCCCAGTGTTTAGACTTTGGTTTGGATGCGACTTTAACCATCCTTAGCGTTACCTATCAATGAAAAAGGAAATAAAGTGTATAAATATACATATCTAAATCACCTTCATCAAAACCCATAGTGCCTATTAATTCATAAAAGTTTGAGAGATGTGTATTTGGACCTCATGGTCCAATCCTGCGAATTGATTGGCTTACGATAAGATTGAGGTGAGCAGCCTTCAACTCCAAGGACTTCACAGTTGGTGGTAAGACAATGCTTGAAAAAATGGCGAGCGTCTTGATGCAGACATATTCTCCTAAGGTTCTTCTTCTTGGTGGTTGTTCTGCTACCATATTTTTGGGTTCTTCCCCAAGTATCCTTTCTTCTCCTTCTTGTTCTATTCTGTTCTCCTTGATGTCTTTCGATTTTGGATTCAAATTGTAACTGATTGGGGACACCTGGCCTCTTAAAAGCATAAACAAGAGAACTTGAAAGGGTAAGTGTGGAAGAGAATTTTAATAATAAAAAATAAAATAAAATTCCTAAAATAAAATAAAAAACTAATCTAAGATAGAGTATATACAACTTGATAGTTAGAACTCCCAAGTCTAACGAATTGATACACCTTCCCCGGCAACGGCGCCAAAAATACTTGATGAGATTGGCAAGTACCAAAATTTAGCAAAATAATATTAAGTATGAGTTTATCGTATCCACAGGAACGGTTCACTTCGTATTTACTCGTGATCAGACTCAAGTAGAAACGGTATTTGAGAGTTGTGGTGAAGAAAGAAAAAAAATTTGATAGAAGAAAGAGACGATTGAGAGAAGATAAATTACTTTACTTGGATTAGGATTTAATTCGTATCATCGCACCCCTTTATGCATATGAATCCCTATATTATTTATGAATATTTCTTAATATCCTAGCCAAACTATATGCTTTACCTCGAGTACATGTAGTAACCACGCGGAGATAATTCATGCGGGTTCTCCCAGGCGACAAATTACCCCGGCTGATTGCCTACCTTTTGTTTGTTATACTATCAATTCGCCCTATGACCTATAGTCTCAGCTATGAAGAGATTGCCTAGTTCTTCTTCAATGATCACTTTCTCCTATAACCCTATAGTAACTACTATGAGTACTTTTACCAATCAGAATTTGAGTTTCCTAAGTATCGGATCCCCCAAACTCGCTGTTAATTTTATAGAAACATCTGTCACCTGAATCCTAAAATTAACCTATACTCCGGCACACAGGCGGAAGCTACGTATTAAGCAAAGTCTAAAAGTACCAATATTATAAAATAGGGATTCATAATAATAAAGAGAATTCAATACACTTTTGGGGATTGAATCAACTACATTCAATCTATTGAGACAGTTTAACTACGCATGTGAAACCATTACAACCCAATGGAGAAGTGGTCACCTTGCTCCAATCCTACTTGCCTTTGTCGTCTCTCTAATCTCCTTCCTAAATGTCCTTTGCTAACCTCCTCTGATCTTACAAAAGGTCCTATTTATAGACCAAGGAAAGGATCTTAAATCTGGAAAGAATCTATTTTGAAACAGATCTAATAAATAAATCCGCGCAGCTGCGCTTCACTTGCGCTCAGCGTAAGTGAAACGTGAATTCCAGAATGTTGCGCTCCACCCTGCGCTTAGCGCAGGTGAAGCGTGGAGCGCGTAACTGCTTCTTCGGTTTCCTCTTTTAACAGCTTGATTTCTTCTTGGTCTTATCCTTGTGTGCTTGGCTTTCCTTGTTTCACTTTTTTTGATCTGATTCTTATTTATTTGGCCTTTGAATTTAAATTGGGAAGTTATTTGCAGAATCCTTGTTGAAATGGCAGCTGATCTTATCTTTTTTGTTCTCATTTAAACTTCAAATCTGCAGATCCTATCCTCAAATGATGCTATCTTCTCTCCTCATTTCAATCTCCTCATATATCTCGTCATAAATCTGCAAAATCAACAGATTTTATATTAAAATAGCATCAAATTCAAATTCAAATCAAATAAACACAATTATTACAATTATTACTAAAAAGGGATTATTTTGGGGCATAAATTACTATTTTAACCTTGATAAGTGCAGTAAAATACTATATCATATACTTTACACTTATCATCATGCTACTCTCTGAAGACTTGTGAGTCAATCTGAATGATGCATTAAAAGACTCAAGTCTTAGCAAACATTAAAGGCGAAGCTAAAATGGTGCAAAGAAAAACAAAGGCCTCGGGAACAGCTTCATTTCCCGTCACAAAAGAGGAAGCCTACTGCAGAAAAGCAAATAGAGGTTAGAGATAGAGTAAGCACTGCTGCAACACCTACTCTGTACCATCTCTGCAATACTCTATCATAGGTGTGCACCTCAAGTGAGAAGAAAAGCTGAACTCACAATGGGACAAAGGAAAAGTCTAACGGATCATAGCGTCCTGCCTCCCTACACTCACAGAGAAGAGAAAGAAAGAAGAATAGAGAGAGAAGGATATCAACCTGCTGAAGAACAAAGAAAATCTCTCAAGCAAAAGCAAGATTAAGAGCCTATCTGTTGTATTCAGAATTAATTCATCTGCACACCTAATCTGCTTAAGTCAGAAGCTACCGAAAGAGAAGTCATTTCACAACGTCTCTAAGAGCATGAATCATTCCTTCTCAACGGTATAATTGAGCAATCTTCAACGGCTATATTTCCAGAACAATAAATAGCCTCAAGAAAGGATTATGAAGATTGGCGGCCATGAATTCCAAGATATACTTTGGCAAACCCATACTGAAGAGGCGAGAATATAGCCCAAGGGAGCCAATGGTCAAGCCCAAGAAAGAACTGGCTGAAGCTCAATTCAACATCTTATCAAGCCAATTCTCTGAGGCAGTTATCCCTCATTTAGAGACGAGATTGTACCTAAACTCATACACTTGTATCTCTGTCTTATCCTTTTACTTAGAATTCAATTGATGTATCCTGAGTAATACTCAGTAACCCCTTTGTACAAGATGAACATTGGTTTAAGTTTCTAGGAAACTTAAACTTTATGTTGTAAACACCATTGAGTGTCTGAGAGCCTGGAGAGGCTTTGATATGAACCATCATGTTCGAATTATAAAGACCTTTAGAAATATGAGGCTGAAACTTGTACTTTTCTTGAAACACTTGTATTTTCTTTTCTTTTTCTATTTTCTTTGATTTGTCTTTGCTTGAAATTTTAAAACGTACTAAAATAATGCTTGTGAAAGAACTCTTTTCCTCAACAAGAAATATAACTAGGCCCTTTGAACTTGAATTGTAAATCACTCACATGCAAGCTCTCACGCATAGAAATCTGTTTCTTGAATAAGAATAACAAAAGAAAACAAGAAGAGAAGAAGAAATGGATGTCACACTTTCAAGGTTTGAAAGATAAATCCTTGAGATTAAACACACAAAGGTGAAGAACCTTTGATAAACCTCACACTTGACAAGTCAAGAAATTAAGAGAAACACTCTCTTTTGATTGATAATCTTTAGCAAAAACATTCTAGCCTATTTGCATGGCATGCATGATCCTTAAATAGCTTCATGAGCTCCATGCAATATTACAAATTAAAGAAAAGAAATAATTTAATTAAACCTAACCTAATTCCCTAATGTGGCCGCCTACTATAGCCTACTATTTAGTCATCTTTCTCCTTGAATTGTAGCAAGCAAACTCGGCCAACAATAGCCTCATTTGGCCGCCCACCTTCCTAAGACAACTCATCAAAACATTCATCAACTCATAGGTTACAAATTGAAAGGAAATTACACCCATTGATCATGTGTTGGCCGCAATATTAATGGGTCTTTAAGCTCCCATTTTCATCACATGTTAAACACCCTTTTGATGAGGTTTCATGAGCTTCTTTGGACGCCCACAATAGGTCTACATTCAGCCTATTTTCTCCTTTGGTGGCCGCAATTTTGATGAGTGTAGACATGTGCTTCAATTGCTTTCACTTTGTAACTGTCAGCATTGATTGTCTTGTCCCCTTGTAACCGTTGGAGCATCAATTCTCTTCAATTCCCCCTTGTAACCAACAACCATATAATGATAATAATTCAGCCACATTATGATTATTGAAAGCATAAAACTAAGCCAAATAATTCAGCTTTTTATTCCTCTTGGCCGCCCCCCTTCATGGTCGCCCCTTCCCTCCTTTCCTTGCTTTTTTTTATGAAGTTTATTGCATTGATGGAAACTGGACTTCATTGATTGCCATGCTACCATCTTCTTCCTCTTGCTTGAGACAAAGTACAACCTTAAGGAAAGGTTCTTTAAAGCTTGCGCTCTCAACTTGTAAGGATGCCACTAAAAGCTGCAAAGCTTCTTTTGCCTGTTTTGCCCTTGCTCTGGTCATGGGTCCCCCAAGTCCTTCAAGTGCCTTTCTTTGGGTAATGTCCTCATCATTGCCTCCCCCTTGAAAAGAATTTGTCCTCAAATTTTTATCTCCTTCATCTGCATCAAAAAGGATAAATCAGAAACATTGAAGGTGGCACTAATCTGATACTCACCAGGAAGGTCAATTTTGTAGGCATTGTCATTGACTCGTCCTATCACTTGAAAAGGTCCATCTCCCCTAGGTAGAAGTTTAGATTTCCTTTGTTCAGGAAACCTCTCCTTGCGCATATGTACCTACACCCAATCACCAGGGTTGAAAACAACCTTCTTCCTTCCTTTGTTAGTCTGCTTGGCATAACTTTCATTTTTCTTTTCAATTTGGGCCTTCACCTTTTCATGCATCTTCTTGATATAATCTGCCTTAGCTTGTCCTTCATCATGCTTAAACATAGAAATGTTAGGCAAAGGTAACAAATCAAGAGGAGTTAGAGGGTTAAAACCATAAACAATCTCAAAAGGGGAACAGTTTGTAGTGCTATGAATAGCCCTATTGTAAGCAAATTCAACATGAGGCAAACATTCCTCCCAAGACTTAATACTTTTATTCAAAAGTCCTAAGTAATGTGCCTAATGTTCTGTTCACCACTTCTGTTTGTCCATCAGTTTGGGGATGACAAGTTGTAGAAAACAACAATTTTGTCCCAAGCTTTCCCCACAAAGTCCTCCAAAAATGGCTAAGGAATTTAACATCCCTATCACTCACGATGCTTCTAGGCAAACCATGTAGTCTTACTACTTCTTTGAAAAATAAATCAGCCACATGACAAGCATCGTCTACCTTCTTGCAAGCTATGAAATGAGCCATCTTTGAAAACCTGTCAACAACCACAAAAACAGAATCTTTTCCATATTTTGTTTTAGGCAGTCCTAAAACAAAGTCCATGGAAATATCAGTCCAAGGAGATTCTGGCACAGGTAAAGGAGTGTACAATCCATAAGGCTTAACAATAGATTTTGCCTTTTTACAAACAATGCAATTTTCACAAAACCTTTGTACGTCACGTTTCATGTGGGGCCAAAAGAAATGTTCTTGTAAAATTTCCTTGGTCTTTTGAATTCCAAAATGCCCCATCAACCCTCCCTCATGTGATTCACGCAAAATCAGCTCTCTAATGGAACTCTTAGGCACACATAATTTATTGAATCTAAATAAAAATCCATTTTGCCTAAAATATCCATTTTCAGAAGAGTTTTCACATGCAGCAAAAATTTCAGCAAAGTCTTCATCATTTTCATACATGCTTTTTAAGGACTCAAGACCAAACAATTTAGTTTCCAACATAGATAACAAAGCATGCCTCCTAGAAAGCGCATCAGCCACTATGTTCCCTTTACCTTTCTTATGCTTGATCACATATGGAAATTTCTCTAAATACTCTACCCATTTAACATGTCTTTTGTTTAGTTTTCCTTGTCCTTTCAAATATTTTAAGGACTCATGATCACTGTGTATGACAAACTCTTTAGGTATCAAGTAATGTTGCCATGTTTTTAGAGCTCTAACCAAAGCATACAATTCCTTATCATAAGTAGAATAATTAAGTGCAGCTCCACTTAATTTTTCACTAAAATAAGCAATTGGATGTCCTTCTTGTAACAAAACAGCCCCTATACCTACATTTGATGCATCACATTCCAATTCAAAAGATTTAGCAAAGTTAGGCAAGGCTAATATAGGCGCATGAGTGAGCCTATCTTTAAGGGCAGCAAAGGTCGCCTCTTGCTTCTCTCCCCAATGAAATCCCACACTTTTTTTAACAATTTCATTTAATGGTGCAGCAAGGGTACCAAAATCCTTAACAAATCTCCTATAGAAACTTGCTAATCCATGAAAAATCCTTACTTCACTCACATTTTTAGGTGTTGGCCACTCTTGAATGGCCTTTACCTTTTCCTCATCCACTTGAACTCCTTTGGAGCTCACAACAAATCACAAGAAAATAACATGGTTGGTACAAAATATGCATTTATCAAGATTAGCATACAAATTTTCTTTTCTTAGCACATCCAAAACAGATTTTAAGTGATTAACATGCTTATCTAAAGAAGTGCTATAGATAAGTATGTCATCAAAGTACACAACCACAAATTTTCCTATGAATTACCTAAAAACATGGTTCATCAATCTCATGAAAGTGCTAGGAGCATTAGTTAATCCAAAGGCATAACTAACCATTCATATAAACCATATTTTGTTTTAAAGGCTGTTTTTCATTCATCACCTTCCTTTATTCTAATCTGATTATAGCCACTTTTTAAATCAATTTTACTAAACACACATGCACCATACAATTCATCAAGAAGGTCATCTAACCTGGGAATTGGATGTCTATACTTGATGGTGATGTTGTTTAAGGCTCTACAATCAGAACACATCCTCCAAGTGCCATCTTTCTTAGGCACCAAAATAACAGGAACAGCGCATGGGCTCATGCTGTTTCTCACCCATCCTTTGCTTATCAAGTCAAGTAGAGGAAAAAATCAATAAGTTCACCAACCTATGTGCAGACAAGAACAATTAAAATAAGAAAAGCTAAGAAAAAAGAAAAAATGTTAGACAGAGTAGAAATAGCCTTGAATTTCTAAGAACCGGAGCTCTGATTACCAAATGATATGAACCATCATGTTTGAATTATAAGGACCTTTAGAAATATGAGGCTGAAACTTGTACTTTTCTTGAAACACTTGTATTTTCTTTTCTTTTTCTATTTTCTTTGATTTGTCTTTGCTTGAAATTTTAAAACGTACTAAAATAATGCTTGTGAAAGAACTCTTTTCCTCAACAAGAAATATAACTAGGCCCTTTGAACTTGAATTGTAAATCACTCACATGCAAGCTCTCACGCATAGAAATATGTTTCTTGAATAAGAAAAACAAAAGAAAACAAGAAGAGAAGAGGAAATTGATGTCACACTTTCAAGGTTTGAAAGATAAATACTTGAGATTAAACACACAAAGGTGAAGAACCTTTGATAAACCTCACACTTGACAAGTCAAGAAATTAAGAGAAACACTCTCTTTTGATTGATAATCTTTAGCAAAAACATTCTAGCCTATTTTCATGGCATGCATGCTCCTTAAATAGCTTCATGAGCTCCATGCAATATTACAAATTAAAGAAAAGAAATAATTTAATTAAACCTAACCTAATTCCCTAATGTGGCCGTCTACTATAGCCTACTATTTAGTCATCTTTCTCCTTGAATTGTAGCAAGCAAACTCGGCCAACAATAGCCTCATTTGGCCGCCCACCTTCCTAAGACAACTCATCAAAACATTCATCAACTCATAGGTTACAAATTGAAAGGAAATTACACCCATTGATCATGTGTTGGCCGCAATATTAATGGGTCTTTAAGCTCCCATTTTCATCACATGTTAAACACCCTTTCGATGAGGTTTCATGAGCTTCTTTGGCCGCCCACAATAGGTCTACATTCAGCCTATTTTCTCCTTTGTTGGCCGCAATTTTGATGAGTGTAGACATGTGCTTCAATTGCTTTCACTTTGTAACTGTCAGCATTGATTGTCTTGTCCCCTTGTAACCGTTGGAGCATCAATTCTCTTCAATCCCCCCTTGTAACCAACAGCCATATAATGATAATAATTCAGCTACATTATGATTATTGAAAGCATAAAACTAAGCCAAATAATTCAGCTTTTTATTCCTCTTGGCCGACCCTCCTTCATGGCCGCCCCTTCCCTCATTTCCTTGCTTTTTTTTTATGAAGTTTATTGCATTGATGGCAACTGGACTTCATTGATTGCCATGCTACCATCTTCTTCCTCTTGCTTGAGACAAAGTACAACCTTAAGGAAAGGTTCTTTAAAGCTTGCGCCCTCAACTTGTAAGGATGCCACTAAAAGCTGCAAAGCTTCTTTTTCCTGTTTTGCCCTTGCTCTGGTCATGGGTCCCCAAGTCCTTCAAGTGCCTTTCTTTGGGTAATGTCCTCATTAGGCTTTGTGGAAAAAAGAATACTCGGTGTTGAGCCTGGAGATGCTTGTCTATAAAAGAATGCTCGTTGAGCCTGGAGAGGGTTATCTGTAAAAGAATACTGCTTAAGTTGCCTGGAGAGGCAGTTGAAAACAAAGAATACTCGTTGGGCCTGGAGAGGCCAGGTGTGCAAAGAATACTGCATGAGTTGCCTGGAGAGGCGGTTGAAAACAAAGAATACTTGTTGTTAAGCCTGGAGAGCTTGGGGTAAAAGAATACTTGTAATCTTGCGGGATTAGTGGAAAATCCAGTGGAGTTTTGCCCTGGGACTGGATGTAGCTCTCTGGGTTAGTGGGTGAACCAGTATAAATCTTTGTGTTAAATTCTCTCTTCCCTTACCTCTTTACTTTCCGCTAATATCTCTTTTAAACTAACCAAGGAGGGTTAAAGAAAACTAGTTTTATTAATCTGCACAGAAAAAATCTTTTCTTTAAAGGGAAAAAAATTTCAAAAAGGTTTTCAGTCAACCTTCCGAGTTACATCAGCAAGTTGCTGAACTTCCCAATTTCGGAAGGTTGATCAAATATTTGTTAGGAATATGCACTAGAGACTTATATATTTATGAATATCCATCACTTATATCATGTTATTTTATAAAGGCAAACTTATTCTTTTAGAATATAATTATTGTCCTTAGAATAGTAAGCTTAAACTTCATAAGAAATCAAGTGTATGACTTGATCGTGAGATCTTATGAAGAACTATTCTTAAATAGTCCCTAGTCAAGTATCATCTAAGGACAAAGATGCATTTAGACTAGTATGTGAGTTCATTGATGATCACATCTCACAAATCATGGATATGAGATATCATGTGCTCACATAGGTACACATTAAGAGTAATGGTGTACTGGACAGACCCACCTTAAGAACGTTGCATGGGTTGTTACATAACTGTCATGAACGTTTCTTAAATTGATAAATATTATATGAAGTCCTTCGACCTAAAATCACTATGATTCCTACATAAGGAATTATATGTTTTGAATATCATCAAACGTTGCCTGTAATAGGGTGATCACAAAGTTGGTATTTGGATATATAATAAATTATGTGGAGGAATGTGAGTGCCCTAGATGGGATTTGTTCCTCCTATGTAACAAGAGTTATATCTGTAGGTCTCTTGATAAAGTGAGACTGCAAAATGCATGGCCATGCTCAGGAGGATAAATATGAGATATTTATTTTCTTTACATTCTACTTAGGGATCAAGAAAATATAAATTGAACTATACAAGGTTGACACAATCCATGCCCTTGTGTTCAATTAGATATTTGGACAAAGGGACAGAGCATATAAATTATTATAATAAAATAGGATTTATCAAAGTTATTGATAATCTCAATATTTGGATAGTGATGTGTTGCTAGATACCGCTCACTATTTATGATATTAAATATAAAAGGGTTTTATTTTAATATTATAACCAAATATTAAAATCCTATTAGGTCACACACATACAACAAGCCACTAGGAAAGGATAATATTCTAATTTAATTTAATTAGAATTATAACATAATGGGCCAGACCCATAAGTGTGAGGGTTAAGTGAGTGAGGGGGTAAAACCCTAGCCACCACTCTATAAATAGAGCATAAGATGCACTACCCCAGATACACATGAGCAATCGCTTCTTACTTTCTGAGGCTACTAGCAGAGCTGAGGAGGATATCCTAGTTCGGCTGTTGGCATGGATACCAATAGAGACGTGGCTACACTTGCCTCGTTTATAATCCTAATAAGGTACGACCTTTCATTTCAATACCTTTTATGCCTTGATTCGTGTTTTCGCAAAATGATTATAACAAGGGAGGGAATCCATTTATTTCCGCTGCACCCTGACCACATGCTTGATTCCCTTCAATATTTTCAAATCAGTTTTGTTTGTTTCGAAAGGTTTTCCAGAAAATCTGTAAAGATTATTAAAACACTATTCAACCCCCCTTTTAGTGTTTCCTGTGGCCCTAACAGTTGGTATCAAAGCTTAACATCGGGTTAAGCATCTAACAAATGCGGAGGAAGAAGATCCAGATGGAAACCTAAACAAGCTATGAAAGAGAACTTATAAGGATGATCTAAAGAAGCAGTAAAGGTGTCTTGGAAGACAATGTTGAGTCTCAGCTGATACACGTCATCAACATAAGATACTAAAGTATTTGTACTGGTAATATTGTTTCATCTCTATGCTTAAGTGAATTTGTGTTAAATATCTCTTTAGAAAAACTCCCTGTCGTTTAGCATTTCCTTATTGAAAAATTATTTTAAAAATAAAAATATTTGAAAAGACATTTTTTTTTAATTGAAAACTTTGCTTAAAATCTGAAATCAACATTGACGATCCGGTTCCCCATGACTGTTAGCGCTTCACTTGTTCACTCTATGATGTACGTCACACAACTTTTGATGCTTGAAGCTGTCATCTTTAATGCTATCTGAGCCTATCTATGTTCCGTGTGAAACCATCCAAAAGATGCGAATCTCCTTGCTTCTCTTTGATATCTCTCATGCCTCAAAGTCCTATAAATTCTTAAGAGCTCTCAAGGCAAACCCATCTCCTCCAAGTTTTCTTTTTGTTTAACTTCGGACTGAGATCTAGATGAATGCTCTCTAAGTGACGATGAAGAGGATGAAGAATATGGAGAAGCTACACTGGAATAGGAACTTATTGCTATCAATAACGTTTTGGAAAAGACAGATCTTCCATGGATGATGTATGGAATGAGAAGAAGGGTACAGGTTTCTACGGAATACCTGCCCTACAACGTTCCATTCATGGAGATCTCATTGCATCACAAGCTTCATGAAAAATCATTGTTTGACCACGGTATACCCAATCTTATGAGGGGATCCACTTCAAATGTGGCCCTGAAGATAAATGTTAAGGGTGGTGGTCGAAATACAGTGTTAAATGATGCACCTCCATTGTTCCAATTGTTGAAAGGAGATCGCGTGCGAAAAAGCACGGTTATGGAATAGGTACAGGCTCAAGAGTCACTAATGAGGCTTCACACCCAAAGAAGAAGCGGCGACTGAGGCTAAAAAAGCTGTTGATAAGGCTTAGCCTCAAGAAAGCCATAAGTCTTGAAGGAACTAGAAGCTAACGTTGATATTTGTATTTTCTTGTATATGTAAAAGTTTTCAAATAATTTCAATACATGAAAGGTTTCTGAAAAAGACGTTGTGCACTTATCTTTCTTGAAGAATCTTGTGTGAATCTGCTTAGTTTTGATATTTTGAATGAATGATTTGATGTTCAAAGATAGAAAGAAGTTTTCTTTTCAAAGATATCATCTTGATTGAAATATGGTTTATGCGTTTTTACTGTATCTACCCTTTTAAATAATGACAAAAGGGGGAAAATATAACTAACAAATTACTAAAAGTGAAAATGTTTTTCAGAAAGATCATCAAAAGAAATTAAAAGTTTATCAGAAGAAAAATGTTTTTCTCAGGGGGAGTAATATAGACAGGGGGAGTTATCTGAAAAAGAATAGGAAACATTTTCAATTTTAATCTTTCTAATATTTGTTAGTCATATCTAATTTGTCATCATTAAAAAGGGGGAGAATGTTGAGTCTCAAAATTAATTTAAGAAATTGAAATTAGATTCAAGACTCATAATCCTTAGTTTTAATAATCAACAAATTAGATTGTATAGAAACGGGTTCTACTAAGAAAGGTATTGTCTTTTATATTTCAGGAATCCTGAAGAAGCAACTCTCAGAAGATGATCAACCTGCTGAACTGAAGAAGCAAGAATTTGTGGCAAGAATCGGTTAAGAAGAAGAAGAAGAACAAACGCAAGAAGAAATGAAGAAGAAAGCCATCAGAGATCAACAATCAGAAGAAGATCTCAGAACTGCCGAAGACAAGCTACTGAGAGAAGAAGAAGAAAGAACCTAGCAAAGCTGAAATAAAGATAAACTTAATGATTATGGTATCACAAAGAACAAGGAAGAATAGAGCAGCAACCATCTGAAGAAAGAAGAAGCATTCGCTGAAGGAAGAAACTTGCTGAAAGCGTCTCCATGCTGAAGAACTAAATTATCCTAGAGCTAATCAACCTTCTGAAAGTATGTGCGTACTAAAGTAGAAGCTGCTGAACACATACTCTGTGAACTTGATGACGCGACATTTCAAACCCTCTGAAGAAGAAGAAGCCAGAAAGTCATGCTACTCTCTTAAGACTTGTGAGTCAATCTGAATGATGCATTAAAAGACTCAAGTCTTAGCAAACATTAAAGGCGAAGCTGAAATGGTGCAAAGAAAAACAAAGGCCTTCGAGTACAGCTTCATTTCCCGTCACAAAAAGGAAGCCTACTACAGAAAAACAAATAGAGGTTAGAGATAGAGTCAGCGCTGCTGCAACACCTACTCTGCACCATCTCTGCAATACGCTATCAGAGGCGTGCACCTCAAGTGAGAAGAAAATTTGAACTCACAACGGGAAAAAGGAGAAGTCTAACGGATTTTAGCGTCCTGCCTCCTTACACTCACAGAGAAGAGAAAGAAGGATATCAACCTGTTGAAGAACAAAGAAAATCTCTCAAGCAAAAGAAAGATTAAGAGCCTATCTGTTGTGTGTCAGAATTAATTCATCTGCACACCTAATCTGCTTAAGTCAGAAGCTACCGAAAGAGAAGTTATTTCACAACGGCTCTAAGAGCATGAATCATTCCTTCTCAACGGTATAATTGAGCAATCTTCAACGGCTATATTTCCAGAACATATAAATAGCCTCAAGAAAGGATTATGAAGATTGGCGGCCATGAATTCCAAGATATACTTTGGCAATCCCATACTGAAGAGGCAAGAATGTAGCCCAAGGGAGCCAATGGTCAAGCCCAAGAGAGAATCGGCTGAAGCTCAATTCAACATCTTATCAAGCCAATTCTCTGAGGAAGTTATCCCTCATTTAGAGACGAGATTGTACCTAAATTCATACACTTGTATCTCTGTCTTATCCTTGTACTTAGAATTCACTTGATGTATCCTGAGTAGTACTCAGTAACCCCTTTGTACAAGATGAACATTGGTTTAAGTTTCTAGGAAACTTAAACTTTATGTTGTAAACACCATTGAGTGTCTGAGAGCCTGGAGAGGCCTTGTAGAACAAAGAATACTCGGTGTTGAGCCTGGAGATGCTTGTCTGTAAAAGAATACTCGTTGAGCCTGGAGAGGCTTGTCTGTAAAAGAATATTGCTTAAGTTGCCTGGATAGGCAGCTGAAAACAAAGAATACTCGTTGGGCCTGGAGAGCCAGTGTGCAAAGAATACTGCATGAGTTGGCTGGAGAGGCTTTGAAAACAAAGAATACTTGTTGTTAATCCTGGAGAGCTTGGGGTAAAAGAATACTTGTAATCTTGCGGGATTAGTGGAAAATCCAGTGGAGTTTTGCCCTGGGACTGGATGTAGCTCACTGGGTTAGTGGGTGAACCAATATAAATCTTTGTGTTAAATTCTCTCTTCCCTTACCTCTTTACTTTTTCGCTGATATCTGTTTTAAACTAACCAAGGAGGGTTAAAGAAAAGTAGTTTTATTAATCTGCGCAGAAAACAATCTTTTCTTTAATGGGAAAATAATTTCAAAAATGTTTTCAGTCAACCTTCCGAGTTACATCAGCAAGTTTGTTGAACATCCCAGTTTTGGAAGGTGGATCAAATATTTTCAAATCAGTTTTACTTGTTTCGAAAGGTTTTCCAAAAAAATCTGTAAATATTATTAAACACTATTCAACCCCCCCTTTTAGTGTTTCCTGTGGCCCTAACAACCGGTAGCTTAGAAAAAGCTCAAGCTAGGAGAGGAACGAAGAAAAGCTGCTATTGAAGAATTAAAGAAATTGTTGGAGGTAGATTTTATCAGAGAAGTTAAGTACACGACCTGGATAGCAAATATAGTTATGGTGAAAAAGTTAAATGGAAATAGAGATGTGTACTGATTTCACAGACCTCAATAAAGCATGCCCAAAGGACGAATATCCTGTCCCAAGTGTAGACCGCTTAGTTGATGGAGCTTCATGATATCAATTCTTCAGTATCATGGATGCATATTCTGGCCATAATCAATCTGAATGAACGCAACTGATGAAGATAAAAAAACTCATTACTGACAATGCAAATTTCGGGTATAAAGTTATGTCGTTCGGGTTGAAGAATGCTGGAGCAACTTACCAGCGTCTGATGGACAAGATATTTGTCAATCAAATTGGAAGAAATATTGAAGTTTACATAGACGAAATGGTGGCAAAACACCCTCGGCAGGAGATCATGTGGCCAACCTTCGGGAGATCTTCAACCAACTCAGAAAGTTCAAAATGAGGCTGAATCCGGACAAGTACTCATTCGTTGTTCAGTCTGGGAAATTCCTCGACTTCATGTTAACAGAGTGCGAAATTGAAGCGAACCTATAAAAATGACAAGCTATCATCGGCATGCGGAGCCCGATCACAACTAAGGAGGTTCAAAGATTAGCTGGAAGGATTGTAGCACTAGCAAGATTCCTGCCGAGATCAGGAGAAAGACTTCGACCTTTTTTCCAATGCTTTTAAAAATCAAGAAAAATTTCAATGGAATGATGATTGTGTGAAGGAATTTGAAGACATCAAAGCCTATTTAGATTCTCCTTATGTCTTAAGGAGACCAGAGCCAGGTAAAGAGTTATTATTATACTTATCTGTCACTTTATTTTAGACCCTAGGTGTAACCAAGTTGATCGAGGCCAAACTCCTAGATTCCGTTCCACGTCGTGCTCCACCATCTCACCATTCCCCACCTCCTCTCTTGCTTAAACCCCCAACCCCACTCTTTTTCCTATTTATAGTTTAACCCCCCACCGAAATGTAAGTTTATCGTGATAAGGGACTGTGTTTTAATCTATATCTATATAGTAAAAGTATTCGCCCAACTCTATGATTTAGTTTCTCTAATTCTTCCTTTTTTTTCTTTACATTTCAACACCATTTTTCTTTTTTTTTTAATTTTATTTTTTATTATTATTTGATAACAATTGAATTACCAAATCTAGAAATGGGAACCAGGAGGAATGGGTCAGCCAAATAATCGGTCAAAATGAGCTATAAATTGTAGCAAAGTGTGCAGCAATGGTGCGAAAATAATGAGAGGAAAAGGAAGAAGAAAACTCAAAAAATGGGTGGAGATTCAGGAGTGGAAGATCATCATTGTAGTCGGAAACCCCTTCTGCATATAAGATCAGTGCAGGATGCCACCAATTCAGGAGAATTGGATAAGTCTCAGATGGTTTAACCCATGGTCCCTAAGCCTAAGTAGCTTACAAGGCTACTAACCACTAAAACTCATTAAACTAGTGCCCCACTTAAGCTAATCCTGTAGAAACACAGGGAAACACTAAAAGGGGGGTTGAATAGTGTTTCTTTGAATTTTTGAAAGCTTTTTGAAAACAACAAGTTATAAACAGTTTCAGACAGGTTTGTCGAGGCTGTCTGAAGTTTTTGAATGGTTCCTGAAAATATATTTTAAAGGGTTTCTTTGCTTTTAAAATATTTAGAATAGCTTTTCAACACCCTTGATGTTAATATAAACGAATTGACAAGAGATAAGGGATAGAAAAACTTAGCCAAGGATTTATCCTGGTTCACTCACTACCACTGTGAGCTACCTCCAGTCCCAATGCCAACAAGCTTGGATTTTCTCTTAATCTTTCACAAAGATTACAAGTATTCTTTTCTATCAAGCCTCTTCAGGCTCTACAACCAAGACAAGCCTCTCTAGGCTCAAACAACACAAGTATTCTTTTCCAGACAAGCCTCTCCAGGCTCAAACAACACAAGTATTCTTTTCCAGACAAGCCTCTCCAGGCTCAACCACAATTACAGTTAAAAAGAGTTTAAGCTTTTAAACTACACAAGTTTAAAGCTCAAACCTATTACGATGTACAACTTAAAAACTGAGGTATACTCAGGATATGAAAATATAAAGTGTACAAAGAATTTTATCAGAGTGATTTTCTTGAAGAAAATTGCAGCGATGATTCTCTTTCTATATACTCTTCTCTGTTCTTGTTACTGGTAAAATGATGGTCTTCATAAGGGGTATTTATACCCAGACTTTAATCCACTGAAAAACCACCGTTTAGAAATAGCATTAAATGCTATTCAATCCGTTGTAAGACATACTTCTAAGCATCCTGACATTTCTGACACAGTACAAGGTTGCATCTGCCAAAGGGCTGCTTCAGGAATTGCTGCGTTGATGCGTTTACAGAGATTTCCTCAGTGGTGTATGAAATTCAAATGCATCAGGAAAGACCTCTGTGTTTGTTGCCATAAATGTGTTCCAAAATGTACGAGCAGCAGAGACTCAGAAAAGTCTTCACGCAAGGTTTCAGCAAGGATGCCACGTCATTACTAAAGCTTCATACGGCTTCCAAACTTCAGACGGGCTTGGCTCTTCAGACAGCTTCAACACTTAAGACAGGTTGACCACTTCAGAAGGCCTGTTTCCCTCAGATGACTTGAAGCACTTCTTAAAGACTTATAAGGCGTATTGTGGCTTGCTGAAATCACAGATAGATAATTAAACACTTAAGAGTATCTGTGAAAATAAATACTGTAAATTTGTTTAATCATTAAAACTTGGAAATATTGCTGTCTTAAAACATCATAAATCTCTTATGATATTTTGAGACTCAACATTCTCCCCCTTTTTAATGATGACAAATTTATCTTAAAACTGTAAAATCTGAAAGGAGTATGTGACAATAAAGTAGCTTTTATAATAACTCCCCCTCAGATAAGAACTTAATAGTTCTTCTTTGCTCCCCCTGAGTCCTGTAGCACTTCACATTTGAATCAGATTTTTTGTTAGTTTTAGTACTCCCCCTTTGTCATCAGTCAAAAGGGAATCCAGAGCATAACAACAACAGAAATCAAAAGGATAATCATGAAGTATAAACTCAGAAAAATCATGCAGGGAACAGCTGATATTTAATCATAAAAAGTTTCAGATAAGCATAGAAATTGCCAGAGATAAAAGCAAACATGGCTACATCACAGACTAGCCAGATTTCTTTAACAAAGCATCCTTCAGCAAGGACATGAGATCATCCCTTGTCTTGTCCATTGAAAAGAAGGGCAGACTTCATATCTTTTTGAGCATTCTTGATCTCTTGCTGTTCATGAAGAATCTGATCTTGCTTAGCTATGAGTTCAGTCTTGTGAAAGCCAGAGTCTGTTCTTGTTTGGCAAGAAGCTCAGCATTGGCTTTCTCTAGCTTCTGTCTCTTGAACCTCAGTCTTCTATTCTCTTCTTCATAGTCAGGTGCTGATTCATAAAAATAATTTTAATGTATCTGCACACAAAACTCAGCGCATCAAAGCTTGGAAGTAGTCCATATTTCTGAGGATGTAGACTGGATGAAAGAATGTTCCAATGGGGTTAATCATCTCCCATTCTTCATGAAAAGGTGCAGTCAAAAGTGGGAATGTTGTCTGATAAACATATACTGCACTCATGGATCTCCCATAGCCAATGGAGAGTCTTCATCAGGTCCAGTTGACCCAATGAGGATCCAGCATCCTCTCTGACTTTCCAGTCAGAGTTCCAAACTCTGTCCCTGAGACTGTGATCCATGCCTCCACCTTGCTTTCTCTGACATTGGCTGGTAGATGCTTCCATTCTCTTGGTGACAAAGGTTTGAAAGGGGCGGTGTAAACCTTGGGTTTCTTTAAACTTATCAACAAACCTTCCTTCAAAGGATACCTAGGAATGATCCTGTCGGGTTGCAACCATTTTAGTGCTTGGCCTGATGGAAGCACTTCTAGGTGGCCTGTAACTTCTCATGCCAACCCAGTTCAGATGAGCTCTTTGAAATAATTCTCCTTCTGTGCACAGCTTTCTGACAATACACCACTCATCAGTACTCATCTTCAGACAATCATCTTCAGAACAGGATTAAGTGGAGCCCACTTGTGTTCAGGAACTACCACTCACTTTCTAATCTTCTCAAGCTGTCCAGAGTATTGACCATCAAAACTTCCAGTATACTTGTTCCGTTCAGCTTCTGCAGTGTTCAAGATAAGTCCTTGATGCATGTAGATGGGGGGTGTATCCTTGAAAAACAGCAGCTCTTCATAAGGTTAGGGAATTTTGGCACTCTTTCCCTTTCAAAGAAAGGTCCCTCATACCTTTTGTGGGGCACTTCAGCTTCTTCTGCATACTGAGAGTCAGTAAAAGGATAGGCATAAGGATCAAAGTGGGTTCTGTGAAGAAATCCCTACTTTTGGGTCCAAGCCTAAGATGTGCAGGTAGCATGCTTCCTTTCCACACGCATTGCTGGGTCTCCTCAGCAGAGTTGCAGATCTGTATGATTCTGATGATGATGAGGGGATGATGATGGTGATGGTGTTTCCTTTTCTTCAGACAAGATAGGTTGTCATCAACCTTGTCTGAAACTTCCTCTTCTGAAACAGCTTCACTATGAACTTGTTCAATCATTTCTTCTTCTTCATTCTCTTCTGGCAATCCTTTTTCTGGTGATGAAGGTGGTGAAGGTGTAACATTGTCAAACCTCACCCTTATTGGTTTGTAGGGTTCCTTTGAAGGTTCCTCTTTCTGAATTTGCTTTTCTTGACTTCCCTTGCTGGCCTCCTCCCTTTCAGTTTGCTTTTCTTCTCTTCTTCTTTGAAATAAAGATTGGCTGTGACAAACTTCTGATATTTATCTGCCATGTCTATAGCATCTTGTTTACTAGAGATACTCCTAGTGATTCTTGTGGTAACTTCAGGAGCACTAGTAAGAAACTTGCTTATTCTTTTCTTCTTCTCATGGCAGCACTGGATCTCTTTCTTTTCTTGGTTCCTTCAGCCAAGCAGCTAGCCTTTCTTTTTCAGCTAAGGCAATCTGTGTAGATACTGCATAAGCATGATCAGCCTTTTCTTGTTCTAACTCTTCTCCAATTCTTGATTTTCAATCATAGTAGCAATTGCAGCTACCTTGATCAATTCTAGATCAGAGGGACAGGCAGCAATAGGTTGTGCAATAATAGCATCAGCATTAGCATAGTTCCCCATGTGCCTTTCCTTCTAGATTAGAAGTAGGTTCAAGAGGTTTTGCTCCTTCAGACTTTTGACCCACAATTTCAGACGACTTTGTCAAAGTCTTCTGAACAGGTTCAGCAGTCTTAAGGTGCAACTTAGGGTTTGCTGGTGCTACCTTTGCAGTACTCCTAACTGGTAGCTTCGGCAGCTTAGGTTGAGGGAGGGCTTGGATGCAACAAACTGATCCTTCCTTATGTCCCCTTGAAGTTCAAGTTCCAGAATTTCAAAAGCAGCTCCACTTCTAGATGCCTTCTCTAACAGTAGACTCTCCTTCATAGTAGGAGAAGAATGTCTTGGAATGAGAGGGTTCTTCAGCTTCATACTGGTAATGTTGGCCTCACCAAAAAGAGCAGGCGCTTGTGATCAAATTTAAGAGGTACTCTGAAGTGCATAAGTACCTTGGTGATAAGTAGATTGTGAGTAAGGCTTCCAACAGAATCCCTAATCTTCTTCTGAATGTGGACATAAGTATCTTTGGGAGATTCATCTTCTTCTTCAGCAATAGGTTGATCAAGCAGAATCTCTCAAGTTCAGAGACATGATTTCTGCCTTCCACTCTTAGGGAAAATGCATTGCCCTAGAATGGCATGAAGAACTCTGACTTTATCCAGCATGTTCTTTGAGTCAGCGCTCTGAGGCTTCGCTGTTCCATACAGCATCTTGGTGAACTTCTCAGAACCACCATTTCTTGCTTCCCATCCTGGAGTGAAGACCTCTCCTTCAGCTTGTACACCAGTCACCTAGGAAAGAATATCAGCATCTATGAAGATGGACTCTCCAAGAACTTCAGCTCGGATGCTTTCATATTCACAGCAATCAGTTTTCTCAAAGAATGAAGTCCAACCAGCAGCATCAAATTCCTAAAAGGTCCATGCCTAAATCACTGAGACCCTGAAGATCAACGCCTTTGGACTTGACAATCTTCCTCATGTGCTTGTCTTCTTTGGTGCCATTGCGGTTGCAGACAAAAACTTTGAGCAGAAAACTGTTGTGAGAGAGAGAAGATGAAGTTGAAGAGTGAGCAGAGAGAAAATGTGAGCCTTCTTCAATATGTAACCTCCTTTATTATATAGAACCCACGATGCAATGATGGTATGTACTGGCTGCGCAGATGTTGGGGAACGTGCAGAGTGGAAGAGACAAAATAAATGGCATTCAACCGTCTCAGATAGCCACGTCATCATTTTATTTCAGACAAGTGAATAATTTCAGACAACTAATGAAATTTCAGAAACCCTAAAATTTCAGACATGTCACAATTTCAGACATACTGAGATTTCAAATGTTCATTTCAGACAACATACAAATCAGTTAGAAAATGCATGTATGTTCAAATTATCACGTATGAACTTAAATCTGTCTTCAGTCAGAGGTTTTGTGAATATGTCTGCCCATTGAAGCTCTGTTTCAATGAACTTTATATCAAAAACACCTTTCTGAACATAGTCTCTAATGAAATGATGCTTGATTTCTATATGCTTTGCTCTAGAATGTTGAATGGGGTTTTTAGACAGATTAATGGCACTTGTATTGTCACACAAAACAGGTATAACAGATATAGGAATATTAAAATCCTCAAGCTGATACTTCACCCAAAGAAGTTGTGAACAACAACTTGCTGCTGAGATATATTCAGCTTCAGCTGTTGATAATGCAATGGTGCTTTGCCTTTTACTTGACAGCTGATCATGTTGCCTCCAAAGAAGTGACAACCTCCACTGGTGCTTTTCTTTCAATTCTGTCTCCAGCAAAGTCAGCATCACAGTATCCTATTATCCTGCGTTCTTTGTCTTTCTTATAGCAAAGACCAAGATTAGTAGTACCTTTAAGATATCTAAAAATCCTCTTAACAGCTTTATAATGAGTAATTCTTGGATCTGATTGAAATCTAGCACAAAGACACACACTGAACATAATGTCAGGTCTGCTTGCTGTTAGATACAATAAAGAACCAATCATTCCTCTATACAAAGTCTGATTCACTGGTTCTTCATTCTCATCTTTGCTTAAATATGTTGAAGGATGCATAGGAGTTGACATGGGCTTGCAATCATTTAAAAACTTCTTAAGCATTTCTTTTGTATATTTCTCTTGATGAATCCATATACAATTAGAATCTTGCTTAATTTGAAGTCCTAAGAAAAATTTTAATTCACCCATTAGGCTCATTTCAAATTCAGATTGCATTAACTCAGAAAACTCCTTGCAAAGAGAAGAATCAGTGGAACCAAATATAATGTCATCAACATATATCTGGACTAGCATGAGACCTTTGTTAGACTGTTTTCTAAAAAGAGTTGTGTCAACTTTTCCTCTTTCAAAACCATTTTTGATAAGAAAATTGCTCAATCTGTCATACCAAGCTCTTGGGGCTTGTTTTAGACCATAGAGAGCCTTTTTCAATTTGAAAACGTAATCTGGGAAAGTGACATCCTCAAAACCAGGGGGTTGTCTAACAAAGACTTCTTCTTCAATGAAACCATTGAGAAAAGCACTTTTAACGTCCATTTGATATAGCTTGATGCCATTATTTATAGCATAAGACAATAAAATTCTAATTGCTTCTAACCTGGCCACTGGGGCAAAGGTTTCTGTGAAATCAATTCCTTCTTGCTGATTGTATCCTTGAGCCACAAGCCTTGCCTTGTTTCTGACTACTTTGCCTTCTTCAGACACTTGTTTCTGAACACCCATTTGGTTCCAATAATAGTTTTCCCATGGGGTTTAGGAACAAGGGTCCAGACATCACTCCTAGCAAATTGATTTAACTCTTCTTGCATGGCTAGGATCCACCCTTCATCATGCAGAGCTTCATCAATATCTTTGGGTTCAACTTCAGACAGGAGAGCCAGTGAATTCAGATTCCTGAACTTTGATCTTGTCTTCACTCCTTCTGAAGTGCTCCCAATAATTTGCTCTTTAGGGTGATGTGACTTGTATCTCCAATCAGTTCTGTGAATGGGTACAGCATCTGTCTGAGACTCAACATCTGTCTGAAGAGGTCAGTAACAGTAGGCACTTCAGACAACTGTTCATCTTTCAAGTTGCTGTTGTCATTTAGCTCCATTCCTGCAAAATCATCCTCTAGATCTGATAGTTCCCTATCAGTCTCTTTCTTGTCATTGAATTTAACGGATTGATTCTTCTACAACTAGAGTTCTAGAGTTATAAACCTGTAAGCCTTAGATGTTTCAGAATAACCTATGAAAAATCCTTTGTCAGATTTTGCATCAAACTTTCCAAGATCATCCTTTGTGTTAAGTATAAAACACTCACAGCCAAAGGGATGAAAGTAAGATATGTTGGGTTTTCTTCCTTTCCACAATTCATAAGGAGTTCTTTTAAGAATTGGTCTTACCAATATTCTGTTTTGAAGGTAGCAAGCTGTGTTAATAGCTTCTGCCCAGAAGGATCTTGGTAGATTGCATGATTGAGCATGGTTCTTCCCATCTCTTGCAGACTTCTGTTCTTTCTCTCAACAACCCCATTTTGTTGAGGTGTTCTAGCCACAGAGAAATTGTGTGAGATCCCATTCTCATTACAGAACATTTCAAAGTTTGCATTTTCAAACTCTCACCATGATCACTTCTGATGACAGATATACAGAATCCTTTTCATTTGTACCTTCTTACAGAATATTGTGAAATTCTTAAAAGTTTCATCCTTGCTTCTAAGGAATTACCCATGTATATCTAGAATAGTCATCAACAATGACTAAACCATATTTCTTACCACTAATGCTTTTGTTCTAATAGGACCAAACAAGTCAATATGCAATAGTTCTAGAGGTCTGCTAGTAGAAACAACATCTTTACTCTTAAATGAGTGTCTTGTTTGTTTCCCTTTCAGACAGCTTTCACATAAAATGTCAGATTTGTATGAAGCTTGGGTAAGCCTTTAACCAGATTGTATTTTGCTAATCTTGAGATTAATCTCAAGCTGGCATGCCCAAGTCTTTGATGCCAAATCTGTTTTTCATCTTCAACAGAAATAAAACATTTAACATTTTGACTTGCTAGTTCCTCTAGATCAATTTTGTACACATTGCTGTGCCTTTTAGTAGTAAAAAGGATTTGATCAGAAGAGTCTTTGACTATACAACCTTCCTTAGTGAAAGAGACCACATATCCACTGTCACATAATTGACTTATGCTCAGTAGGTTGTGTTGAAGTCCTTCCACTAGGAGAACATTTTTAATAAGGGATAAAGGTGACATACCTACAGTCCCTATTCCTGTGATCTTCCCTTGCTGGTTTCCACCAAAGGTGACCACACCTCCATTTCTTGGTCTAAGGTTTTGGAACAAAGACCTTTCTCCTGTCATGTGTCGCGAGCATCCACTGTCCAGGTACCATTTGTGGTGTCTCTTTTGTCCTGTTAAACACATCTGCAACAGGAATAATCAAGTTTTAGGTACCCAATACTTTTGGGTCCTCTTTTGTTAGACCTGGGTGTTGGTCTCTTTTTGTGTTTACACTGATCACATTGTGTCCAGCTTTTCCACAGTGAGAACACCCAGTAACCTTTCCCTTGCCTTTTTCAACATTAAAAATATGAGGTTCAGGCATGTTATAATCCCAAAAGCCTAAGCCACTTTTGTCAATGAAATGTCTTTGATCACCAAGTAATCTGTTCAAATTATCATTCCTTTGACAAACTTAGCTAAGTCTTTTGTCAGTTGCTCAACTTGCTTCTGAAGTTTTATATTTTCTTCAGACACATGTTGAGAACTACTGATGTCAGACACAAGGATCTTTTCCTTGAGCATAATATTTTCTATTTCAAGGGCTTCATATTTATTACACATTTCTGTGTGAGCCTTGGATAGATTCTTATACTCTTGAAATAGTTTTGGAGCTTTCCATCAGATCATCATACATTTCTTGAAGGTTAAAGGAAATACCTCTTCTTCAGAGCTGTCTGATGATGGCAGACTGGCCATAAGACATAAGTTGGCCTCTTCTGAAGTATCTTCTTCTTCTTCAGAAGTAGATTCATCAAGGTCTTCCCATGTTGCCATTAGTCCCTTCTTTTTTGAAGAACTTCTTCTTTTTGAATGTGTTTTTCTTCAACTTAGGACACTCAGCCTTCATGTGACCTGGTTGTTTGCATTCAAAACAAGTAATTTTGTCATTTTGAAAATCTTTACCTGTCTTACCTCCTTTAGAGTTGAAGGTTGATTCCTTCTGAACTTTCCTCTGTTTTGGAGCATTCTTTTGATCTTCCTACTTAAAAGAGCGAGATCATCATCTTCTGAGCTATCTTCAGAATCCTCATCTGTTTCTGAAGTTTCCTCAGCTTGCATAGCCTTCATCTTGCCATGCCTAGACTGACTGGTATTGGAGTTTAGAGCCAGAGATTTCTTCTTGTTGTCATCTTCTCAAGCTCAAGCTCATGAACCTTGAGAGATCCCAAAGTTCCTCCATTCTAAGAGAGTTTAAGTCTCTTGCCTCTTGAATGGCAGTAACTTTGGGTCTCAGGTCTTAGGCAAGCTTCTTAGAATCTTTCTGTTATTATCTCCAGATTCATAAGTTCTGCCCAAGGACCTGAGTCCATTTGTAATGGTCTGAAACCTCCCAAACATCTGATCAATGGTTTCTGTTTCTTCCATTTTGAACATCTCATATTGGTGTATGAGCATACTAATCTTGGATTGCTTGACAGTTTCAGTCCCTTCATGGGCTGCTGCAAGAGTATCCCAGATTTCCTTGGCAGATGTACAACCGTGCACCTTCTCATATTCTGATTTGTTCAATGAGCATATCAGATAGAGTTTGGCTTTGGCATTCATCTGAACTCTAGCCTTCTGCTCCAAGGTCCAGTCAGCCTTAGGTATAGGCACATTGTTTGCATGGGCACATAGTCTCCATCAGTAACTACATCCCAGACATCAATTGTTGCTTTCAATGAACAACTTCATACGATCTCTCCAGTAGTGATAGTCTACTCCATTGAATGCTGGGGGTCTTGTGATAGATGCACCCTCAGAGATGTATTGCCTGTTGTTGTTTGCAGCTTCCATCTGGATCTTTTAGTCCTCAACACTTGTTAGGTGCTCAACCCTGAGTTAAGCTCTGGTACCAACTGTAGAAACACAGGGAAACACTAAAAGGGGGGGTTGAATAGTGTTTCTTTGAATTTTTGAAAGCTTTTTGAAAAACAAGTTATAAACAGTTTCAGACAGGTTTGTCGAGGCTGTCTGAAGTTTTTGAATGGTTCCTGAAAATATATTTAAAGGTTTCTTTGCTTTTAAAATATTTAGAATAGCTTTTCAACACCCTTGATTAATATAAACGAATTGACAAGAGATAAGGGATAGAAAAACTTAGCCAAGGATTTATCCTGGTTCACTCACTACCACTGTGAGCTACATCCAGTCCCAATGCCAACAAGCACTTGGATTTTCTCTTAACCTTTCACAAAGATTACAAGTATTCTTTTCTATCAAGCTCTCCAGGCTCAACCACAATTACAGTTAAAAAGAGTTTAAGCTTTTAAACTACACAAGTTTAAAGCTCAAACCTATTACGATGTACAGCTTAAAAACTGAGGTATACTCAGGATATGAAAATATAAAGTGTACAAAGAATTTTATCAGAGTGATTTTCTTGAAGAAAATTGCAGCGATGATTTCTTTTTCTATATACTTCTCTGTTCTTGTTACTGGTAAAATGATGGTCTTCATAAGGGGTATTTATACCCAGACTTTAATCCGTTGAAAAACCACCGTTTAGAAATAGCATTAAATGCTATTCAATCCGTTGTGAGACATACTTCTAAGCATCCTGACATTTCTGACACAGTACAAGGTTGCATCTGCCAAAAGGCTGCTTCAGGAATTGTTGCGTTGCTGCGTTTACAGAGATTTCCTCAGTGGTGTATGAAATTCAAATGCATCAGGAAAGACCTCTGTGTTTGTTGCCATAAATGTGTTCCAAAACGTACGAGCAGCAGAGACTCAGAAAAGTCTTCACGCAAGGTTTCAGCAAGGATGCCACGTCATTACTAAAGCTTCAGACGGCTTCCAAACTTCAGACGGGCTTGGCTCTTCAGACAACTTCAACACTTAAGACAGGTTGACCACTTCAGAAGGCCTGTTTTCAGATGACTTGAAGCACTTCTTAAAGACTTATAAGGCGTATTGTGGCTTGCTGAAATCACAGATAGATAATTAAACACTTAAGAGTATCTGTGAAAATAAATACTGTAAATTTGTTAATCATTAAAACTTGGAAATATTGCTGTCTTAAAACATCATAAAATCTCTTATGATATTTTTGAGACTCAACAAATCCTAATTAGGAAAATTACAATTAAGCAAATTACTAGGAAATCCTAATTAAAATGAAAATTAACTAAAATTAATTCTAATCTTTTTCATGGGTCTCATGATGCTTTGACCCAAGGTTGACCCATGATGAGTTGACCAAAGTTGACCAATCTCTCTTATCTATTCTATTTATCTATTTACTCCCTATCTTAAAATTATTTCTCTAGTACATGTGGTATATTTTTGCACTGGCGTTTTTTTAGTCTTTTTATTCTCACTTTAATAAAGGGATTGTTCTTTATGAACCACGGGCATTCATTCTTATTTATCTATTTAACTACATAAAAACACATATTAACAAATACAATAGATGTGCTGATTTACATTAAGTTTAAAGTATTTTTTTAATATATCATTTATGTCTCTGTTTTAAAACACTTTATCTCTTTGTCCGTTCTTTTATGTCTTTTAAATTATATAAAAAATGGATTAACAAATAAAATAAATGTGTTGATTTAGATTAAATTTAAAGTATTTTTAATATTCATTTATCTCTCTATTTTATTTATTAATGTTTTACTCATTATCTCTCTTATCTATTTACTCTCTATCTTAAAATTATTCCCCTTGTAAACATGTCACGTTTTCTCACTAACATTTTTTTAGTCTTTTTATTTTCACTTCAATAAAGTAATTTTTATGAACTGCGTGTATCTTCCATGGGAGGCAATATTGCTCCTGACATTTTCTTCGTTTTTCCCTTTTTTTTATCAAACTTTAACTTTTTATTATTATTATATTATTATTATTATTATTATTATTATTATTATTATTATTATTATTATTATTATTGTTATTATTATGTTAAAACAGATTCTCTATTTTCTTTTATGTTTATATGTTACATTATATAAAAACACACGTTAAGAAATACAATAAATATGATTATTTACATTAAATTTAAAGTGTTGTTTCAATATATAATTTATCTCTCTATTTTATTCATTATATTCTTTTCATTTATTATCTCTCTTTATCTATTCTATTTATCTATTTACTCTCTATCTTAAAATCGTTCCTCGAGTAAACGTGTCACATCTCACCTACGTTTTTATAGTCTTTTTATTCTCACTTCAGTAAAGTGATTATTTTTTATGAACCACGGGTATCCTCCACGGAGACAATATTAAACATTTTCTCTCAAGATGGGTGGTTCTCTATTCAGTCAGAGTGGGACATGGAGAAGATTGGTCAGTTGCTACCTGAAAATATTTGCAGCTACTTTAAAGGTCTTTACCCTCCTATCTCAGAAGCAAGAAATGATAAACTAATTTGGAAAGGATCTCAAGATGGGTGGTTCTCTATTCAGTCAGCCTATGAGACAATTACTTCAGTCAGAATTCAAGCTCCAAATCCTCTGATGAAGCAGATTTGGAAGTTACAGGGTCCTCAAAGGATCAGGTGATGTGAATTCAAGGGGGTGGTTTAGGATTCTGTATAGGACCCTAGGAATTATGTTGCTGCCTTGGTAAATTTGACAAGAAAACAAATTATAACAAACCAATAAGGACCAGAATTGGACGTGAAAATTAAAAGGAACAGAGAGGAATTAAAATAGCGCAAGATAAGCATGAAACAAATGCCTAATTTGGTGCAGAATTATTGTTTAATTCCGCATTCAAATAGAATCCAGAAGGTGCAGTTTGGTAGCCACTCAGCTTGCAACAAATTGGAAGTAATAAGGTGCAAAATTTTATCTCAAAATCTGTACTTATTAAGCGACCAGAAAGGTGCACAAAATTTAGTTCAATTTCAGCGCACAATTAGGACCCACATGTGTAGTTTGCTTGCAATCAAATTGGATAAACATTGAGCAGAATTAACATGAACTCAGCGCATGAATAATGGAGCAGAAATGGTGCAGTTTTGATGATTACATTCAGCGCTCATACATGGATGATCTGGAATAGAATTATGCAAGTATGAAAAGACAGAAAATGGAATGGGAATGAGAGGACGCCACACTTCCAAGGATGGAAGATAAGTCCCAGAGATTACACACACAAAGGGGTGAAAACCTTTGATAAATCTCAATAGATGGATTGCCAAGAATCCTGGAGAAATCCCTTCTCAAAAATGTGTTTTCTTTCAAAATGATATTTTGCCTTCCATATGCCTATGTGCAGCTTTATATAGCCTTTTACATTCAGCCACATGTGCTATTCCCATGTCCCTTGGCATTCAGAAATGTTACAATAAAAACTCTAATGAACTCACAATAAAAAAACTAACAATTGGCAGCCTTAAAATCAAATTGTAACTGCCCAAAAATTATTAATACTCAGCCTACAATTCTTCACCAAGTTGGCTGCATTTAAATAATTTGTAACAGCCCCAAATTATATTTGAAACTCAGCCAAATAATTATAAAATGTTGGTCACCCCATTTTAGCAAGTAAGCCTCCATTCTTGAGTTGAATTTATGACAAGTTACCCTTCAAATGATCAATTTGTGCTTTGCATCTTCAAGGTTTTATTCTCTTGAAATTGAAATTAAATAAAAGGCTTTGCATAATTCCTTATTCTCATCATTCCCTCCTTCTTCGAGAAGATTCGTCCTCGAATCTAAGGCTTTATTCACTTGAAATTGAGACGAGCAAACCCAACCTCCAGGATCAAACACAACTTGTAAAAATTCAGATTTGGTTGTTCTTTCCTTATGCATCAAGGAAGCCTTCCTTTTTGATTTCCAAAACTGATGACAGGAATTGCACAGGATCTAGAATTGAGCAAAACAAACCAATTAGAAACAAAATTATGCAATTAAATCACGAAAATAGGTGCTGGAACAGCAGCTATTTCACGTGAGAAAGTGAAAGAAAAAGAGAGAAAATGAAGGAAAAAGTGGAGAGGAAAGAAATGGAGGGACGCCACTGAAGCAAGAATCCTCCTGCAGTAGATAAGTCCAATTGCCAGACGCCACTAATTCAGGAGAATTAGATAAGTCTCACCATGGTTTAAGCAACAACCACCAAGCCTCACTCAACTCTCAAGAGAGGAGAAATTTGGCATAATGCCTTTACTCTAAAAATGATGTGTGTAAATACAAGAGAGGAGGCTCCTTTATATAGGAGTGGGGTGAGAGGGGGCGGCCAAGTGAGGCTCTACAAGGGGGAGAAAAATAAAAGATGGTGAATTCCCATCCTAATGGGATTTGAACCCATGCCCCTAATGGCTTATGGCAAGCTAAGCCTTAACCAATAAAACCCAAAAATGCCCCATGTTACATAGGAAAAAAAGAAAATAATTTTCTATCCTATGTGGGATAGATCCATGACCTCCTAAACCTTGTAGCAAAGCAACCTACTAACCAATAAACCAAGTATATGGGCGCCCAAGGTAGAGGAAAATTACAACAAATAGAAGTGTCCTAGTCTAGGGTGGTGCATAGGACCATGTGTCCTATTCCTGGGTCAAGGGTGTCCTTCTGTAGGGTAGTATCCCTAAAAATGTAGGACACTAATTTTCCCATCTCTTCCTTAATCTTCTTAGCACGTCCTCTAGTCATTGGTCCAGTGATGTCCTTGACTGCTTCAGTAGGAGGCTGCTGGTGTGCCATGTTATCATCCCCTCCCCCTTGCGAAGGATTTGACCTCAAATCTGGATAGTCATCTCCTACATCAAAAAGAGAGAGATCAGAGACATTGAAAGTAGCACTTACACCATACTCACCAGGAAGATCAATTTTGTAGGCGTTATCATTCAAGCGCTCCAAGACTTGAAAAGGTCCATCACCCCTAGGAGAGAGTTTGGATTTCCTTTCATTTGGAAATCTTTCTTTGCGGAAATGAACCCAAACCCAATCCCCAGGCTCAAATATCATTCGCCTACGCCCCTTGTTGGCATTCTTTGTTTGGGTGGCCAATCTGCGCTCAATGTTAGCTTTACTTGCGCATGGAGTTTCTTAATGAACTCGGCTTTTGCTTTACCATCTTTATGCTCCACAAAAGAAGAGTTAGGAATAGGCAAAATATCAAGAGGAGTCAAAGGGTTAAAACCATAAACAATCTCAAACGGAGTATGCAAGGTAGTAGAATGCTTGGTCCTATTATATGCAAACTCTATATGAGGTAAGTATAAGTCCCATGATTTCAAACTTTTGCACCATAGCCCTTAATAAAGCGCCTATTGTCCTATTGACAACCTCTGTTTGTCCATCAGTTTGTGGGTGGCATGTGGTAGAGAATAGTAATTTGGTGCCTAGCTTATGCCATAGTGTGCGCCAGAAATGACTAAGGAACTTAGTATCTCTAAGACACTATACTTCTAGGAATGCCATGCAAGCGTACTATTTCTCTAAAGAAAAGATCAGCAATTTCTTGTGCATCATTTACCTTTTGGCATGGAATGAAATGTGACATCTTTGAAAAGCGATCCACTACCACAAAGATTGAATCCTTTCCTCTTTGGGTCCTAGGTAACCCTACAATGAAATCCATGGTTAGTCCAACCAAGGTCCTTCAGGAATAGGAAGAGAGTGTAGAGGCCATAGGGATTTACCTTTGATTTGGCACTTTTACATTTTATACATCTATCACAATGTGCCTTAACGTGTGTGCTCATGTGTGGCCAATAAAAGTGTTCTTGTAAAATCCCTAAGGTCTTGGGTACACCAAAGTGTCCCATAAGCCCTCCCTCATGGGCTTCCTTAACTAGAAGCTCTCTAATGGAGCAATGGGGAATACACAACTTATCCCCTTTGAAGAGAAATCCTTCATGCCTATAGAATCCATCCTTTGCCATTGTTTCACAGCTTTGTATTTTTCAGCAAAGAAGGAATCATGCACATATAATCCTTTAAATTTTCGAAACCAAGTAGTTTTGCATCTAAGGTAGCAAGCAAACTATACCTCCTTGAAAGTGCATCAGCCACTATGTTGGCTTTGCCTTTTTTATTTGATGACATAGGGAAATTGTTCAAGAAATTCAACCCATTTTGCATGTCTTTTGTTAAGTTTCCCTTGTCCTTTGATGTACCTTAAGGATTCATGATCTGTGTGTATCACAAATTCTTTAGGTAGGAGGTAATGTTGCCATGTTTGAAGTGCCCTCACCAAAGCATAAAATTCTTTGTCATAGGTGGGGTAATTCAACATTGCACCCTTGAGTTTCTCACTAAAATAGGCTATAGGATGTCCATCTTGCATTAAGACAGCTCCTATTCCTACATTAGATGCATCACATTCGATTTCAAAGGATTTAGAAAAATCTGGAAGTCCTAAAATGGGAGCTTGCATAAGTTTCTTTGAGTTCCTTGAAAGCATCCTCTTGTGCTTTCTCCCATTTAAAACCCACATTTTTCTTAACCACTTCATTGAGAGGAGCAGCTATTGTGCTAAAGTTCTTGACAAACCTCCTATAAAAGCTTGCCAACCCATGAAAACTCCTCACATCTCCCACGGATTTTGGGGTGGGCCATTCTTTGATGGCTTTGATTTTCTCTTCATCCACTTGCACCCCTTGGGAGCTAATGACATAGCCTAAGAAGGTGACACTTTCTTTATAGAAAATACATTTTCCAAGGTTTGCAAATAAGTGTTCCTTCCTTAGTGCCTCAAGTACTTCTCTAAGATGATTGATGTGATCTTCACAGCTTTTGCTATAGACAAGTATATCATCAAAGTATACAACCACAAACTTGCCTAAGAAAGCTCGAAGCACATGATTCATTAACCTCATGAATGTACTTGGTGCATTAGTTAAGCCAAAAGGCATAACTAGCCATTCATATAGCCCATATTTGGTCTTGAATGTCGTTTTCCATTCATCCCCTTCCTTGATTCGAATTTGATGGTAGCCACTTTTTAAATCAATTTTTGAAAAGATGCAGGCTCCATGTAATTCATCAAGTAAATCGTCCAATCTTGGAATGGGATGCCGGTATTTGACTGTTATGTTATTAACAGCACGACAGTCAGTACACATTCTCCATGTACCATTTTCTTTGGTACAATAATAACAGGAACAGCACAAGGACTTAGAGATTCCTTAACCCAACCTTTACTAATTAATTCTCCTACTTGTCTTTGTATTTCCTGGGTTTCAACTGGGTTAGTCCTATAAGCTGGCCTATTGGGTAGAACAGCACCGGGTATAAGATCTATTTGGTGCTCAATTCCTCTAATAGGTGGTAATCCACTTGGGATATCCTTGGGAAAATGTCCCCAAATTCGGTCAAGAGTTCTTTTATGTTTGGAGGAAGATCAAGAGTGATCAAGGGATCCTCTTCTTCTTCTTCATTGGTTTCCTTACTAAGTAGTAGGAACCAAGGCTCTTCTTTGGAGGTTTCTTTTTTATCTTACTTTCTTTTTCCAATAAACCTTACTAGTTTCCTTTTCTAATTCCTTTTCTATCTCTTAGATTTTCTTCTTTTTCCTTGTCTATTAACCCCTTAAGTTGGATTTGGTCTTCCTAATCTCTTTAGAGGCCATAGGCATTAAGGTGAATTTAACCCCTTGGTGGTGGAACTTATAGGTGTTGGAGTACCCATCATGTTTTACCCTTCTCTCAAATTGCCAAGGTCTTCCTAAAAGGATGTGTGAGGCTTCTAAGGGTACGACATCAAAGGTCATTTCATCTAGGTAATCCCCAATTTTAAACCTTAAGCTCACTTGCCTATCCACCATAATTCTTCCTCATCACTCACCCATTGAAGTGTATAAGGTTCTGGATGTGGGGTAGTAGGTAGTAGTTTAGCTTGTTAACTAACCTAAGGCTAGCTAAGTTGCTACTACTTCCTCCATCTATGATCACTAAACAAACCTTATCTTCAATTTGGCACCTAGTATGGAATAGATTCTCTCTTTGGCTCTCTTCTTCACCCAAAGGTGTTTCTAAGGCTTTCCTAAACAACATGGTCGCCCTTTCCCTTGCCTCCTTCCTTCCATTCTCCTAATTGATTTTATGTTAAAACTTTTAAGGACCTTTCCACTCAACTAAGTGTTTACACTCAAGGAATGAACACTCGTGTATGTCACTCTTTTTGGCTTTTTCTATAATGAGACTCTCTTGCCTCTTCTACTCGGTTGGAGGTTGATTGAAGTTGCAAAGACCAGATTGAGTCTAAGTCTTAACCCTTACCCAAAATAGAAAGCGCTAACAAAAGAAAAGATCTACCGGAAGAGAATAGAAAAATCCTAAGACAAAACAGGAATTGATATGACAAACAAGAAAAGCTGGCACTCAAACAAGCTTATACACAAGAGCAGACAACAAAAAGACAAGACGGAAGAAATTGCAAAGAGAATTGTTTTTGGTGATTTTTGAAAAAGAGTTGCCAAAATTGTCGTTTTAAGAAAAACACAAATACAACTCAATTACAGTATACAGGGAAATGAAACAGAAAAATTACAGTAAAACTGTCACTGTATTGTTGGGGATACTTCTTTGTTTTGAATTTTCTATTTTTCTGAATTTTTTTTGAATTTTTGACTCTTTTTGGGTGTCTTTTGTCTTTTTTCTTCTTTTGCACCTTTTTTGCTTTTTACACCTCTTTTTCTATTTTTGGCACGTACGTACTCTTATATTTTTTTGCCTTCTTTTTCTTTTTTGACTTTTTTCCCAACAGAAAATTACAGAAATTTGTACACAATGAAAAGAAAATATACTGAACCTACTGTAATATTTTTGGAATTTTCTGACAGTAAACTGGTCCAAGTGGCCCAAAAAGCAAAAATAATGAATAAACTGATTTCTAAAAACTGTAAAAACGTGATGGCAACTTGATTTCAAAAATGGCCAAAAAAATTGCTTAGCACTTCCTTGTTGATTATACAAGACCAGTGTGGTCACAGAAACGCGCTTGGTTCAATTTTAAGTTTGGAATTAAATTTGAAGGAAAATCAACAATTAGGATTTGTTGATCTTCTTCCAACACTATGAACCAAAAAAGATCCTATAGGTGAGCGTTTTGCACAATCAAACAGGGAAAGTTCTAGGTAGAGATAGCAGTCAATCCAAATTTGCAATCAGAATGCCAATCAAACAGACATAACAAGAGTAGAATATGAACAAAACATAAGCCCAAAAATGCGCATAAATGGCAAAATAAGAAGAGAAATTGCGCAAAAATAAATGCAAGAAAGTAAAGGGGGAAACTGAAATTAAAAGGATGGGGAGGACAGAAATGTAAATGGCAGAATGTAAAGGGGATGGCAGAAAGTAAAAGGATGGGGAGGACTGAAAAATAAATGACTGAAAGTAAAGGGGGAAGTGAAATTAAAAGGATGGGGGACTGAAAGTAAATTGCAGAAAGTAAAGGGGAAGCTGAAATTAAAGGGATGGGGAGAAGCGGAAATTAAATGGCGGAAATTAAAAGCGGAAAGTAAAGAGATGAATATGGGGGATGAACAATTAATGGTGAAGGGAGAAAATGTAGGTGAACGATCTTTGGAAAAATGAAGACAACAATGCCTCCTCTTACCACACTTCACCAACAAACAAGCATTTATAGCAATTATATGTAGAAATCACTCAAGAACAAGTATGAGCAATTAAGAGACAATTTATCAAACACCTAGGGGGTGGGAATTAGCGGCCCAAAACAGCCCCCAACTAGCAAGATATCACCCAATCAATCAAGCAGACAAGCACAAAGTAGTAGTAGAAAGGCACCTCGGGCCCGGGAAACAGTCCAAGTCCAAATTACAATGAAAGAGGGATTGAATTACACTAAAATGAAGCAAAATTCTGCACATATGAGGTGCAGCCACACGCCCAAACAGCCACCAAAAACAGCCCCAATTGCTCAATCCATCAAGCTTGATACCAAATGATGACAGGAATTGCACAGGATCTAGAATTGAGCAAAAAACCAATTAGAAACAAAATAGCAATTAAATCACGAAAATAGGTGCTGGAACAGCAGCTATTTCACGTGAGAAAGTGAAGAAAAAGAGAGAAAATGAAAGAAAAAGTGAGAGAGGAAAGAAATGGAGGGACGCCACTGAAGCAAGAATCCTCCTGCAGCAGATAAGTCCAATTGCCAGACGCCACTAATTCAGGAGAATTAGATAAGTCTCACCATGGTTTAAGCAACAACCACCAAGCCTCACTCAACTCTCAAGGAGGAGAAATTTGGCATAATGCCTTTACTCTAAAATGATGTGTAAATACAAGAGAGGAGGCTCCTTTATAGGAGTGAGGGTGAGAGGGGGCGGCCAAGTGAGGCTCTACAAGGGGGAGAAAAATAAAAGATGGTGAATTCCCATCCTAAATGGGATTTGAACCCATGCCCCTAATGGCTTATGGCAAGCTAAGCCTTAACCAATAAAACCCAAAAATGCCCCATTTACATAGGAAATAAAGATGATAATTTTCTATCCTATGTGGGATTAGATCCCATGACCTCCTAAACCTTGTAGCAAAGCAACCTACTAACCAATAAACCAAGTATATGGGCGCCCAAGGTAGAGGAAAATTACAACAAATAGAAGTGTCCTAGTCTAGGGTGGTGCATAGGACCATGTGTTATTCCTGGGTCAAGGGTGTCCTTCTGTAGGGCAAGGGTGTCCTTCTGTAGGGTAGTATCCCTAAAAATGTAGGACACTAATTTTCCCATCCTTCCTTAATCTTCTTAGCACGTCCTCTAGTATTGGTCCAGTGATGTCCTTGACTGCTTCAGTAGGAGGCTGCTGGTGTGCCATGTTATCAAAAACCAAACACCATGATCAAGGGCAATTCTTCTAATTAGACAAACCTGCAGAATTTCTTTTTCAAACAAATGCATTCAACCTCAAAATCAAAAGACTCCATGTTTTTGTCTTCAATATCCTCATGAGTGGGCTGGATGTACAATGGAGCACTAGGAATGATATCAACACAATTCTTATTCAAACTTGGCAACTTGTGGTGTGTTTCATTCACAATTACATCCTCTTGCCCCTGTAAGATAACATCACAAACAAGAGAAGAATTAACATTAGAATTTAAATTTTCCTTGCTCATTTTCTCTCTTTCTTTTTCTAATTCTTCTTTCTTCTTTTTTTTTTCCTTTTTTCTTCTTTCTTTTTCTATTTTCTCCTTCAATTTCAGTTGATCATCACGTACAGCGTCGGATGAAAGACCTATCAACTTAATTCTCCGTCCACCATGCACAAAAGAAATAGAGGGCCTCTCAGGATTTATAATTTTATTATACAACCATAAAGCATATGGCATGTCTCCATGGGTGAAATATCACAAAGAACTTCATCTTCATATTTCCCAATAGAGAATTTAATTGTTGCTTGTCCATTTGCAGTAGGCAGGCGTAGCTTCTCAACCACTCTGCTGCTCACAACATTTCTAAAATTGAATTCATCTACTGCAACCAAGAACACATGGTGTGGAACACCTGGTATGGAACACCTGGTGTGGAGGATCTTTTTTTCAGAATCTGACATTGTAAATCAAACAAATTAAAAGTAACAAGATAACATGTAGTTACTGTTTGAGAAACCTTACCCACTCAAGTGTTTGCACACAATTTAGGCTTTTACAAAAAATGAAACGCTCTTGCCTTTTTTCCTCTCAATTCCTCCTTGAGTTCTTATCAAACCAAGAAGAGAAAACACAAAGAAATTCACCAATCTGTGTGCAGCCAATTAAACACAAGAAAAACTAACAAAAAGACTCAAATGAATACAAAAGAAGGCAACCCAAAACTAGGACAGCAACCAGAATTAGACACCAACAAAGGAAAGGAACTTGACTCAAAATGGAACCAATAGGTGCAGCAAAAATAAGCCAAAAACTTGCACAAGAATTAACTCAAATGTGCAGCCACAAACTCAGAATTTTTGAACAAATAGGTGCATCAACAAGCAAAATTTTGAGTGAATTAGATGCAACCATAGACAGAATTTGTGCGCAAATTTTAACCAACAAAGGTGCAGCCAAACAGAGTGAAATTGAGTGCAATTTGCAGCCAATAAGTGCAGCCAAGAATTCAGAATTTTACAACTAAGAAGGTACAGAATTTCTTCCTTAAATCAACCACAATATTACCTTAAAAATGAAGAATTTCTAGCATGAACCATTCAGCCCAAATTTTTTTTTTATAACTCATTTGCATGCTTTCTTTTCTTTTATTTCTATTGTTTTTTTTTTCAGAATTCACAATTTTAAAGGCCTAAATTTTGCAATGGTTCGGCCTAAGAAAATTGCAATAAGGTAATATCAAAGTATGATAAAAAATTCAAGGAAAGAAATTACCCAGAGTGCAGCCTTGCAATTCCTAGAACCGGAGCTCTGTTTACCAAATGATGTGAATCCAAGGGGGTGGTTTAGGATTCTGTATAGGACCCTAGGAATTATGTTGCTGCCTTGGTAAATTTGACAAGAAAACAAATTATAACAAACCAATAAGGACCAGAATTGGACGTGAAAATTAAAAGGAACAGAGAGGAATTAAAATAGCGCAAGATAAGCATGAAACAAATGCCTAATTTGGTGCAGAATTATTGTTTAATTCCGCATTCAAATAGAATCCAGAAGGTGCAGTTTGGTAGCCACTCAGCTTGCAACAAATTGGAAGTAATAAGATGCAGAATTTTATCTCAAAAATCTGTACTTATTAAGCGACCAGAAAGGTGCACAAAATTTAGTTCAATTTCAGCGCACAATTAGGACCCACATGTGTAGTTTGCTTGCAATCAAATTGGATAAACATTGAGCAGAATTAACATGAACTCAGCGCATGAATAATGGAGCAGAAATGGTGCAGTTTTGATGATTACATTCAGTGCTCATACATGGATGATCTGGAATAGAATTATGCAAGTATGAAAAGACAGAAAATGGAATGGGAATGAGAGGACGCCACACTTCCAAGGATGGAAGATAAGTCCCAGAGATTACATACACAAAGGGGTGAAAACCTTTGATAAATCTCAATAGATGGATTGCCAAGAATCCTGGAGAAATCCCTTCTAAAAAAATGTGTTTTCTTTCAAAATGATATTCTGCCTTCCATAGCCTATGTGCAGCTTATATATAGCCTTTTACATTCAGCCACATGTGCTATTCCCATGTCCCTTGGCATTCAGAAATGTTACAATAAAAACTCTAATGAACTCACAATAAAAAACTAATAATTGGCAGCCTTAGAAACAAATTGTAACTGCCCAAAAATTATTAATACTCAGCCTACAATTCTTCACCAAGCTGGCTGCATTTTAAATAATTTGTAACAGCCCCAAATTATATTTGAAACTCAGCCAAATAATTATAAATGTTGGTCACCCCATTTTAGCAAGTAAGCCTCCATTCTTGAGTTGAATTTATGACAAGTTACCCTTCAAATGATCAATTTGTGCTTTGCATCTTCAAGGTTTTATTATCTTGAAATTGAAATTAAATAAAAGGCTTTGCATAATTCCTTATTCTCATCATCAGGGTCTTAATTTGGAAATTAGCTTCTCTTGGTTTATTAACAAATTATGAGAGATATCAAAGAAAACTATCTGATAATTTCATTTGCCCTATTTGTTTATCTGAACCAGAGACAGAAATTCATCTCTTTAGAGACTGCCCTCCGGCTAGATGGCTTTGGGAGCAATTCTACAACAGTACTTTCAGAGAAAAAATGTTTTTCACCCAGAATGTCAATCAGTGGATCAAAGGTGTTCTATCAACTAAACCACAGGATGGGGATTTGCTCAGAAGAGATTTGATTTTTGGGTACACTATAGAGGAGATTTGGAAAACCATAAATGCCCTAATCTTTAACAATGGTACTGTCAATATGGATTCTATGAAATTCAGCATTTGTGCTCATCTAAAGACTGCTATTCTAGCATTTAGAAGTGAAAATCGAAAATACCTGCTCGAAGATCACCATTCCACTTCGGTCAGATGGACTCCTCCTCCTCAGGGTTGGTTGAAGCTAAACACTGATGGTGCTATGGCTGGCAGCAACGGAATCGCGGCCTGCGGTGGTGTTTTTTCGGGATTTTTGGGGTCGCTTCATTGTGGGATTTTGTGACAATCTTGGGGTTTGCTCAGTTTTGCATGCTGAGCTTTGGGCGATCCTGAGAGGGCTCAAGATTGCGGAGCAGAGAGGGTTTGCGAAGGTGATTGTCGAATCTGACTCACTTATGGCTATAAACTTGATCACTCAAGGTTGCCCTAATGGCCATCTAGCTTCTTCTCTGGTGGAGACGGCTAGAAGCTTCAACGGCAGGTTTCAGGGGATTTGCTGGCAGCACACATTCAGGGAAGCTAATAGTTTGGTAGATAGTTTTGCTAAGTTTGGTTTGGGAATTGATAAGGGTCTCCGCATCTTTGAAGGCATTCCCAGCTTTTCCATTCTTTCTTCTGTTTTTGATAGCTCTGGTAGCAGTATTCAGGAGCCTTTAGGCTTTAGGTAGTTCTTTCTGTGCTGGCCTTTTAGGCCCCTTTACTCACAAAAAAAAACATTTTCTCTCCTTATCCGTTCTTATTTATCAGTTTCATTACATAAGAACACATATTAACAAATATAAATGTGTTGATTTACATTAAATTTAAAGGTTTTTTAATATCATTTATCTCTCTATTTTATTCATTAATGTTTTCACTTATTATTTTTCTTATGTATTATATTTAGGTAAATTTTATGGTTCAATTTTAAATTTATTGGTACCGATCCAGTTATTACGTGGTTAAATCCTATTGAGACATGTATTACTTTTTTACACATAAACAATGAAAATTGTTATTATAATTTTAGCCATAGAGTGTTTTGTTTTCAAATTATATCATCAAACAAAAACATTTTAACTTATCTTCCATCATCTTTACTTTAACACCAGAATTTAAACCCGGAATCAATAGTCGGCCTTAAAAGAGAGAGCCCTTGGGCAATCTGAATTTGAAAAGAAATGTCACTTGCACATCAATAGATCATGGGTCCAAATCCTTTTCTTCCCTCCAGCAAACATTAGCTACGGATTAGGCAATTTAAATTCGTAGCTATTGGTAGCTATATACAGTGGCAAAGGCAGAGCCGCTATAGAGAATGCTTACACATAGATCAAACAATATCTACAAACAAGCCATTGTTACCTCAAGTAGTGCTTATATTCTTTGCCTTCGCTCTCACTCTCTCTTAATCGGAATCTTCACCAGTTAATCAGCTTTGAGAAGATAAGATCGGAGGATTTGTCATCTCTTTATTGAAGGTTCAAGATTCTTTCTATTCCTAGTAAGGAGGAAAAGTCTCTCGCTAAACTGAGTCTATTTTTGTTCTTTTTAATTATCAGAATACATGCTTAATCTTAATTATGTTTTTTTTTTCGGATTTGGATACTAACCAACTGCAGATAATCAGATCCGTAGAAAATATTTGTTTTATGTATTTAGAAAAGTAAATCACATGTACGGGATCTCTCATTCACCATTAGATGAAGAACTGCAGGCCCTCCAGTTGAAAAAGAAAAACCAACTGGAGAGGATCTGCACGCGTTTTTTTTCTTGTTTCGAGGTAATATTTCTCGGTCTTTGATCATTTGGTTGCATGATCATCATCTTTGATCATTTCGAGGTAATTTTCTCAGAACACGTGCTTTTTATTTAAGGCGTTCCATTTTTTGTTGTAACATAGCTTACCCACGTCTTTTGCCTCCTCCTTTACTGCTTAAGAAATACGAAGCCATATTTCAATATTATGGGGACAATTTCACAATTTCAAATAATTAAATGTTAATCTAACGTGATATACAGTTGGATGATGGATTCCACATGGTAGTTTTTTATTTACACATATCATCACCGATCGGTATCCATTAATTATTAACATGACCGAAACAATCACCTTATATTTATTTATTTATTCTCTATCTTAAAATTGTTCCTCCAATAGTGTCACATTTTTGCATTTACGTTTTTTAGTCTTTTCATTCTCACTTTGGGTGTGTTTGGCAAAACTAGCTGATAAGCTAGCTTCTAGCTGATAAGCTCATAGCTTATAAGCTCCGAGCTGATAAGCTAGCTTATTGAATTAGAAGTGTTGGTAAACTAGCTGATAAGCTAGTTAGTAATGTAAAATGACATAAAAGGGCATAACTACATAAATTTTTTATTATTTTTAGAAAAATATATTTTATGCAATATAATTTTATTTTTAAAAATAATATTTTCTTCTTCCCCCCCTTTTTCGTGCTCCCCTCTTTCCTTCCCCTCCCTCCTGCCCTTGCTCCCCTCCCTCTATCCTCTCCCCCTCCTTTCCTCCCCTCGTGCCCCTCCCCTCCCCTTTCCTTCCTTCCTCCTCTTTCCCTTCCTTCTTCTCTCGGTCCTCGTACGTCCCCTCCTTGGCCGTTTTTGTCCCTCCCCCTTGCCCCTCCCTCCTCCTCGTCCCCCGCACCTTCCGCCTCCTCCGGGCCCTGTCTTGCCATATAAGGGGTAGCGATGGAAGAAATTAAATAAGCTACAAGCTACAAGCTAGAACCTAGGTGATGTAGCTTGTAGCTTATAAGCTAGAAGCTCCTAAAATAAGCTACTTTGATGTACCTTACCAAACACTTTTGTATTGGTCAAACTAGCTTATAAGCTAGTAGCTAGCTTATTGGCCTTGCCAAACACACTCTTTAGTAAAGTGATTTTTTTTATGAACCACGATTATCCTCCACAGGAGATAGTCCTGCTGTTGTCTTTTTCTTTTTTGCCCTTTTTATCAAACTTTAATTTTTTTATCATTATTATTATATTAAAACAGTTTCTCTCATTATCCATTCATGTTTATATGTTTCATTACATAAAAACACACAAATAAAAAATAATAAATATGTCGATTATATTTAATTCAAAGTGTTTTTTCAATATATAATTTATCTTTATTTTATAAATTAATGTTTTCATTTATTATCTTTCTTATCTATTCTATTTATTTATTTACTCTCTATCTTAAAACTAGTCCTCCACTACATGTGTCACGTTTTCTCACTTGAGTTTTTTTAGTTTTCTATTTTTACTTGAGTAAAGTGATTTTTTTATGAACCACGGGTATCCTCCATGGGAGGCATTCTACTCCTACCATTTCCCCTTTTTTCCTTTTTTATGAAACATTAATTTTCTTTATTATTATTATTATAAAAATAATTTCTCTCATTATTCATTCATAATTATTTGTTCCATTACATAAAAACACACATAAAGAAATACAATAAATGTGTTGATTTACATTAAATTTGTGTTTTTCAATATATCATTTATCTCTCTATTTTATCCATTAATGTTTTCAGTTATTATCTCTCTTATCTATTTTATTTATTTATTTTTCTATATTGAAATTGTTCCCCAGTACACCTGTCATGATTTCGCACTTACATTTTTTTAGTGTTTTTATTCTTACTTTAATTAGTAAGTGGTTTTCTTAATGAACCACGCGCGGGCACCCTTCACTAAGAGGTAGTTCTGTTCTTGTCATGAACATCAATATCATGGGTGGGGTTAGCTCTCCCAAGTCCCAATGAGAGTTTTTTTCCATATACTTTATATAGGTTTAATAAGCTATTGGGTTATAGGATTTCAAATCTGAATACATTTTAAATTTACATTTATATTAATGATATATTGATTATTATTTTCTATAAGCATGATAACAATATGTTTTTCACATTCTATTAATTGATTTATATGATTATATGATAACTTACTTTTATTATAAAAATTTACTAGTATATGTAAAACAAACATCACTCACTCGCAACTCAACGTCACCCCGTGCGAATGCATGGGTATTGTGCTAGTTGCGATGAAAAGTTTCATCCTGACCACAATATAGTGCAAACTTATGACACACCCGGTGGTTGAGGTTTTATTTCTCTAACTTAATGAAGTAATTTTAAAGTAATCAAAATGTAGGGAAATTTTTTCACAAAATATTTTAATGATCTTTACAACAAAATAAATCAACTGGAAGAAAATACACTGCATATGCATTTGTAAAATTGTGAAACAGTTTTCGGCAACACTGTTGTTTGCACGGTATTAAAAGCAGTTTATCAATACATATACCAAAGACTTCTCAAGTAGACAGGTGTATCATTTCTGGTCCTGGTGATCATACTGTGTTGAATTCCATCATGGTTATTCCTAATAACCCTTAAAAAGAGAATATCAAGAACAGAGATTCTAATATAGTAGAGTCCTCTATGCCAACACTAAAGGGAGGGAGTTATTTGTCCCATGCAGTGAGAGTCCTTCTCTATCTACCATCCTCTGTCACTGAATTAAACGATCACGACTGTTGCTGTCGTCTTCTATCAGATATACATATAATCATGCATATAGACAAACAGAAAAGGTGAGATATTGAACCCACTTAACGGAAGCACGGGAAAAATCTAATCATTAGAATATTAATGGATAGCGACAGTTACTCTGTACAACAAACAACAATACAAACAGTCAACAGACAATCAATGTATATCTATTTACTATAAATCTAACTCATCCGTAAATTACAGTGATTATTTTATTCGCTACTGCAAATTATTTTGTTACATTATTAATAGTAACAGCTGAGTATTTTCATCCAGCATAATTACTTAATTACGATTACTCATCAAAATAGCCAAGCGATCAGACAAATCAAATAGTCAATTAATCAGACAAGTCCAACAGTCAATTAATTAGACAACTCAAACAGTCAACCAATTAGGCGAGTGCCAACTGTCAATAAACCAGACAAGTAAAACAAATAAATACTCAGCATATGAATGATATAGGGATTGTTTGCTTTACAGTTGGGAGCCCTCCAAAATTACGCTTAAGCAAAATAACAACAAATTCCGTTGACCAGAAGAACGTTTGAAACATTCCCAACTGTAAAATAAGCAGGCACATAATGTCATGCAATGATATGCATGCGGGGCCAGATCCATGTCCTTTCTCTGGCCTACCTCCATGGAGTATCACAACTATAGGTGCATAAATTCATTTCATAAATAAAGTGTGCTTTCCAACTCGACGGGCACCGGTTGTGAAAATTTTCAATCAAGTTCAAAAACTTTCTTGATTCTGAATGTACAATTTGGGACTAGAATCTGAATCCTCTAAAGGTTCTTTTTGAGAAATAGGTTTACTCAGAAATTGCATTCAACAAGTAACAAAAATTTGAATTACTCACTTATTCGTAGGAGTGAATTCGAAAGTAAGAATGAAGAATAAAATAAAATTCTAAAGAGAAAAGAAGAATGAATGTAAATATTTAAAACTGTAAAAGAAATAAAATTAAATGTAGTAAAGAAAAACTAAAAGTAAAGCAAAAATTTAGATGCGAAAATAAACAAAGAGAAAAGAAAAATTGCAGGAATTTAAATGCAAGAAGTACACCAAGAAAAGAAAACTGCAGAAATGTAGATTGCATTAATGAAAATAGATGGATATACATACTTGATCTCCTTATTAACCTCTTAGTCATTTACAAGTCCGGACGTTGGGTGTTTTCAGAGATTTGAGTAAAATGAAATCCAGCCCCTATTACATCATAATTCTGCCTATATATAGATTCCTATCCTAAAGGCTAACTAACAAGATTTTGACATGTTTACAAACCTATTTGAGGTGTCAAATTTCTAAGTGTGACACGTATACAAAGTAGCAACGGTCTTCTTTTCTCCAAATAACTGACGGCCCGAGGTTCTAACACTTGTCACTGAATGGTAACTTCTAATAACTGCTTCACTTGAAATCTGATGGGTCTTTGAATTGCCTTTCTATATCTGGTGGGACTTCGAATCCTTTTCAACCTTCTGACTTCATGAATTCTGCTAAGTCATCTGAATCTTCTTTCTTTCTCGTACTAGTCTTCGATTCCCATCTGAATTTCGAACCACATTGATGGGTTTCTGGCAAGCGAACCAAAAATCCAGTAGTATAATAGTAAGAAGAGTATCATATACACAGGGAATGGTCAATTCGCGTGTACTCGTGATCTATTTATCAAGGGAAAACAACAGAATTATGAGAGTATTATTGTGCGGTAAATCTAAATAGCAATTTAATATTCAAAGCAATAGAAAGGGAGAGTTGGAGACACTTTACTTGGATTAGGATTGAACTTCGTATCATCACACCTTTGTGTATGTAAAAACTATTTATTATTTTAGGTTTACTCTATAATATTGTAGACAACTATATTGATAAAGACCCCGAGTTACCAGCAGCCTCACCACTCAAAGGTAATCCGTGCGGGCTCTCCCAGGCGACAAACTTACCCTCGGCTTATTTTGCTTCTATTATTCCGTTTGTTAAAGGACTTATTGATAATCCATGATTATCCTTTAGATGCCCTTCATTAGGATACTATCACTACCCATCAATCACTAGCAACGCCCATGTTTCAGGCACTGGGATTACTATAAACTAACCTTTACTATCGATAATTAATAAACCATGCTTATCCTTTAGACACCCTTCATTAGGATACTCACACTACCCATCAATCATTAGTTGCGCCCATGTTTCAGGCACTGGTTACCGAGTACTCTTATTCACTCAGAGAATGAGTTTCTTCAGTATCTGCTCCCCCATCCTCAATCCTAGTCGAAACTAGCCTATAACTCTGGCGCAAGCGCGGAAGTTAGGAATTAAGCACAGAATAAGATTACCAATATTATAGATAGGGAGCTCACAAATAATAAAATAGAGTTTACATACACTTGGGGATAGAATCAACTACATTCAATCCTACTGGAGTGTTAGCTACACAGGGTAGCCATACAAACCGCTGAAGAAACTGTCACCTTCTTCAATCCTCGTGCAGCGCTCCGCCTCTCCTATTCTAAAATTAAAAGTGGTGCATCATCACTGAATTATATCTGAATTACAATAATCGTGCACACCTGATCTGGTGCAAGAAGATCCTATTTATAGGCTAAGGAAAGACAAAGAAAATTGGGGAGAAATCCATCTAAAATCGGCAACAAGGCAAGAATCACATATCCTGCGCTTCACCCTGCGCTACAGCGTAGCTTGCAGCGCAGAAGTTAGACAGTTTGCGCTTCACCCTGCGCTACAACGTAGGTTGAAGTGTGCAATGCCAACTGCATAGCTTCAATCTTTCTCTTTTCTTTCTTTATTTCTCCCCGAGACTGGTTTTGTTTGATTGTCTTTCCTTGTTTCCCTTTTCTTGATGAAATCTTGCATTTATTGAGCATCTTGGATTTAATTGGGAAGGTTGTCTGCAAAATCCTTGTTTAATTGGCAACTGATATCTTCATTAATTGCTCTCAAATAATCTTCAAATCTTCATTTATTGCCTTCAATTAAACTTCAAATCTTGCAGATATCTCCCTCATTTAATGCTATCGTCTCTCCATATCAAATCTTTGCAATAATCTGCAAAAATCAGCACAATTTATATTAAAATAACATGAAATTCAAATTCAAGACTAATAGATACAATTTATCTAATATTTAATAAAAGGGATTAATTTGGGGCAAAATACCATTTTATCCTTGATAAGTGAACTAAAAAGTACTTTAATTTATCATATATTTTTCACTTATCAAAATACCCCCCCAACTTAACTTCTTGCTTGTCCTCAAGCAAGAGACCTCTTTGCAATAAAAAATCAATTCTATCCCCTGTATAACTAAAAAAAATCAAAAACAACTTCAAGGAACTTTCATCATCTCTTTGTTAAGCAGCAGTCACTTTCCAAACATAAGAAAAAATCAGGATTAAGAGATGTTACCAATCCTCAATCAGATAGAACACAACATCGGTCAACTTCTCAAAAATAGAAATTAAAGCAATAAGTGATAAACCAAGGAAATCTCTCATTCTCACGGGTAAGTGTTTCCCTCAATCTTTTTCACTACTGTTGAGCAACTAGAATTGATAGTTGTTTCCAACATCTGAACCTGCAAGTAGTCAATATGGATCAAAAGGTCTTTTCATTGGTTGTAATGAGACTGGGCTTATCAAGAAATCATGGTTTTTCTAGATATGCAAAGAACACTTTGAATAGAGAGCATCTTGTGATTGTGCTTGGGACTTCTCTCCATTCACCCATGTCATTCTTGAATCGTCACCCTTTTTCAGATTGGCCTCTTTGTTTGAAGAAGTACTCCCCCCAACTTATTCAATTTCCACACTCTTGGTGCAGATTTTTTTTTAGTAAACAATAACATAAAGAACTAATTTATGGGGGAACACTCTTCTTTTGATTCCTTGTGTCTGCTCTTTGAATCTCTTTGACCTTTCAATTCACCAACTCTTGTCCCATCTTGTTGTGGTGCACCTTGCTTTCTATCACAAGTGTAAAGGGACGGGATATAATCATTGAATATGGCTAGGGTGCATCAAAAGAAATATTAAAGGCTCAAATGGGCAATCAATAATTGGAAATATTTAATCAAGGTTGGCTATTTGGCACTGAGCAAATATTATAATCACAAAATATACCTTTGACACTTCCATATTTTCTACTAGCAAGACAAAATTCAGAAACTCAAGCAATAACAGTTGACAAGCAGCGTTGAAAAGCTCTCAATTTCAGTGTTTGGGCTCTCAGCTCACCGGTTATTGGCTAAAATTCCTTGATAAAGCACTTACTGGTTTTAATTAACTATCCTGATAGGTTCTCCTGAGAAGTATCCTAATCCTAACTAATTATGGAATTAATCACAGAATCCTATCATCTTTCCCAATCTGGTTAGTTAAACTACCTAATTATAGAGAATTTGAAAAAGTTGCCTTAAATCCTAATTTCCTAAGATCCTAAAAATATTTAAAAATTTTAAAATTTAACAGAAAAATAGAAGATAACTGAATATGCACTGCATAATAAATGATGTATCAGTGGGGCAACAATATACAGTACATATCAAAAGAAAATAAGAAAAATATGAAAATAAGAAAAGAAATAAGAAGAAAAATAAGAAAATAAGATGAAAAATAAAAGGAAAAAGAAGGAAAAGCACCAAATAGAAAAGAAAATCAATCATCCTAGTCCATATGAGCAGCTCCTCCTCAGCTCCAGCTCCAGCTGCTCCATCCCCCCTGGGAAAATAGGCCTGTCCCTAGGCCACTGTAGGTACGCCTGAAACTGATCAGGGGTCATGCCGAAGTGGAGGTCCACACGAGCCTGGTAATGTAGATCCTGAAAATGAACTGTTGCTCGGTGGATGGTGGATAGCTGAGCCATCATGTGAGTGTTCTGGGCTGCAAGATGTTGGGCCCAAATAGGAGCATCCATGTCTGCTGCTGGTGGTGGTGGTGGTGGTGGTGGTGGTGCCTACTGCTGCTGCTGATCATCCTCAACTTGAAACTCCTAAGCTGGGATACAGTTGGCTTCTATGTATGCTTTAGTCATAGGGAGTGCAATGCGGACCGTGGGGTTCACATCCACACCCCTAGACCTGCAGAGTGTTGTGATGAGAGGGGGGAAGCCAAGCCCGATCCTGGAGTTAGGGCTCCTGCGCCCTACAGCAGATGCAAAGTCTGATATTTTCTGGGTGATGACCCGTGAGACATCGACAACAGCATCAGTGAGGATGGTGTAGATGAGGTGGTCCATGGGCATAATTACATCAGATACATGCCCTGTAGGATGAATGTTGGCCAGTATCAGCACTGTCCACATTTGAGCTATACTCCTCATATCCTTTCTGTAGATCCTAGCAGCCTCCTGATATGCATTCCTCTCAAGGAACGCCTTGGTAAACATAGCAGTTGGGCTGTCTCTATATCAAGGGGATCATTGCCATGAAGCCCTACAGCCTGCATCCTCTCGTGGTATTGGCACTCTACGAGGTCCCTGTCCCCTTGTATGGGACGTCCTAAAAAATGCATTGATTGTTTCGCAATCAAACCTGATAACCTATCCTCGCACGTAGGACTCCCTCCTGTAATCAACGTCGTGATCTCCAATGGCGTTAGCATAGAACTCCCTGACAATGTCTGGGTCAAAGTAGTTGTCTAGGCGACTGAGACGGTCCCATCGCCTCCTATAAATCTTAGCGGAGAACTCCTCATACTCATCCTCCTCAAGTAGGATTGGTCGCTCAAGGATGAAGTTGCATCTCTCAATGGCAGTGTAGGCTTCAAAGGACTTGAAGTCCTAGAAGCGGTGAGAGTCAAACTCAGGTTCCCTCTGGGGTGCTTTCCTCTTGGCACCCCCTGTGCCTCTCCCAGATGAAGTGGATGCCCTAGCATTCTTGGTGCGTGCCATCTGTGAAAAACAAATGCAAAACAAAATTATTTATGCAACATAATAATATTGAATTGTTCAAAATTAATGAAATAAATGGCCAATTAATTTCAATAATTAGAACAGTCAACTAACCAAACAATTGTGCATAAAAATTTTGATTTTAAACATTACCAATAATTGCCAATTAATTAATTAAGAACATGCTAAAGTGATCAAGTAAAGCAAGTCCTAAACAATTCTAAATGGGCAAAGTGAGAACAGAACTCATGCTCCAAAATCATGTCATCAGTAACATGCAATAAGGCATAATTATTTATGTATGGGCATGCAAAATTATCATGACAATTAATTAAGCACGCATGCGCCAACAAAACAATTTGCAGAAATCACTGAGCACTCAAAAACTACCACCTAAGCAAACAAGAAATACTCATAACCAATCCTAGCAACATGCAATATAGATTAAAGCATTATGGACAACTTTTTCTTTCCTAAAGGTTCCTAGAATCCTAAGTTTCCTATCCTAAGGTTTTTGCTCAAATAAAATAAAAAATCAAAATTTCAATCGGTTAAAAGTAAAGAAAACTATAAAAACATACCTGGTGTAAGCTCAGAAATGGAAAAATGAAGGCTATAAGAGTGAAAAAGGCAAAACAAAGGGTCAGGGATTCAGAGAAAAAGCAAGAGAAAGAACGAGGGGAAGTTCAAATGAACTTCCCTCGTTCAAACGGCTTTATTTATAAAGCCCGCGTTCTGCGCTCTACCCTGCGCTACAGCGCAGGTTGGAGCGTGTGTCCCTAGAAGACGAAACGCTCCCGCTGCGCTTCACCCTGCGCTACAGCGCAGGGTGAAGCGCAGAAGTCAGAAACTCAGTTTTGGAATTTTAATTCTGCGCTTTACCTGCGCTACAGCGCGGGTTGAAGCGCAGATCTGCACTGTATTTTTCTTTCTGCTTCTGCTACTCCTAACTGTTTTCATGCATTCCTTTAAAATTAAATTCTTCACTTAACAATTTCCTTAATTAAACAGGTAATATCTAAAACTACAAATTAACAAAATTAAAATTGAATGAAAATTAAAAACTTACAATGACTGGGTTGCCTCCCAGGAAGCGCTTGTTTAACGCCTTTTAGCTCGACGCCTGGTTAATCAACCCTTTTATGGTGGCCTCAAGTGGAGGATGATGTTTGGCTCCATTCCAGTTCTTCCTTTAAGCTCCCTCCTCCATGCCAATTCTTGATTCTTCCATCTGTAACATCCCAAATTTTATTAAATAAAATAAATTAATAAAATAAGAAATAAATAAATAATTATAAGATTAGTATTTTTATGAATAAGGTTATTTAATAAATAATAAGAATAATAAATATAGAAGAAGTGGGTTGAGAGTGGGCCTAGCCCAATTAAGTATTTATTTAAGGAGGGGTTCTCAGTTCACCCTAATCCTTATGCGTAAAATCGTCAGAGAGCGAAACGCTAAGGAGGGGAGAAACGACGTCTCAAGAAGGGGTTGCTGCAGAATAATAATTGAGAATCAAGAACTGTTGCAGTTCGATCTCAACTTCAAGGTACGGTGGGGGAGAGGGTGTGCTTGTATGTGCATGTAGGGGTGCTTGGGTAGTAATTTAATACTATAAATTCGTATGGATATATGTTATAATTGAGAATGAATGATGGAAACTGTTGATTTATGATTGATTGGATGAAACTTGATGAATTCTTGAATAAGATTGAAGAGAATAGCGAAAATAGCGAAAAGGGATAAATAAGGGTTTGATGATTTGGGGTTTTGATGGGTTAACTGTATAATCTGTGTAAAGATTGTTGTTTTGCTGAGTTTAATCAATATAAAAGAATATGATTGAAGTATAACGATGAGGATTGAGTAAGGATTGAAGAAGGGGAGAAAAAGGGGCAAAACGTTGTATAGTCGTGTTCTACGTAACTTGCGCTGCAGGTTGCGCAGCGCAGGTTGAAGCGCAGCTCGCAGATTTCTGTTTTTGATGTGATTTTGATGAGTTCTTTTCGGAGTGAGGATGGTTTTTCCTTAATACATGGAACTGAGATTGATATGTATTTAATATAAATGTTATTTTGTGGATTTGATGATATTTAATGATGAAAATGATGATGTTATAAAATGTACTTGACGATTGTATGATGATGAGGTTTGATGATGAGTACGATTGATGATGATGATGATATATATTATGATGATGATAATTATAATGACGGTGATATTTATGATGATGATGATGATTGGTGATATTTATGATGATTTATGATGAGAATGATTGATGATGATGATATTGATGTTGTACCTGAGGCTAACTCAGGGAGATGAATAGTGTACCTGAGTCTAACTCAGGGAGTTGATGATGATGATATAACTAATTTTCTTATGTTTATGATGTCTTGAGCATACATGATGTTGTACTTGAGATACACAAGCCCAGTGAGGGGTGGAGTGTAGCTCAGGGAGGTGAGTATTGTACCTGGGTCTAACTCGCGGAGGTGATTATGGTACCTGGGTATAACTCAGGGAGGCGAGTAATGATTATAATAATATGGATTATGGTACCTGAGTATAACTCAGGGAGGTGAGCAATGAGTATGTTAATATTGATTATGGTACCTGAGTGTAACTCAGGGAGGTGAACGATGATTATGATTATATTGAATATGGTACCTGAGGGTAACTCAGGGAGGTGAATGATGATTATGATGATATTGAATATGGTACCTGAGTGTAACTCAGGGAGGTGTGAATGATGATTATGATGATATTGAATATGGTACCTGAGTGTAACTCAGGGAGGTGAATGATGATTTTGGTGATATTGGTGATTATGATGATTATGATGATATTGAGGTGAATGATGATTATGATGATATTGGTGATTATGATGATTATGATGATATTGAGGTGAATGATGATTATGATGATATTCATGAGTATGATGATTATGGCGATATTGATGATTATGATGATATTGATGAGTATGATGATTGTGGTAATATTGATGATTATGACGGTTATGGTGATATTGATGATGTTGTGGTGTATATGATGATGGATGATTATGTCTTATATATGCTGATAAAAAATGAGTTATATGATGATGCTATGATTTTGTAATGATGAAATGAGTAATAGGTGTTGAGAATAGAGTAGGCGAATTAGTTGGTGAATTGGATAGGAGAATTATGATGATATTGATGTTTGTTATATGATGAATTATAGGTGATATTATCTGATGAATTATTTGATGTTTGAGTATGTGGTGTCATTGATGATGATGTTGTCTATATGAGGGTGAGGATAGAGTAGCCTCCTATGTGTATGTATGAGTAGTATTCTTTTCCTCACTGTTACACTGTGGTTATTTTACAGGTGACGATGGAGACACAACTGGTGTCGAGTTTTGAGTAAAGGGAGTGTTGCTCTGGTACATGTGACATCAGGGCATATCATTGGGGGTTCTTTCTTTATGTTTTAGTTATGAAGGATTTTACAAACCTTTCTTTAAATGCCTTGCACGGCGAGTAGGATGTTTGTTATTTATATTTGGAGATTCTGCTGCTTAAGTGTTTTGAAAACTGTTTCTACTTTAAATTGGTTTACCGTGAAATACAGGACGTTTTATATGATGAGGATTTGTGAACCTTTTTACCCAGTGTGGGATATTATCTTCCAATATTTCGATTATTTACTGTATAAGAGTTGGGTTTGGGGTAGAAGGGTGTCACTTCCATCACTGCCCTATCTTCCTCAGTATCAGATGTTGATCCTTTCCTTTTCTTAAATTGGAACTCCCATGTTGACTCTGGCTGCTTTACTCTCATTCTAGGCTTCCTCATAAATTCAGAGTCTGGCAGCTTTGTTTGAGTTTTGGAAATAGCATCAGTTTGTTGTAATTTGGGAATACATATATCGATATGAAACATAATGCTTTCATCTTCTGAGCTCAGTTCATATTTTCCTTGATCAACATCAATAATCATCTTAGCAACTTTCATGAAGGGTCTTCCTAAAATTAGGGGGACATCAATATCCTCCTCTTTTGTCTCTGCAATGTAGAAATCTACGACATATGCAAACTTATCCACTTTGATTTGAATATCCTCTATTATCCCATAAGGGCATTGAGTGAATTTATCTACAAGAAGCAACTTCACCCTTGCAGGCTTGACCTTCACATTACTTAACTTGTTAAAATACGATAGCGACATCAAATTGATGCTCGCTCCAAGATCCAATAAAGCTTGAGTAGGAGGTGGATTACTAATAGAGATAGGTATAGTAAACTTACCTAGGTCAAGTGACTTGCGTGTGATATAGACCTTTTCTTCATGATATTCTTCTTCCTCTTTTGCTGCTTTTTCTTCATTGCTGAACAATTTCTTTGGGTACTTCCTCCTGGGCAGTTGTTCTTCAAAGATGATTTCTTCTTCCTCATCAAGTTCCCTTTCTCAGACTTGTTGTCAACAAAATTGCATTGCTCCTTTGGGTTGGTTGGGTGACAACTGAGAGTGATGGCCTGTGTTCTGCCATTTCAGTTGCTAGCTGACCCACTTGATTTTCTAGAGTCTTGATTGATGCCTCAGTATTCTTCTTGAATCCATTGAACCCTTGGATGAGATCATCAATCTTTCCATCCAGACTATTCAGTTTGTCATAGGTTGAAGGCTGCTGCTGATAAGGCGTTTGTCTAGATCCTCCATTCTGACCCCAACCTGAGTTGGTTTGGTTATTCCTCCATCCTTGTGAGTACTGGTTATTGTTATTGGAGAAATTACCTTGCCTCCCCTGGTAGCCCATGAAATTGACTTGCTCTGGTTGCATCCCTTGATTAGCACATTGACCATTTAGATGATCACCTCCACAAAATCGCAAATCAATGGTTGGGTTTGGATGGGTTGTGAGTGGACAGATTTGAGTTGTTGAGGGAGTGCCTTTAACGTCTTAGTGAGTGCTTCTATTTGACGTTTAATGAGCTTGTTCTCGGCTAACAGAGCATCACTTTGATTGAGTTCAAGCATCCTTTTCTTTGGTAATTGAGCAAGCTATCTTCCACTTTGAGCTTGTTGATGCAAAATTATTAATGATTTCTAGTGCTCGATCAACTTCTGCGGATAAGATAGTTCCTCCTGCAGCATCTATGAATGACTTTGAATCTGAACGGAGTCCCTTGCAGAATATGTTGAGTTGGGCTATATCCTCATAGCCATGATTGGGACAATTGCGCAGCAAAGACTTGTATCTTTCCCATGCTTCACAAGTGGCTCATCAGTTCCTTGTCTGAATGTAGAAATATCTGCTTTGGCTTCAATCTGCTTCCCTGGTGGGAAGAATCCTGTCAAGAACTTTTCCTCAACCACACCCCAACTGGTTAGACTTTGATTTGGGTGCGATTGCAGCCATTCCTTAGCTTTACCTATCAAAGAGAAAGGAAACAAGCGTAAGTAAACAGATTCTAGATTACCTTCCTCGAAACCCATAGTGCCAATTAATTCATAAAAGTTAGAGAGATGAGTGTTTGGATTCTCGTGATCCAATCCAGCAAATTGATGTGCACTGATGAGGTTGAGGTGTGCAGTCTTCAACTCCAAAGCTCTGGCATTTGGTGGTAACACAATGCTTGAGAAGTGACGTGGTCCTTGATGAGTGACATAATCCCCTAGTGTTCTTCTTCTAGGTCCTTCTTCAGCCATGTTTTTGGGTTCTTCTACAATTGCCCTTCTTCTCCTTCTCCCGTTTCTAGCTCTGTTTCTTCGAGATGTCCTCTTATTTCCGGGTCGAATTGTAATTGATTGAGGGACACCTGACCTCTCAGAAGCATAAACAAGAAACTTTGAAAAAGGTAAGTGTGGAAGAAATTTTAATAAAAGTAGAAAAACTATAAATTTCCTAAATAATAAAAAGTCCTAAAATAATAAGAAGAATAAATAAAGAAATCCTAAGATAGATAAGAAAAATAAAAAAACAAATCCTAAGATAGATATGACTTGATAACTAGACCACCAAGGTCTACACGAATTGGAAACCGTTCCACGGCAAGGGCGCCAAAAATACTTGATGAGTTTCTGGCAAGCGAACCAAAAATCCAGTAGTATAATAGTAAGAAGAGTATCATATCCATAGGGAACGGTCAATTCGCGTGTACTCGTGATCTATTTATCAAGGGAAAACAACAGAATTATGAGAATATTGTTGTGCGGTAAATCTAAATAGCAATTTAATATTCAAAAGCGATAGAAAGGGAGAGTTGGAGACACTTTACTTGGATTAGGATTGAACTTCGTATCATCACACCCTTCGTATATGTAAAAACTATTTATTATTTTAGGTTTACTCTATAATACTGTAGACAAACTATATTGATAAAGACCCCGAGTTACTAGCAGCCTCACCACTCAAAGGTAATCCGTGCGGGCTCTCCCAAGCGACAAACTTACCCTCGGCTTATTTTGCTTCTATTATTCCGTTTGTTAAAGGACTCATTGATAAACCATGCTTATCCTTTAGACGCCCTTCATTAGGATATTGTCACTACCCATCAATCACTAGCAACGCCCATGTTTCAGGCACTGGGATTACTATCAATTAACCTTTACTATCGATAAATAATAAACATGCTTATCCTTTAGACACCCTTTACTAGGATACTCACACTACCCATCAATCATTAGTTGCGCCCATGTTTCAGGACTGGTTACCGAGTACTCTTATTCACTCAGAGAATGAGTTTCTTCAGTATCCGCTCCCTCATCCTCAATCCTAGTCGAAACTAGCCTATAACTCTAGCGCAAGCGCGGAGTAGATTAGGAATTAAGCACAGAATAAGATTACCAATATTATAGATAGGGAGCTCACAAATAATAAAATAGAGTTTACATACACTTGGGGATAGAATCAACTACATTCAATCCTATTGGAGAGTTAGCTACGCAGGGTAGCCATACAAACCGCCGAAGAAGCTGTCACCTTCTTCAATCCTCGTGCAGCGCTCCGCCTCTCCTATTCTAAAATTAAAAGTGGTGCATCATCACTGAATTATATCTGAATTACAATAATCGTGCACACCTGATCTGGTGCAAGAAGGTCCTATTTATAGGATAAGGAAAGACAAAGAAAATTGGGGAGAAATCCATCTAAAACCGGCAACAAGGCAAGAATCACGTATCCTGCGCTACAGCGCAGCTTGCAGCGCAGAAGTCAGAGAGTTGCGCTTCACCCTGCGCTACAACACAGGTTGAAGCGCGCAAGCGAACTGCACAGCTTCAATCTTTCCTTTTTACTTGATTTCTCCCCCGAGACTGGTTTTGTTTGATTGTCTTTCCTTGTTTCCATCCTTTCTTGATGAAATCTTGCATTTATGAGCATCTTGGATTAATTGGGAAGGTTGTCTGCCAAAATCTTTGTTTAATGGCAGCTGATATCTTCATTAATTGCTCTCAAATAATCTTCAATCTTCATTTATTGCCTTCAATTAAACTTCAAATCTTGCAGATATCCCCATCATTTAATGTTATCTTCTCTCCATATCAAATCTTTGCAATAATCTGCAAAAATCAGCACAATTTATAAATACAATTTATCTAATATTTAATAAAAAAGGATTAATTTGGGGCAAAAATACCATTTTATCCTGATTAGTGAAATAAAAAGTACTCTAATTTATCATATATTTTTCACTTATCACACATCTGAAAACTTAACCAATTTTTTACTAATTAACTTCTTGTATTTCCACGGTGTTGCATCTCTGATTGGTCAAGATGTTGGTGGACTTGACCACCGACCACACGTGGGTTTTTGACTTCCACATTGATTGGACGTTTCTGCATGCATATTAATGGCACCGTCCAAATTCCTCGTTATAAATACGAGTTGATTTTAGATTTTCTTTCATTCTTCCTTCTTTTTCAATCTGGAAAATCCTCTCCCTTGGCTATTACGTTCGACTTTTATGTCGAATGTTCTAGCCAATCAAAGATTCATTTACACAGTAAATGAATTCATTAACTCCTTCCCCACGCTTCCTTAATTACACCCCGTGCACCAAGGGTTGCGCAATCAAGTCAGCATCATGCCTTTGCCTTGGCTCAATTAAAACTTGTGGAAGAAGAGGAGGAGAAGAGGGAAGAAGAGGGTCAAATGAAGGGCGGGAAGGTAGGAGTCAAGTCTCTTCCCAGAACTTAGAATAGATTTTACTTTATGTATATTTTTTTGTATTTCTTCTGTATCTCATTCAAACTTTTCATGTAATTCGAATTGTATTCACATATGAATAAAAAGACTTGTATTTATATCTCTTGCCTTCAAATTTAATTTATGCTTAATACATCAATTTATCTAAAGTCCCTTTCTTTCTAGCTGTCAAAAGGTATTTCGAATTCGAATAAGTATCTAATGCAAACGCTGTTTACGTTTCCATGCATATTCAGAAATCGACCTCTCTCTTCGAATTCGAAATAATATAAACTCTTCAAATTTCACTAAGTTAACTTGAATCTTGATCAATAATAATTCTTTCGAATATCTCTTCATATGTCTTTGCATTTGAAAATATTGATCTCTTATAACTAGTAAAATTTTGAGTTTTCAACCCAACAGCACCATGACACACTCAACTTTCCGGATGATCCCTAGGGACTAGTCATGCACAACCAGGTCGTAATCACCCACCGCGGTTTGGAGAAGCCACCCCCATCCATTTTGACAGGTGGACCGGGTCCTAACCCCAAGGCCTTCTCATGGCCTTCCCTATCTATCACTCACTCACCGCACCAAGTGTATGCTACCTCCTAACTCTTAAGCCAACACAAATAAAACTAGTTTTGGGTGTTCCCCTTAGGTTTCTATTTGACCAGATGCAATATGCTTTGTATGATGTTCATAATGTAATGTCCTAATTCTCAACTCAAGAAAAATGTCCGTTGGAAACACTATTCCCGAATTACTGAAATTATTTTGCGCCATTTTCGATATCGTCACACAAATCACACACTCGCTTAGGCAATCCAACATTGCTTAAGCTTCACAAAATCAAGCATCATTATTCTTATTACAAAAACCTCTATCAAAAACCTGGGGAATGAACCTACACTCGGAGTGTTATGGTTCACAGAGCTCATACCGAAATTTCGGCAGAGATTCCCCTAAAAACTGGACGTTTACCAATTTCTATCTTAACCTGAAATCCAGTAAAACCACCAGTACAGTTATAATAACACAACCTAAATTCAACTACAATCAAGCCTCCATGGCCAATCTAAAGTTTTTACAAAATTACATCATTAACTATCAATTACAATTATTTCTATTTCAAAGTCCCTATCTGACCACTTGGAGTGTGGTTCCACTCCAAAAGCTCCTTTCCTCTCTTGCACATGAAGCTGGGACACCTGCACAACTAGAATATATCCCCGAAACATGGGGTGTGACTACAGTCTCAGCGAGCAAAGCATGCAACAAACAGTGTGGGGAGGCAATCATATGAGATGCAACACATAATACAAGTCAACATGAAGTTCATAAATCATTCTGATTCCTTTACGTAGTGAAAACTTCTCTTAGTTCAATAAAACAATATATGTAAATACACTCAGGATACCCTATGTAGCAACATACATCATACAATACAATTCTAAATGCACAACAATTTCATGATGCAACTCACTGTTGTGCCCAGCAGGCATGATCTTCTCACTTTAACTGGAGTTAGAACTGAGTTCAGACTATGGGGAACGTCTTCCCCGGGAACGAATCCCACCCATTACCGGACCGAAGTCAAGTTTTCAAACAAGGCTTATTTTAAACTGATGGTCGAAGCCGGCTTAGTTTTTCTGGGCCAAAGCCAAATTCATTTGTATAATCTATGCTGAAACTTGAAAAATGCAGGAACAACTAAAACAGGAAATGTTCTCCAACATCATAACTGTATGCTCAATAGTTTACAGAATCATCATTAAACTTCTGAATCATTAGTAAAACACCCAAAATAGAGCCCTAAGACAATTTCTCAACAAAACCCTAACATCATACTCACACAACTATCCATGATAAAATCAACCATACATACATCCACATGCAAGCTCAAGAAGGGAAGATAAGAGGTAGGGATCATGTCGGAGAACATACACGGATGGAGTGAGAGTGTGTGAGCTCTACTCACCTCCAATGGAGCTCAAAGAGAAGGGAAATGAGTGAGGGAAGTCGAGGAAGGAGATCCTTGGCTTCCTCTAGCGCCAAAGCTTGCTTCTCTCTCTAGGAATCGCTCTCTCTCTCTAGAGTGAAAGAACGAAAGGAAGAATGAAGAAAATGAGCCCTAACAGTGTTTTTATAAAGCTGGATTCGTGTTCTCCTCGCTCAAGCGATGATTGCTCTCTTGGGCGAGCCTTTTTATAGCTTTCTGGTGATATTCTCGTTCAAGCGATATTCTCGCTCAAAGCGACAACATTCTCGCTTGAGCGAGAATACGCCTGTTTGAAGGTGCAAAATAGATCGGAACCCTATCATATAACATATCAAACTGAAGTCCCAAATCTTAGCTTTCTAATCCAAGTGGAATCACCCTCAATTGGACACCTATAACTCTAGATATTTTTGAATTAGTGAGCAAAGGTCATAGGGCTTAAAACTCAAAATTGAGCAAACAAGCTCGGTTGAAGCCCAACGGGACACACTTCACATGAACCATGATGTAAACTCATCAATTTACTTCAATAAGGCTAAGATTAAGGGTCCTAATTGTTCATGAGGCTATGCTCCCTCTATTCCCTTGTTCCAATTCTCTCCACTTCCTTTACTCACCTCTTCACCATACGATCCTTTCCACCATCAAGTGTGACTCCTCCTAAGTTAACTCTATGGTCAAGTTTGGCTTAATATTTGGTTTTCTTCCCTCTCAATTCCTTTACAACCTTAAAACTCTTAACCGATTTCCTAACTCTTGTCTTATTATCACCACAAATCCCTAGGTCCTCATCTTATTTTTTACTTCCTTTTTGCAAAGGGATTCACAGCCTAAGACTTCTGTTGTATTCTCTAGATCCTGATTTTCGGGATGTTACACATGACCACAACAAATACACATGGCTAAACCGGTATTGCCTTTTCTCTCTTATGAAACATCTTTTTCAGCTTTCTACTGATGCAAGCTAGATCACGAGTCTTGTCATCTCTGTCTTAATCTTCAGACTCATTATTGTTGTCTGAAGTTTCATATGCTCATTTGGCCTTCATAGATATATAATAATCGATTATTAGTGACATTTTGCATCGATTATATAACAATTTATTCAAAATGTGTGGTGGCATTTTTTTTAAATAAATAGAACTTTTTTAAATCAATTATTATATAATCAATGTTTACGGTTTCGTTTGGCCCATCTTATCTTTTACTTATAAGTTGTTTTAAAACTAAAGTAAAAAAATAAGAGCTTTCAAAAGTAAAGTATAAAGTTGTTTGGAAGTTTGATATTTTTTTTTAACTTAAAAGCCACTTTAAAATTAAAAGTTGTTTGATAAAATAAGATATTAAAATTATCTTATTTTCTTTGAAATTAACATACATCTTGTATAAAATCCTAAAAATTATTATGAGCATTATAAAATAAAAAATGCTATATAATGCTATAAAAAAATTATTATGAACTTTTTATGGTTCTTGATAATGTTATTAAACTCGGACCGGTGATCGACTTGGTCAAGTCATTGGGTTAATGGATCACTAGTTGAACCGGTTGAAGCAGCCTATATGAATTTTTTATAAAAAATTCATAACACAACATATTATTTCACCTGTTCAAACTTCAAATTAAAAAATGTTACCATGACAAAAGTACCTAATTAAGAAAAAAAAAAATCACCAAGGTTCTTATACAACATAAGGTCATAAATAAGTCCAAAACATAAATAAACAACCATGATTTTAGTACTAAATAAGCTCACAAATGTTAATCAGGCTAGGGATGGCAATGGGTACCCTCTGGGCAGGGGTACCGCAGTGCCCGTCCCCGTACCCACGTTTTCAAAAAAAGCACGTACTCGCGTGGCAGTAACTTTAGTGCTCGTCCACGTACCCACTGGGCACCTATATGCCCGTACCCACGCCCGTTACCCGCACTTTTATTAAGTAAAAAATTAACAACTTACTAAAAAAATATTAATTTAAGAAAACTATATATCAATTGAAAAAGTTACTCGAAGATCGTCCAAACATAATTTTTAAATATCAGTGATACAACAATTTAATTATATTGAAACACAATATGTTGATGTTCTAAAACACAACAAATGATCTAAAGTTCAAAATTTTTATTAAATATTACAATATACTTTCACGTCACACTATTTTATAAACTTGGATACATGTGTTAGAATTCTTCAAGATCTGTAAAAAATTATTATTAACATTAATTAGTCATATATTATAAAGTTAAAAAAACACGAACATATAGTTATAAAAATATATTTTTAATTTGTAATATTATATATATTAATTTTAAAAATATGTATAAATATATTAGATATTTTAATAAAATTAATATATCTCTATATATAATTATATATGGATTTTTTATTAAATAAGTACATATATATGAGTGTGGGTATGAGGCGGGCTGAACATCAAAGTGCCCGTACCCGCGCCCGTCCCCATAAAAAAATGCGGGCTTTTGTCCGTACCCGCGTCCATACCCACTTTGCGAGTTTTTACCTTGCCCATTGCGGGTAATTTTTGCGGGTACCCATAGGGCTTGAGCTCAATTGCCATCCCTAGTGAATGCTACGATCACATAAATTTATTTATGTCCAAGGAGTGAAAATTGCATCAACTTCTTGCACTCTTTCTAAATCCAAAAAATCAAAAAAAGGATCTTGACAAAAACAAATACTTACTCATAAGCCTAAAAACAAAAAAGGATATTGACAAAACAAGTAATGACCCCTTGCAAAGCCAACGTGCAATAGCTTGACAAAACAAGTAATGAGCCCTTTTCAAAAACCACATGCAGTAGCTTCAGGCACCACCAAACTACATTAGAATTTGAATGGGCACACTTAAAGTGAAATCAGTGTACATCCAAAACAATACAGTTAAGAAAACTAACTTCCTGTGCAGTAACCCAAGCCACAAAGAATGGAATACTATCACCCCTTTCTACCAGAAAGAACAAAAACCAAAGACAAATACTTGCAAAACCACAATGTCTTATGACAAACGAAGGCATCTGTACAACGGAGAGGTGGGAAAGCGGAGAGGTAGCGAACGACGGAGAGGCGGCGAACGACGATGTGGGAGACTGCACTTGGTTGCATCTCTCTGCCACTGGGTTGCTTGCAACGTTGATGCGGGCGGCCAGAGACGCGAGAACAACGATGTGTGCGGCAGCTTCAGGCTGTGGGTCGGCAAGGTTGGCACTGCTTCTTCAGGCGGTGGGTCTCTCTGCAAGTGGGTCTGCAAGGTTGTCTTCAATCCTTCAGGTGGTGGGTCTCTTTGTAAGAAGCTCGTGAACAATTTCTGGCAGCAAAACAGGTTTGGTTGCTTGCAAGCACATCACTTCTTGTTTATATTTGTTGTTTAAGATTTTCATGAACTAATTGGAGGTGAGGTTTTAATAGGCGTTAATGATGAAAGTAAAGTGTATATTCTATGAATTTTATTCCATCTTATTTCAGTACTCCAGTGAAATTCAGTTAAGTTTCAACAAATATAATTCCTAATATGTCTTTGTTTTGCATTGAGTATTAATAAGAGTAAGGAACAAATATTGTCACAAGTTGGTGTTTTAATTACTATCAAAGCATATTTTTAGTTATGGTCAATTTGTATGTTAATTACTATCAAAATCCTTCATCTGAATAGAATTAATTTCCTTTGTAATCCTTCCGGAAAGTTGAACGAGCCGTTACAATTAAGGATTAAAAATCGCTTTGCAATAGAGAAATCGTCCGCAACAAAATGGTCTCGGAGCTCAACAATATCGAGACAGAACGAAATATCGAAGAGGTTGAAATTCACATGTCTCGGCCGCAACGGAACACGTTGCGGCCACAACAGTGTTGGAAAACGCCGATTTTTCTGTGAAAAAGAAAAAAAAAACTCCCAAAATCTCATTTTTCTCAACCCTGTATCAAGATCTGACAATCATGGCTTGTGCTTATGTTCATCTACCCAAAAAAAATTTGATTCTGTGCTTGTGATTCTTTGTAGTAGCTTATACTTTGTGTCACTGTGGATTGTGGTTGCCGCCTTGCCGGCAACTGGAAAGTCGAGAGAGGAGAAGGAGAAAGTGAGGATGAGGAAGCACTGCGAGAAGGGACCGAAGATGAGGAAAGAATAAAAAATCGAAAGCAATAAGGGTAGGGGGAATTCAGTGTTGTGTTCCTTGTGTGTTAGGTGGGGTTGTGGCTTAATGTGATAAGAGGTTGGTGGAGTAGGATATTATGTTGTAGTGTGTAGCAATGATATTAAAACGGGACCCTCTTGGCCCGTTTAACCGGTTGGGACCGAAAACCGGTCAACTGGCCGATCCGATCAGTGGGTTTAGATTGTTCTGCGCGTGAACCGGTCAAACCCGTTAAAATCAGCCGGTTGTGTGAGCTAACCGATTTTCTACGTAAAACAATATTTTCATGTGAGCGGTGGGAACCAGGCAAACGCAGAGACTCAAGTACGCGGACCACTGCACCATCTGCGCTTTTGGTATAACATTTGCGAATTGTATTATATATTGTAACATTGCTTCACTATTATCAAAATTCAAAAGACAACTTTCACACGTATATTATCACAGTTCCACATCCACACCATTGTTGCACCACAGTAACATTGCAACCTTCATCTATCATTTTTTTTAATTGTTATAATATTGATATTTTATTATGTATTATTTTTCATTTTGTTAAATATAATAAAAATATTTAATTTTATTCTTATATAAGTCCACTATTGGATCTTAAAATAGTGAAAAGTAATTATTGGTCTTTCTATCACATAGTATTTTAAAAAAAAAAAATATTTTATCATATAATATTTATTTTTATTTTAAGTATATGTCTGATTTAACCGGTTCAACGAGTGATTCACTGGTTGAACCCGTGACCCATTAACCCAATATCTCGATCGAGTCAATCACCGGTCTGAGTTTAATAACATTGGTGTGTAGTGTATTGTTATGTGTCTTTCTTTTTTATATAAGCCATATAAGAAGAAAAAATAGCTAGACTGAAATTTGAGTGGGACATGTGAGTGGGAAAAATTACGTGGTGGGTGGGGATATTTTGAGTGAGAAAAATTATTAATTAAATTAATTTTTGGATGAAGGAAATTGAAGAATGAGATGGAAAAATATGGACAAAATTTGTTAAATATATTAGTAGCTATTAATTATTCATATTTATATATTTTTACTTAATTATTTTGGATATCTCATAATAATTGAAAAACTATTAATTATAAATTAGTATAGATTATATAATAATAAAAATAAATTTAATTTAATTCTGTGCAAGAGTCAAGAGGAGTGCTAGTAACAGACTCTTTAACACACTCTTCCAACACACTCCATGTGATTGGTTAAAATTTACATGAGTCCCACCAAATTATGTGGGTCTCACTGCCAATGTGGTGGGACCCATGTGACTTTTAACCAATTACATAGAATGTGATGGAAATAGTTTGCTAAAGAATGTGTTACTAGCACTTTTCTTTATGCAAAATTATGTGTAATTCATAATGTTAATTGCAACAATCGTTATACCTAAAATTGTGGAGTAAATCTGTAACATAACCGCATGTGTCACCAATGTTTAGAGCAACTCCAACAGGAGTTGTTTGATATGAGTTGCTTTAACTTAAAAACTATTCTTTTATTGTGGATCCAGTTACTTGAATAGATGCTTATATAAGATAAGGAACTCTTATCCAAGTCAACTTATAAAACCCACGTTAAATAAATAATTTTTATCCAACTCTTTCAACTATTTGAGAAGTTAGAACCTTGGTTACAATCTCAGTGTGAAGTTCCACTGCACCGAGCCAATCTTCACTGCTACAAGCACTAACGTTGCACCCTATCTCCTTCCTCCTCCGCTCCATTCGAATATATGTCTCTGTTTCCATAGCCGCCCAAGCTTTTAAGCGAACCCATTGCCACGGGTTTGATCTCTTTTGCTATCTTGCGCCCCCCATAGCCACCTGCACCTCCTCCTCTTCCTTTTTCTTCTTATAGAATCTTCAATCAGTTAACTCATCACTCATTTCCGCGTACACCGGTTTGCTCACTTTCATTTCCTTTCCCGGTAAATCGGTAAGTTCACTTTTCCTTCCTTCCTACGCCTCGTTCCATTTCAGACCTACAATTTCCTTCTCCCGGTTCATCTATATATTTGTGCCCAAATTTTTCCTTTCATTTGATTTTAGGTTGAATCATGGAGCCCATGGACACTGTTGGCAAATCAAAGGAAGATGCTTCGCTTCCTAAAGGTTTTTTTTTTTTTTCATTTTGTTGGCCGCATAGGTGAAATTTGTTTCTCTCTGGAAATTGCTTTGGTAAATTAGGATGAGGAGAATAGATTAAAAAAAAAATAAAAGTCTTCAATACCTTTAGGTTTTTGTGACATCTTAGCACCAATCTCTCACGATGAAATTTTTTTCCTTTGAAAGTGATGAATATGGTTTTTCACCAAATGAAATGACCTGATAATTTACCATGTGCAGAGGAAATCAAAGAGACAAGTAGTAGAAAATCTTTATTTACCAAAACCAAACAAGAATTCTAAAGATGAAAATGAATATTTTGTGTCAGTAGCTTAAATCCTAAAGAATTTGGAATATTTCACCAAATGCAAGGCAGTTGTTGCACAATATGGATAAACCATATTGGAGAAACTGATAAATGAGGTATTATTATTTCTTTTTTCAATCTATGGTTACTTTCCTTAGGTCCTCATTTCTTCTGAGTGATTCATATCTTGAGACTTACAAATCCTATATTCATGTGTCTCATCTCATCCAGAATATTTTCCACTTTGAACCAACTTCTAAATTTCCTACTGTTATATAGGCTTTGCCACAACAGACCTACTCACAAATTGGTTTATGTACTTTCTATGGTACTCAAGGTGTAGGGTCTGATTCTGATTTGATCAATCTATTGTGTTCTGATGAATTTGTTTGGATGCCTATCTGTTTAATTCAAGGAAATAGTCACTGGTTCGGGTAATTGTAAGTTTAAATTGATTCCACCAAGCCTCACTAAGTAAGTAATTAATTAATAAGTGCTATTGTATATCACCATGCATGTATAATAGTGAAAAGGGGGAAGGTATTCTCTAGTTAATTTTCTATTTTTAACTTTCACGGTCTTCCATAGAATTAGGCATAAGGATAATAGTGTGTGTGTGTGTATGCTATGGTAAATTTAGGGTGGCTGAATGAGAGAGATCGTTAAATGGAAGCCAAGGGGGGATTAGATTAGATCACAAGAAATGGAAAAGAAATGACTAAAATATGGACTCATGGGAGAGAAACAATATTAGAATTAATTCTAGAGGCCTTCAACTCTAGTACAATACCTAAACCGTTTATTGCTAGCATTGTGATCTACATGCCTGCAAATAGTTAAGCTATAAAACTAGTTATATGGGTAACTATAGCAATTATCTTACTAATTCTACATGTAAATTTTTTACGAAAAATATATATTTTGTGTTCTAATCAATCATAGTATATATATTATACTCTTCTCTAGACCATTGACATGTGGGTGTATGAAATAATTCATAAAATTCATAAATATAGATGCTTATCTATCTCTATGTAAAGAAACAAATAGAAGATTAATTGGATTAGCATAGCAATAATAAAAACACAATTTCCAATACTCTTAGTCTTGTTGTGCAGCGAAGTCATAGATTTAATCAATTTCCTATATTCTTATATGGGTAAAATATGCTTTTGGTCCCTGTAAAATAGGCGAGTTTTGCTTTTAGTCCCTATAAAATTTTTCTTTAGTAAAGTGTCATAAAATTTATTTTTTTGCAATTAGTTTTTTCCCTCAATCAGCGTGTGTAAGGTGCTGATGTTACACATTTTCTCTCTCCTAAGTGTCTATTATTGAGCTTCTGGGGGTCTTAAACCGCCAGAAATATTCATTAGAGTGCCAGAAAAATTTAGCCCCTCCTCACTCTCTCCCACTCCCCCTTCTCCTTCCCTTTTGAAAACTATCCACCCACCCACCCACCATTTTCCCCCACCCATCATTAAAAAAGACTAAAGATCATATTGTTTTGGTTGAATTGTATAAGACTATGACTATAGTAGCTAGTTTTTTATTTTGAGGCCTGGCTAACTATTTGCCATATTGTTTCTTCCCATTCTGTAAATTGAATTTCCATGTTGCAATTTTATTGGGTAGCGTTTCGGTATTAGAATGGCAAGTGGAAAAATTTAGAATGGCTGGTGCTTCTGTTTGATCATTGGAGATCAAATGATTGATTGCAAGTGAGTTCTAGAATGGCAAGTGGAAAAATTTAGAACTTGACACCCAGGTAGTGCAAATGGATTATGCCCAGCCAATGGGGCCTCACTCCTTCTGATAGTCATGAGGGCTTGTCTGCATGGAAAGGGTGAATGAATATTGCTTTTAATGTTCATTTATATGAATAAATGTTTCTTTTTGAATATGGAACTCAAATTTCTTTCAAGTGGGGAACTGATTTTTTATTTTTATTTTCATATACATCATCTGTATTTTTGTTCAATATGCTTTTTCCTTTTCTTTGCTGATTAAATTTATTACTTGTTTACATCTCTATGGAAAGAAAAGAAAAAAAAATTAGTTGGCTTTTAAATGGGATTCATTACTAATTTACTATTAACAGAAATTGATAAACTAGAAAGGTAAAGAATGGAGTCTGTGTCTTGTTTAGACAATATGCTTTGAATTTTATCAAGTAAAGAGAGCTTATTTTCCAAGCTTCTACAGGTGTACAAAATAGTATAAAATAATTACACAGAAAGCTAAAGATACAGAACCAAAAGATAGATATTTGTTTGTTTCCTCTAAAATCTAAAGTGCCATTGCCAAATATTACCTATTATTTTCCTTTCCCCCTTATGGAATGTTTACAAGAGAAGGCTCGAAGTTAGTGCGGAGTTGGTTATGTAGGTGGGTTCCATAGTGTGAGCGGTGTGAGTTTGTTATAATATGCAGGTATGATATAGTGGAGGATATTCTGGTGGTTTTGAGGCAAGTTGCTGTGGCCATTGTTGAGGGAGTGTCTCTCTGTAATGAGTTGTGCTCTTAGGAACATCTCAACAGAGATTGTTCTTCTCTTTAACTTTTCATATTATTAATAAATCACCCCCATGTTTCCATTTCCATAGAATTTGTGTTTTTATAACTAACATTTTTTCATTGTTTCCTTTTGAGATTCTATAGGTTGATGCTGGAGGTTCACCTTCACTTGTAGTTCGAGGCCTCTCCCCTGCTCAAGCTACTGTGGGATATGGACAAATTCATATACAAGTTGCCAATGAAAAGGTTATAAACTTATAATATATCTATTTATGTTTTATTTTTTAAATGTCGTTATTCATATTTTATGTTAATGTATGTAACCTTAAGTCACATAAGTTTCTTTTATACAGGAAGGATTAATCATAGGGAGAGGTGGTGAAACAATTAAAGGCCTGCCGAATCTGGGGCACGCATCCAGGTAGTTGTTATCGTTTATGAACTTTTTGCACTAAACCCATACTATGTGGATGGTAACTAAGTTGGAAATTATTAACCTGCTAATAGATCCATAAAATATGATTATTTTCATATTTATGTAAGAAAGCAATGGTGACATAGAATTGTTGGGACATCAATACGTGTAAAAGAGTATTGTTTGTTAAGGGAAGTAACTGCTTATAACACAATTACTTTAAAATCCATTACTTCAATGCTATTGTCTTTTTCTTAAGCAACTTAGTAATCTTCGGTACATAAAAATTCAGGGTGAGGGGATGATGCCCCAGTCCAAGGCAGGGAAAGCCTTAGGGCTCTTTGAGCACTTACAAAGGTACTTACATTTTACCTCACCCCAAGGGGACAAGTAGGGGTTCGAACACGGGCAGGGAAAGCCTTAGGGCTCTTTGAGCACTTACAGAGGTACTTACATTTTACCTCACCCCAAGGGGACAAGTAGGGGTTCGAACCCGCGACCTATCAGATACGAGACCCTGTCTTGCTCCACTCGACCAACCCCTTGGGGTTAGCAACTTAGTAATCTTATGAATGATAATGATAATATCTAGACTTAAACTCTGTGCCTATAAATTTGCATATGGAAAACCGGACTGAACAATTGCAAGATTATGGTTGTCCAATGAGTTGGCTAGACTCTTACTTAGAGATGGAAAAATTCTATCTCTAATAACTGATGTAGAAGTCAACATTCTAGATTGGTTCTATACGTATTCGATCTAGAAAGTGGATTTCTAAATCGGTTGTGTGTAGAACCAATGTAAAAAGTTACTTTCTACCAGTGTTATCAAATGGCGGTTATGGCGGCGCCATAACGGCATGGCGACGGCCGCCGCAATACGTTATGGTCGTTTGGCCTTTGTATGGCGCGCGTCCGCCATTTTGGATATGGCGGCCGTTACGGCGTGGCGAGCATGGCGGACGTGGGGCCCATTTTGGCCTTTTTTCCGTTTTTTTTTTCCGGGTTTGGGCCCGGGTCGACCCGGTTTCCTCCCTTTTTCCCCAACCCTTTCTGGTTCGAGCCCTAAATCTGCTGCGCGAAAACCCTCACACACTTGGTCTCCTCCCTGAGTCGTCCACTGCGCACCACCTCCGACGAGTTCTGTCGGCGCTGCCGCTGCCTCTGACGCGACCACCACTGTCTGCGACAGGTTCTGCAGCAGTCCTCATCCTTTTTCTTCTCTTCTCCGCGCGGTTCAGGTTCTGCAGCAGCCCCCATCCTTCTTCTCTTCTCCGTGCGGTTCTGCGGCAGCCCCCATCCTTCTTCTCTTCTCCGCGTGGAAATTAATTATGAAGACATTGATGATGAAGAGGAGGATTAAACAAAACAGTTTTAGGACTTGTCATTGTGTTTTACTGTTTTTTAACATTGTTTCTTTGTTTTGATGGCTATTTAATCCTTTTGTTGGTTAGGAATTGATGTCTTTTTATGATGACAATCACTAGATTATGAATGCCATGAATTTTAGATTGTTATCTTGTTGATTTTCATATATCTGTTTATTATTTTGCTGTTTTTGCATCATATTTTATATAAATATATTTTTTTTTTGTCCGCCATGATGTCCGCCATAGACCTCCATGGCATCCGCCATGGCAGTATGGCGCTTAAAGGTCCTTGCCGCCATCCGCCGTATAACCTTACTGACAACACTGCTTTCTACATATGTTATGTACAAAATCGATTTAGAAAGTGCAGGAAAGGTGAATGGTTTTTAATTTTCTACATTGGTTCATATTACAACTAATGTTATCGGTTCCATAACCGATGTAAAAAGTACTTTAGAATCTACATTGCCAAGACAACCGATATAAAAGGTCATTTCTGTAGTTGCCTAAGGTAGGCTTTTGTGTTGAGAGCCAAGGACTTTTTCTTTCCAGCTGCTTCTCCAAGCTCATGGACCTTCAGAAATCCAAGTTGTTCTTCAATCTTCTTGGTGTTGAGGTCTTTAGCCTCTTTTATAACTTGGGTCTCCATTGACTTGGCAGACTCCTTAGGATCTTCCTTACGTGATCAACATCTTGAACATCCCATATTGATGAATATGCATGCTTATTTTGGAATGTTTTACAGTGGCAGCCCCTTCACAAGTAGTGGAAAAGGTTTCCTAGATCTCTTTGGAAGATTTACAACCACGAACCTTGTCATACTCAAATCTGCTTAAGGCATAGATCAGCTACAACTTGTCTTTAGCATTTAGTTGCACCTTTGCTTTTTGGTCTAATGTCCATTTAGCTCTAGGGATGATCCTCTGACCCTCCATTGACACATAGTTTCCATCTTCAATAATCTCCCACAAGTCAAGACTATTTGACTCATGAAAAACTCCATCCTGTCATTCCAATAGTAATAATCTTCACCATTGAATGCAGGTGGTCTAGAGACAGAAGCACCTTCGGTGATCTAGTTGTTGCTTGAGCTTGTTGATGGTTCCATCTTTACTCAGGATCTACTCCTCTTCACTTATTAGCGTGCTCAACTAAGAGTCTGAGCTCTGATAGTGATACCAACTAAAATAACACAGGAAAACACAAGAAGGGGGATTCGATTGTGTTTTAAAACTTTTTTCATAGAGATGAATTTCTTTTTCGAAACTTAAAACAAGATGATTTATACTTAAGACAAAAGGTCAAGTTGTCTTAGGTTAAATCCTTCTATCCGAAGGTTCAAACAAGTTTTCACAGAAGTTATTTTCACAATTTCACATATGAATTGTCTTAAATATCACTCTTAACCTGAGTTAGTTTCAAAAAATTATAATCTTAAAGTAAAGAGTTAAGGGTAAAGAGAAGAACACTTAGCCAATTTTTATATTGGTTCACTCTCACCAATAGAGAGCCATGTCCAATCCCTGTAACTAAGATAGGAGTTCCACTATCATGCAAGATTACAAGTATTCTTTACATGTAGCCTTTCCAGGCTTTACACAAGTGTTGTTTTCTTATGTAGCCTTTTCAGGCTCACAACTTTATAAGTATTGTTTTTAACTTAGAGTGTGTTTGGTAAATCATTTCAGCTAGCTGAAAATTGAAATTAGTAGCTGAAACCATTTCAGTTGTGTTTGGTAAGGTGGCTTTTTTGGGTAGCTACTAGCTTTTTCTGAAAAGCTACTTGAGGTAGCTTTATTAAAAAAACTCCTATTTTCAGCTACTAGCTAAAAATTTATTACAAGTTTATCACTCAACCACCCTCACTCATCATTATTTAATAATTAATAATGTCCTTGTATGTCATTTTACTATTTTCAGCTAGTTTTACCAAACACCTTCAATCAAAATAGCTAGTCTTTCAGCTTTCAACTAGCTTTTGACTTTCAGCTAGCTTTACCAAACACACTTTTAATATCTTCGGGCTATGAAACTCACAAGGTTTACAAAAAAGTTGTTAGTTGGGTTACTCTCTGAAAGAAACACTAGTTCTCAAAAAATAACACTAAAAGATAGTGATAATTGCACTTGGTGCAGAATTTAGCAAATTTGTACAGATTCTTAAATACAAATTATGAGAAATACATAAATAAAAGAATACCAGAGTATTGAATGCGCAGAGTTCTTCTCTACATCAATGTCTTGGTCTTCTATTTATAGCACTTCAGATACGATTCATATTTATAGACTAGGTCTTGGACAAACAACAATTGTCCGGTGCCCAACCATAATGGCAAGATCATTCTCAGCTTTCCTCTCCAACGCTGCCAGGAACAAGATAGACAGAATTAGATTTTGGTCCTTAAGTAATTAAAATTTAATCATTACATTTTTTAAAAATCTCCGTCACAAAAAGAAAGTAATTTCAAAATATATAATGAAATAGGTTATATCCTACATAAACAATTGTGTAAAATGATTTATATACTTACTTCAACATCTCATGTGGACATAATTACATGAGTTTTCTTTGTAGCCATATTGTTGCTAATTGTATGGTGGAGTCTAAGAATTGGAAGACTCATCCCATTCTTTATCATCCATTTCAGCATCAGTTTTTGAGAACTCGGAGTTAACATCATTCTTTAGAAGATGTGGCACATTTAACTCTAATTTTCCTTCTAACTATAATTTTCTTTCTATAAGGATTGGTGAATCGAATATCCTCCATACCACTTTTCTCTTTCAATACATGGATTCCAATATATATGCCAATTTGCTCTTTAAATTTAAATCCATCTTCTGCCATAACCTCTGCATGATTCCACTTATTTTCAAAAAGTGCTTCATCCAATTTAGCATCAAATCCTTCCGGTCGAACATGATAAAGATGTGTATGACTTGAACAATCATTGATAAGAAAATGATTGCGTTTGTCTTCAAAAGTAGCAAAATCATTATAGAAAAATTCCTTGCCATTGATTACCAAGAATACATTATGATTAGAAAATCCTGGTGGATAAACAAGACAAAGAGCGAAGTGGGGGAGCTTGTTACGAAACCAGAAAGATGTTGACCATCCCCTACTCTGGTGCTCGAACCACACTGGGATCCATGCTCTTGGGCTTGGCAATAGAAACTGTGTGTTTCCAGCCTCGTGCAGTTCCTTTTTGTCATAAATAACTCATACGTTTGTTTAGTGGCATTAATTATCAAATGAAATGCATTAAAAACATAAAAGAAACTAACCTTTAAAAACATAAAAGAAACTAACCTGCTTTAGTAACATGCTTCTACTTGAGAAAGTCAAGGATTCACAATCTACTGCAGATAAATATTCTAATATTGGTGGAATCCCCTTGATTTCTCGAAGTTTCTTGCAAAAGTTCAATATAAGCATGTGTAAAAAGCGGCATTCTTTGATGCATTCATGAACACTTGTGAAGTTACAACCTGTTAGATCTAACCAATTCACGTTAGCGAACCACGTGAGACCTATTGCCAAAAATTCATCTGATAGTGTACACTCTCCAAGAAAAAGGCCATTTACTTTTGATGGTTGCATTGAGCTCACTTTTTCTTCAGTCTCATCCCGTTTCGGTGATAGGCACACATACTCTGCCCTCATAATAATGGTAGCTAACTTTGGCATCATGACAATGTTACACGGTAATTGAAACATTTTGCAATGACTCAGAGTTAATGTCGGAAGTCCAGTAAGATTTTGAAATGAAAATGGCAATTCTTTTATGTCAGTGCCCGTTAATTGAAGATCTTCTACATTTTCCATCTTTCCTAATATTTCTGGAAAACTGTCAAGACTTGTGCAATTTGAAAGTTCCAGATGTTCAAGAGAGGGCAACTTGAAAGATGGAAAACTCCTAAGCTTGTTGCAACCATAAGCATTCAAGATTTTAAGTTTATCCAAGAACCCAACTGAATTATGAATTGTAGTTAGGTTCTTACAAAATGCAAATAAAAGTTTTTCTAAATTTGGGAGGCCAGCTACATCAGGTATTTGTGTTAAACATTCACAGACATTAAAATTTAAAACTTTCATATTCACGAACTTCTGCAGAGAAAAACAAAAGGAAAAACATGAAAACCATAACCAAATGAATAATCTTAAAGTAAATTTATTAAGGCTAAAATATGTTTTTGGTCCCTCATAATATTGTGATTTTTCCATTTATCCTCCAAAAATATTTTTTTCCCAACGGTCCCCCAAAAATTATAACGCATTCCCAATTGGTCCCTCCGTTAATGCACAATTAATTTTCTCTGTTAAATTCTTGTGTGACAGCTTAGGTGGACAAAATAAACCTACATGACATGTATATGTGTCATTTTATCTGTCCTACATGACTTATATCCCTAATTATCATGGAAATCCACAACTCGAGCTTGAAAAAATGTTAGTGAATTTCCATGATAATTAGGGATATAAGTCATGTAGAACATATAAGATGACACATATGCATGCCATGTAGGTTTATTTTGTCCACCTAAGTTGTCACACAAGTATTTAACAGAGAAAATTAGCTGTGCATTAACGAAGGGACCAATGGGAATGCATTATAATTTTTGGGGGACCAGTTGAGAAAAAAAATATTTTGGGGAACCAAATGGGAAAATCGAGATATTTTAGGGGACAAAAACATATTTTAGCCATTTATTAATATACAAAATCACTGAAAATGAAATCATTAATTATTATACTTGCCTTCAATGAGCTAGGCAACTCCAATGATGTAAGGCAACTATAGGGAAACTTACATATGACAAGTTTCTTTGGATGAAAATCATATGGTAAATTTCGTGAAGGACATCTCCACCATTCGAGTACTCTTAAATTATTTGGAAGATGTTTGGGACCTCTGGAAAAATAACCACTTTTAATAATAAGAGTTTTAAGGTTTTTCATCTTCTTGAAAGCATCTCCATCCCATTCAACTTCAAATAAGGGGAAGTCCACACATATGATTTCAATTTCAGTAGTTCCCTTTTAACACAATAAAGCACAAATCAACCAAAAAAAGGTATATGAGAGATTTATCAACCAATACTCCAATATCATATTTCATGTAAACACCATAATGGGCAGAAAGTATATCTTCAACCTCTTTCAATTTATATCCTTTGAAACAACAAGCAATATCAAGAAAAAAATTTCGGTGATCTTCCTCTAAAGCATTATAGCTTACTCTAAGTATATCTTGGATTCTTTTACAAGGAATTTTTTTAAATCCATCAAATGCAGATTCCCATTCTTGAATGCTTTTCCTGAACAAAAGTGAACCTACTACTTCCAAAGCTAATGGAAGGCCAGCAGCATAAGTTACTACATGGTTCAAGATGTCCTTATAACTTCGATCAACATGGTCGTTTCTAAAGGCATTCCACCTCAACAACTCAAGAGCTTCTTTCTTGTTTAACCCATCTACCTCATATTTTCTCTCTATCCTATGACTTGATAGCAAATGTTTGTCTCGAGTTGTTATGATGATTCTGCTGCCTGAACCAAACCAATGAGGCTCTCCAACAAAAGCACGCAATTGTTCTAGTTTGTCAACATCATCAAGAATCAAAAGAACCTTTTTTCGGTGGAGCCTATGCTTTATAATTGAGATTCCTTTACCAACACTTCCTATTATAACATTATTCTCTCCAACCATTTCGAAAAGAAGCATCTCTTGGAGATGTTCTAATCCATGTTTAATTGATTTTTCTCTCACACAATCAAGAAAACATAAACCTTCAAAATGGTCAGCAATAAAATTATAAACTGCTCGAGCAAGTGTTGTTTTACCTATTCCACCAATTCCGTAGATCCCTACCAAGTGGACTCCATCACCTGATCCAACATCTAGAAGTGACATTACCTCAAGCACACGAGGCTCCAGTCCAACAGGGTAATCCGCAACGTGCATAGGAATGCGATTAATCTTGTTGGAGACCACTTTAACTATCTTCCCAATAAACTCATGTTCATATTCATTCCTGCTGGATCAGATAAATTTGAGCAAAGTTATAGTAAATGTATGATATCCATGTACTGATATGATGATAATTGTACTTTACAACTCAAATTGCTTGACATACAACAAAGTAACTTGACATTCACTTTTCTCATTAAGCTTTAACATGATATGATGAGACAAATAAAAAATTAAAGAAACAAAAGAAAAGAAGATAAAATAAAGGTGAAGTGGGGTACCCGAGTTTGAAATGCATGCCGGATAAGTTAGACGCTTTGTTAAGAGCCACCTTCCATTTCTGCAACCTTTGCAAGTTATCCATGAACTTTTCCTTATTTTGTGTGAACCTCGTCTCATGTTTAGCTAGTGCATCTCCATAACTCCCTGTAAGATGACGCACATGAGAAGGATCCACATCATAGAAAATGGGCAAAACCAAACGTCCCTTTGCCTTGACACACTCAATGATGTGGACAAGTTCATCCAAGCAAAATGAAGAAAAAGCATAGTTATTAGAGAACACAGGGATGATAATCCTAGACTCTTCAATGGCCTTGAGAAGTGTTGGTGTGATTTTGTCCCCTCTTTGAAGCTCTTGGTCATCAAAAAAGGTGTGGATTCCCTTGTTACAAAGCCCGTAAAACCAAAGCGAGTGTCGGTGCCTCTAAAATTAAGGAACACATCGTAGGTAAATATATAAGAGAAGGATGGAGGCATAACCACGACAAGAAAGAATAGGAGTGTGAAGTGTTGGCTGATCTCCAAAATGAAACAGGAACGGAAACTGAAATAGTAGGAAAGACTACAAAACAGTAAATAGCAAAGCAGACGACCCTGATCAGTGGTGTAAAGCAAATAGAACACTCTTACTGATTCACTCAATTTTTTTCCTTTTTTTTTTCCACTGCTAAATATAAAATAGTATAAAAATTAAAAATAAAATAATGTATTGTGCTTTACGCGTAAAAGACTAGACCCACGCTACGCGGACGGACCCGATCGAGATTCCCACCCATGTTCATATGTCTTGCCATTACTTTGCTCTTTGTTTATTTCGCAGGTTTTGGCATTTCAAATTCGTCATGATACAATAATAAAATATCCACGACTCAAATGACATCCCGACATCCCGTGAAATTCGGCTATATTCACGTTTTGGTTCCTACTACAATTGAATATAACTAGGTTCCATCCCGCGGATCATTTAAGTATCTTTTTCTGACAAAGCATAAGAATCCGTTATTGCACACATTTTACATTAATTTATATAGGTAGTTCCGAATTTAAAATAATGCGTACACCGAGCAAATAATCTCATATTTACCTATGTTATTAAGATGTTAATGAGCTAGTCATTTATCCATTTAGTTTATTTATTGGCATGCTTTCACATAAAGCTTATAATTATATGATTTTAACAGGTGTACTAATAAAGCCTGGTATTAGATACCTGAGTCCCTTAATCATGTTGACAGAGGTCTGATTTTTGGCGGTCGGTAAATATGGAAAAAACTTTGTTGGGAGAAACAAAACCACTTTGGTGATCTCTACGTCTCGAAAGAGATTTAGTTTCTGGCTATTGGCTGAGAATACCCTTAGTTCACATAAAAAAACACATGAGATCGATGTCATAGATCAGTGTAAATATTTTTACATTGACCATGTATAATAATATTAATACAACTCTTAAATATAAATATATTTCTACATATAATTAATTTAAATTTTAATTAAAAAATCAGCTTAATGTTCATTAAATTTATTTATTGATACGCTTTTATAGTTCATGGTAAGATTTAATAGTTAAGATTCAAACCTCTCATTATTATATAAAAAAAAATCTTACTTAATTACATGTCTCCTTATATAAAAAGAACACCTCTTATGATTTAGATATTAATATACTTTCATAAAAAATTTATTCTTGCATAATATAAGCATTTAACCATGTGTTTTATGCATTAATACTTTTATTAGAAAACTTTATCCCTTATGATATGTATATATTTAATCTTCCCATTTAGATAACAATATACTTTTATCTAATAAGATTACGTAAAACAATATTATTAAAACATTCATGCTCACTTATTAACTCAAAACACATGTGCTTTTATTACTAATGAAATTAATTTTAGAGATATATTATTCATATAAAGAATATATACAACTTATAAAACATACTTTTTTCTCCATCTCTCTATCACATACTCATCACATCCCACACACTCTTTCTCTTCTTTCTTTTTCTCTCAATATTGTACGAAATTGCTGTATAAATATTCTTTTTTTCTTAATTTTATCATTGACAAGCACAACACACAATTGAATATTTTTTAAGCAAAAAATTGAAGTCTCTAACAAAAAATTATATATTATTTTATTGCTCCATAATCTAAATTGTCAATCAACAATAAGACCATTAATAAAATATTTGATTCCATTCCACTTGGAAATAATGGTATTATTAATTTTCAAAATATAAAACTTGACATTAAGCTAATTTTTAAATGACTTTAATTTAACATCTTTAGTATAATTTCTTTTTGTCACATTTGTTGTTTGAAATATATTACAAATAATTTGTAGACAATCACGTGATACAAAACGTATTCTACAATATAGATTATTTTTTATTTTTACATATATAAATGAACCCTCATATATTATTTTCTTCATGAAAAAAAAACTCTTACCTTTTTATTTTAACTTGTTTGGATTGATTCGACACAATGTTATGAAATGACAAAATAACCTAACAAATAACTGGAAAATTTGCATTGTGAGTGTTCCACGTGATTTTTTTCCCTGAACTAAAAAGGTTCATTTATATATATGTTTTTTTATATATATATATATATGAGGGGGTCAAATGTGTTTTTTTATGTTTATTCACCATCATAATTATTTGTATCAAATTTTATAAAAATTTTAAATAATAACTTGATAATCAAATGGTTATTTTTTTTCCATATATTTCAAAATGTATATATGACGTTAATCTTGAGACATCTCAATGACATATCAAATAGTTTCGGAATAACGTATGACCTATATGATAGTAACTTTCAATCTAACGGTGGATTACTTAATACAATGATTTATTAGAAAATTATTGAGCGATGTAATATTTGGTGTACACTGGTGTAATTTGATTGCTCCTATATATATATATATATATATATATTGTTAAAAAATGAATACATATTATCATAGATAAAATTTTATTACATAAATATTTTATTTAAAAGTTTAGAATAATAGATATTCGAAATATCTCTATTTTATATTTAATTTATTTTGTTTCTATTAAAAAATAATTACTAATTAAAAATGGTAGAAGATTTGCAATTAAAAAAATATGAGCAGAAAGCCACAACAGACATGTTAATTACTTAACTCATTCAGAAGATGAAGCTACACCTGCTCAGCTGAGTCTGCAGAATTTTGAATCTATTCCCCCACCTGCACCTGAACCAGAACCAAAATCAGAACCTTCACCACCACAAACTTCAGAAGATTCTCACACTGAGGATGATAAGGATTCTGATTGCATATGGTTTGGAGGAAATCTCTCTAAAGCAATTCTGTTGAAAGCCAAAGCAAGAGACTACTCTAGTAAACCATCTCAGGATCTTGCATTGAGTTTTCAGAATGAACAGTAAATGTTGTGGGCTGCTGAAGTGCCACACAGATTCTACAACGTTCCTGTGAATGAAAGGCCTAGAGTGCCTATCTTTCCTAATCTTTTTGAGGAACTTGGCTACTTCATAAACCATCCACCTCTACAGCCTCATGATTTATCCAAGTTTGAGCTAGAAATCACTGCAGAGGCAGAAATGAGAAGGGGCAGAAGAGGAGGACCTGTAGTTGATGCCCTTGAGAAGATTCGCAGTGGGGCTGTTAGAGCAAAGCACAAATGGAGATTGCTAAATCCATTTACTGATGACAGAATGCTTTTCTCCTATGAAGATTGGACTGTGGTTAGAATGTTATGTCTTGAATCTGAGTTGGTAGATCTTCAATGTCAAAAGCTCTTCGGTCTGAGAGGAATCATCCCACCTTCAAGGATCCATATCAAGCCGTACACAGAGATAAAGGTATGTCCATATGGAATTATACCTAGACTACCTTATGTTGATGAGTTTATGCTAAAGAAGAAGCAAAAGATTGTAGCATCAAATTCAGATGAGGGACCCAAAATCTTATCTGATGAAGATTGGGAGTTCTTAGCTGAAGAAGTTGCTGAAGCAGGAGGCATGGATCATTCTCTGTACGATGCTATGTGGGATTACCACTGGAATCTTGTAGGGAAAGAAGGGAGCTGCTCAGGCACAAAATGGGACGATGCTGACTCTATGATCAAAGTTGGGAAGAACACTACTCTTGAAATTCCAACATTCTTCCGGGGAAGATTTCCTTCATATAATTTTGATCATCATAATTTTCATTATGACTTGGGAGTTATGAAGTATGTTCTTGATCAACCAAGGTTTGTCAAGGTGACTGATGCCAGAAGGTTCAACCTTCCTCCTGGATTTAATTTTTTCAAATACTATGGCAAACAACTCACCTTGTTATTCTATGAGGAAAACTTGGAAGCAGAACTAAGTGCTTTGAGAGAGGAGATTTTTGTTCTAAAAGCTCAAAATGCGGAGTTAACTCAGAAGACAAAACACATTCTTGAGGTTCAACAGCAAATCAAGACCAGTCAGTCTGAGCTACAGGATTCAATGATTGTGGCATTAGAGGAACATAAATTGGCCATGCAACACATGATGGAGCAAGCTATCCAGCGTCTTAAACCCAGTTCATGATGCTGCTGTCATTAGACTTGCTTTAGACTGCACTATTTTGTGTCTCTATCATCTAGACAATGCTATATCATATTGTGTTTGCAATCTGCTGTGTCTTATGCTGTTGCTCTTTGTCATGTCTGTCTTATCTGTGGTTATTTTTGCTCTGATACCCTTTTGAATTGATGACAAAAGGGGGAGTATTATTATCTGTGAGCTAACAAACTCTAAAAAAGAGTGAACAAAGATTTTGAAGGGATGAACAAAATATACAGAATATGACGCAGAACTCAGGGGGAGACTTGCAGAACTCAGGGGGAGTCTTTGGTTGAGGGGGAGTTATTATCTAACCCTACACCTTTTCAGATTCTCTCACACATTTATATTTGTCATCATTAAAAAAGGGGAGATTGTTGAGTCTCAAATAAATGAATATTTTCTAAAGACTCATACTCTTCAAATGTTTTAATGGATAACAAATATAAAAGTCAGAAGATCATTTAAAATGAACAAATAAACTGTCATGAATCTTCTGTTCTGTTTCAGATCGTCTGATGAATGCGTTTGAGTCTAAAGAGAACTTGTACATCTGAAGGTTTATATATCATCTGAAGCTATGCATTGAAAGCTGAACCTATCCTTGTCAAAGTTGACCATGCTAAGAGACGTTACTGCAATTAAAGGACATCCTACCTGAGGTCTAACCATTCTCAGCATCTGTATCAGAAGAGCTTTCCTACCTCGTTCAAATGATTTGCACATTTAAGGAAATGTTGCTGCTCTGCTCACCTGACGCCGTCTGCGCATGCTGCTGTGAAGCCGTTTAGCACCCTTTAAGAATAAAGCAGTCACAACGTCTTCTAGGACGCATTTAATGCTGTGAGACAACGGATAAAGCTTCTCGATCTATAAATACCCTCAAGCATAATGAAGTAAAAATAGAGAAGATATCATCAATCAAAAAGAACTCTTAAGCTGCAAAAATCTCTGTCTGAAAAATTCTATGTACACAATTCATTTTGAAATTCTGAGTGTAATCTCAGTTGCTTGTACATCTTCAAGTTCATCCTATCGGTTGTGATAGTTGAGTGAACATTTCTGTTTCATCTTAGACCATCTGGTTTATTAAGCCTGGAGAGGCTTGGTGTTTAAAGAATACTTGGGTAATACACTTGGATAAGTGTCTGAGAGCCTGAAGAGGCTTGGTGAAAGAAAGAATACTTGTTGTAGAGCCTGGAGAGGCTTGACAGAAAAGAATACTTGTTGTAGATCCTGGAGAGGCTTGATAGAAAAGAATATTTGGTTTAGAGCCTGGAGAGGCTTGGTTAACAAAACAATACTTGGTGTAGAGCCTGGAGAGGCTTGACAGAAAAGAATACTTGGTTTAGAGCCTAGAGAGGCTTGGTTAACAAAACAATACTTGGTGTAGAGCCTGGAGAGGCTTGACAGAAAAGAATACTTGGTTTAGAGCCTGGAGAGGCTTGGTTGACAAAACAATACTTGTTGTAGAGCCTGAAGAGGCTTGATAGAAAAGAATACTTGTAATTCTTGCGAGAATAGTGAAAATCCAGTGGTGATTTGCCTCTAGGACTGGATGTAGCTCACGGTGATAGTGGGTGAACGAGGATAAATTCTTGGCTAAGTTTTCTTCTATCCCTTACTCTCTGTTAATTCAGTTTTGATTATCTAACCGAAGGGATTGAAAAGTATTTCTGAAAACGGTTTATTTGCGAAAATATATTTCAAGTCATCTAAACTTCCGCTGCTTCTAAACACGGGTTCAGACGAACCACAATACTTCAGACGATAAAAACTTATCATCTGAACCTTTTATAAAGAACGTTTTCATCCATTTTTATAAAAACAAAAAGTTTCCATAGAAACACTATTCAACCCCCCTTCTAGTGTTTCCCTGTGTTTCCTACACACTCAAGCCCTTTAATTCCTTGGTGCTTGTCTTTGATTCACAATCATGACCAAAGAGAAAAATGGTGTTTTCCCTCACTTGCTTTAGTTGCTGCTACTTATTATTCATGTCACTGACTGACATTATAAGATGTTTTCAATTGATCATTTCATGATAGAGACCTTTTTGTTAAATCATGATCATGTCACTAACTGACCATATTATATATACTGACAACAGTTTACTCAGCAATAAACTCCTTTCACTATCTTCCACGTCCAATATTTCAGGCCTTTTCTACCAGTTTTCTCTGTTTTTATTTATTGACATCTCTGTGAGACAATTGGAAACTTTAGGATTAAAAACCATGATTGTTTTTGTGCCCTTGTCTTCATGGAAATTAAGCTAAGTTTATTAGTTGCTTGGTCTTGTATTGATTCTTTACTGGTATGTTTATTGAGACCTAACTGGTCTGCCTCAATGAAATGAATCGAATTGGATGGAAGTCATGGATTCCCCAATGCTTCATAATGTTTTGTAGCAATTTTCTTGTGGAAACTTTTGCAAGTTATGGCAGTAGTGAACTGTTTTAACCAAGTGTGCAATAGACATGAATTTTAATGCAAGTTAGGGCACAACTTCTTCATTTTTCCTTCTTCCTTCATCGTCTAGAGAGAGAGAGAGAGGGTTCATAGTGAGAGAAAGTTTCCCTGGAGCTAGGAGAAAGAAGAGAGAGCCAAGGATCTCCACCCCCAACCTTCCACAACTTCTTTCCTCTTCTCTTTGAGCTTCCTTGAGGTGAGTAGAGCTCACACACTATCACCCATGACTGTATGAGTACTCCTCAAATGAACCCTACCCTTTTCTCTCCTTTTTCATGGGCTTATATGTGGTTTCCTATTGGTTGATTTTGTTTAGGTTCAATGTATGAGTATTATTGTAGTTGTACGCATAGAATTCCAAGTTAGGGCTTTGATTTGGGGGGTTTTATCTTGGGGTTCACATGTTAGGGTGTTATTATTCCCATGAAAATGTTTAGATCTATCATGAGGTATATGTTATTTGTTATGTGTGAAATATTTGCATCGAGGCCCATGACCCCCAATTAATTGGAAAACGTATTTGAGTTTTGGCTCCTAGAAAGAATGAGTTTGGCTTCGACCCTAGAAAAATGGCTCCGACCTTAGATTTTGGCTTCAACTTCAACCCCAGTTTTGGCTTCGGCCCCAGTTCACACTAATTAAGCAAGATTGGACTTTGGTCCTTAGAATAATTGGACTTCGGCCCCAGAGTACAACATGGGTTTAGACCCTTAGAATAATGATGGGATACGTCCCCAACTTAGACGTTTCTTGTAGTCTGAGCTCAGGTCTAGCCCTAAAATCAGTGAAAAGACCCTGTCTACTGGGTAATGCAGATCATGCATAGCATATCTAATTTGAGATGGTATTATGATAAAATGTGAACTTTCTGATGCATGGCATATGTTTGTTTCCCCCACACTGTATGATTGCATAGTTATGTTCACTGAGACATTAGTCTCACCCCATGTTTGTGGGTTTATTTTAGATATGCAGGATTGTCTGGATGGATGCTCGGATGGAGAGTTTGAATATCCTTGAGTGGTTTCTCCCACTTCTAGCTTTTTTTAGTTTGAATCCCACGAGGGATATAGATTTATTTGTTATATTATGTTGTGTTAGGTTAGAGATTACGTATTTCTGGTTGATTGTTATTTTGGGCCACTGATTGGCACATAGATTAGAAGATTTGATATGTATGAATTGATTATGTCAAGCTTATGTAATCATTGGAGTTACTTAGGCATTTTATGAATGTGTATGTAATGATATTGGTAATGGCACGAAATAATTTCAGGAATTTGGGAATAGTGTCTCCAACAGACATTATTCTTGAATCTAGAAATTAGGACGTTACAAACTGCTCCTAATTCCCTTGTGTAAATACTATCATGTAGCATATCAAATTAAAGCCCTAGATCTTAGCTTTCCAACGCAACTGGAATCACCCAAATCGTCCATCTACAACTCTAGATATCATCAAAACAAGAGAGGTAGGTTAATAGGCTTAAAATCCAGAATTAAGCAACAATCTATATCTATCTATACTATTATAATTGGCTAGATTTTTTGTCACTATTCATTGGAGGGTTAATTTTTTTTAATTCCTATAAGTAGTAAAGTTAAGAGTTCTAAATCTAGTCTAACCTATAAAATACATAGATAGTAGGTAGATAAGTATGGAAAGTTTAGGGAGGAGAAAAATAGAAAGGAAAAAATAATAAAGAGAAAGAAAGTGAAAAATGTGATATGAAATGAAGAGAAAAATGAAAAGAAAATTAAGGTGTTAAAGGAAGTGTAAAAAAATGTGAAAAATTATTATTCTTTTTTAAAAGTATTAAAACATTGATAGTTAACTTTTGGGTGTTGAAAGTAGAAAAAAGAAAGAGGTAGAAAGAAACAAATTAAGAGAGAGTGTGAAATAAATGACAATTGATGTGATAGGAAAGAAAGAGATATAAAAAAAATTAGGCGTGAAAAAATCTTATATATTTTAAAATTAAACTATTAAATACATAAATACATTACATGTTGCAATCGAAAATATATATAAATAATAGGAATTTAAGTAAACACAAATGACAAGACAACACTAAATATTTTTAAATGAATACAATAGGAATTGAAATCACATAAATACATACTCCCTCAATTCCTTTTTATAAGGCGCCTTTTAGAATTTTGTGTTTCTTTTTATAAGTCACTTTAAAATTTGCGAAAACATTTATTATAATTTTCCTTATTTAATTTGCCCTTATTAACTTTAATGTCTTTCCAACTATCAAATGATAGTGGAATTAGTTAATAATATTAAATAAGGGCAAAACTAGAAAATTAAATTATTTTTTAAAACTCAAATAAAATAATTAACTAGCTTTAATTACTTTTATTGGTCTTTGTGATTCAATATAATGTGCCTTATAAAAAGGAACAGAGGGAGTATATTATATTTGTTTGTATTTAAATGTATATAAACTAGATTTTCATTTTTTCCAAAAAAAAAGAAATGCGTAACACATTTGGGGACACCTCGAATGAATTTAATTTTATTTGATCATCTCACTTCATTAAAGTTTCAACGAAGACAATTTTCGTTTTTTTTTTGTTTTATTGTGACCATTAATAAAAGTCAAAGCTAGACATTGTCACACGTTGGTGTTTATTTACCAAAAATTGTTTTCTCTCATGGTCAATTATATGTTGCTATATCTAGGGTGAAGTCTCGACAAGGACTTAGAATTCTTATATGTGATTATATTTTTAAAGGTTATAATTTGACGAAAAATATAGTGTATAAAGAGATATTTCAAAAAATATAAATGATATGATATGGTATATATATTTTACATTTATAATTATTAATGTTTGAAATATGTTGTTTCAAATAAATTTTCTATGTTTTAATTTTTTTTAATTCTTTTTATATAAACAAGTATAAATTTTAATATGAAAAAAATCACCAATCATTATATTTTCTAATGTTCACATATTTATATTAATTAAATTAAATATATTATAGTATTCAGTATAAACAATCTATTTGAATAATAATATCCATGAATTGCATGGGTCAGACACTAGTTATAATTAAAGCCCAAATAAGCCCAATTAGGTAAATTCCAATTAAAACGGTGGATTTAATCATGAATATAGTCCAAAATAGCTAAGATTAGATGCAAAGTGTATGTAAAATTATGCTCATGACTCTCTCCTCTTCTTCCCTTCTCTTAGGGGTGGGAATAGGCCAGCCGACCTGTCAGGGGCCTACGGCCTGGCCTGGCCTGGCCTGGCCTGACTCGTTTATTAAAAGGCCAGGTCAAGGCTTGTTAAAAGGCCTGTTTAGTTAAATAGGTCAGGCTTCAGGCCTATAAAAAAGCCTATTAGGCTTAACAGGCGGCCTGTTTAATATAATAATATATAATATATTAAATTAATTATATAAATAACTATAAATATAATTAAAATATTTATAATATAGTAAAAATTAGAATATATTAAATTAATTATATAAAAAGCTGCTTAAAAGGCATGTTGGCCTGCATAGGCTTATAGGCCCGTTGGCCTGTTTGTAGGCCTTGTTATAAAACAGGCTTACAGGTCAGGCCAGGCTTTTTCGCAGGTCAGGCCAAGGCCTTACAAAAAGGCATGTAACAGGTAACAGGCCAGGCTCATGCTTAAGAATTAGGAGTCAGGTCAGGCTCAGGCTTTGGCTCAGGCCTGCCAAAGCCTGGCCTGGCCTGGCCTGTTTCCACCCCTACCTTCTCTTAGGGAAAAAATGTGTGAGTTATGTTTTTGAAATGAGTCTAAATGACCCTAGGTAAAATCTTTTAAAAATAATTGACTCGCGTGTTTTCGCTCAAGTGAAAGATTTTCACTTGAGAGAAAACCAGTTAGAAGCAAACCCTCTGTCTGAAATTCGCTTAAGCAAAAACTCCTTTGCTCAAGCGAATTTGACAACAAGTTTCCAACCCCAGGTGTGTGATGTTTTCTCTCAAGCGAAGGGATTTTCGCTTAAGTGAAAATCAGACAATGTTAAATTTTCTGAATTCCCTTTCCAATTCGCTCAAGTGAGCCATATCTCGCTTTAGCGAAAAAGGGATAGTGTTACATCCTTTTTAACAGTTTTTAACCCCTTCAACCTAATTCCTTTTAAGAAAACCTCTTCTTATTACAAATTCACTTATAAAAATGGAACTTAAACTTTGGGATGTTACAACGATGTCCTTCTTCCTTCTCTTATGCACACCAGAGCGGTGCGACAAGGGTTGCCATGGGAGGCTGCTATGTTTCCCTCCAAAACTGGTGCGGCCATGGACAACACAACTGTTGCTACATTCTTCTTCTATCTCGTGTGACTAGTCATGGAGGTTTCAAATATAGAGTTGAATCAAAAGAAACAGAACTAGAAAAAGGGGAAAAGGAGAGAGAGAGAAAGAGATAGTAAAGGGAGGAAAGGGAAAAGTGAGAAGGAACACGAAAAGGTGGCGTGACCCAGAAATCGTTCGGAATCGTTCACAATCAATTCAAGGTTTCACTTACCTGATGACAATGGGTGATGGCGAAATCGTTCAAAATCTCCTCTCCTCCAATTGTGTTGAGTGTTGACGATTGTTCCCTCTTCCTTTATCGTCACAGCTCTCACCGGCGGCAAATCAGGTTTCTCTTCTGTGTTTTCACCGTTTTACAAAGTCTAGGTAAACATTCTAATCTTCTTCGTTTTCACAATTTGACAGTTTAACTCCAACATTAGAGACCTAGGACCCAACTAGTGGTTTACTCTTTAAAGTTAGTAATTAGCCATTTTAATGCTACTATGTTCCATGTTAGCAAGTCACTAAAACAAGCACATCATGCATATGTTAACCAATACTTATGGCAATGACTATTTTAAAAGTTTGATTTTCGAATGAAAGACTAAATTAAAAAATTGTGGGGATTAAAATAAGGATTTAATTAATATACATTGTCAGTGTAAAGAAATTTTATATAGACATTCAATGATATGTTGCCACATCATTTAATGAATTTAATAACACATGAGGTGTCGCATTCATTAAATGATATGGTAGCACATCATTGGATGTTTGTGTAAAATTTCTTTACACTGACCGTGTATGTATATTAAACTCTTAAAATAATTAAAGCTTATATTTTATAAGAACCAACCAAACACATATTTAAGGAGAAAAAAAAAAAGCACTGTAGACACTGGGGAGCAACCGAAAACAGACACTATCGTGTATCAGTTCCCTTACAAACTGAAAAAAGATATCATAACAGCCAAGAAAACAAGACACTTTCAAATCAAAATCCGTGATGATATTTGAGTTAAGTGTTTGAGAACATTCATCCCAACTTTGAAAATCCATGGTAATAGTTGCATTATCTTCCTCACTCCCTGCGGGGAGGAACCTCTTCTCCTCCTTACCTTCCACGCCACCTCCTTCCTCCTCCTCCGCCGCCAACCCTCCGCCACCAATCCCAATCCCCAAATACCCCCCGCCCCGAAAATCCAAAAACCCACCACCACCACCACCACCGAACCCGGGCCTCAAATACCACCGCAACTCCAGCTACCACAAGCCCGTGAAAGACAGCGGCGTCATCGCCTCGGACGGCGAGCGCTCCGTAATTGTCGGGGAGTCGGGCGTCTCATATCTCCTCCCTGGCGCCCCCTTCGAGTTCCAGTTCAGCTACTCGGAGACTCCTAAGGTGAAGCCTCTGGCGATTCGGGAACCGGCGTTCCTTCCTTTCGCTCCGCCCACGATGCCGAGGCCGTGGACCGGAAAGGCACCGTTGAAGAGCTCGAAGAAGAAGGTTCCGCTGTTCGACTCGTTCAACCCTCCTCCTCCTGGCATGAAGGGAGTGAAGCGCGTTGAAATGCCGGGACCCTTTCCGATGGGGAAGTATCCAGAGGAAGGGAAGACTAGGGAAGAGATACTTGGGGACCCTCTCAAGCGTTGGGAGATACGAATGCTTGTTAAGCCCATGCTTTCTGATAATCGTCAGGTTAATCTCGGTGAGTTCTTGCTGCAAAAAATGGGGGAAAAATTGACTGAAGTATTAATAATTTAAGGGTAGTTGTTTGATAAGTTGAAGTTAAGGGCTGATAGCAGCCAATTGTGGCTAATGCAATCCACATTGTGGTAGCCACCGCAACATAACTGATTTTTTTTATTTAAATGATAAGAAATAACTAATAAGAGTTGCCAACAGTGGCAACTTATTCTAGCAAATTTTGGCAAATGAATTCTGTCTGTGTGTGTGTGTTTTTTCTATGAAGATCCTTGTTAGTGTGTTGCTTTTTTGCTGTTGATTACGATGGTAAATTGATGAGTGATTTTGATCATTAGCAATTTAGCATTATTTGAACTATATTATTGCTGTGTGGCTGGCTTTCTGATGATAATTAATTGAATCTGGGTTTTAAATTGCAGTTGCAGCTATGTCAATTGTGGCTGATGCAGTCTGCAATTGAGATGTTGCTGCAAATGCATCATGTGATGTGGTCTACAATTTAAAACTCGGAATTAAATAGTGAGTTGAGTTGAAGGACTGTGTTAATGATGTTTAGTTTGATGGTCTAGGAAGGGATGGATTAACACATAACATGTTGGAGTTGATACATACACATTGGAAACGTCGCCGTGTCTGTAAAGTTCGTTGTAAAGGTGTTCCCACTGTAGATATGGATAATGTTTGCCGTCATATTGAGGTATCCTTTTTCAATTTTCTTTTACACAGATTCCTAATCTACTGCACTTCATAGTCTTAGATTTCTTGCCTTGAAAATATCTTCTTTTTCAATTAGTGAGCATACTGATGCCAAAACTTGCACAAATGTCAATCCTGGCCATAGATTGATCAGAACAGGTTATGACCTTGAAATGAAAGTATATTAATTATGAACTTTGAGCTGAAGCTTTTTTAGTGATTTGTAAAGTTTGTCTTAGATGGTGGTTCAAAATCACCTATGGCATATACGTTTTTTTAGCACTTCTCCGCATATGGTTTGGCCATACTTTAACCAAGTAGGAAATCAAAGGTTGTTTTTAATCTTTGGGGAGTTTTCCAGTTGTTTTGTTGAAATGTTGATGCTCTTGCTGGGTGGTCTCATGGAATGTTGATAATTTGGGAGAATGCTAATGCTATGTATTTTGGTGCATATAGTTGTCATGAAACCCATTTGCTGGAAAGAAAATGACTTCTATGAGGGCTATAGTTGCAGACTTGTAGCCTTTCTTCTCTTCCCATGCTGTTGTCTTTTTTATTAAAATAATAAGGGAAATAGCAGGATTCAGTTGAAGTGTTTTGTTTTGACTTTTGAGTTTTTGACGTCTTCTGTTTCCTAGTTCAGGCATTGCTCTTGGTCTTAAATTTTGAAGGTAAAAAGTATTCAATGCATGGTCAGATCGATATATAGATTTTGTTGATGCTTTTACTTTTCTTATTTCCTCTTCCCTCCAATCAATTACAGCACAGTGTTGACAAAGGCAATGGATTAATTATGAGCGATGTATGAAAGTTGATTGTTGCATAAGATTATTTGTTTTCTTTGAAGTCAAATATTTATATGTTATGACAGGAGAAAACTGGGGGTAAAATAATTCATCGAGTTGGTGGTGTAGTATATCTTTTCCGTGGCAGAAATTACAACTATAGTACTCGTCCACAGTATCCAGTGATGCTCTGGAAGCCAGCTGCTCCTGTTTACCCAAAACTCATACAGGATGCTCCGGGAGGATTAACAAAAGCTGAAGCTGATGAATTACGGATGAAAGGGAAAAACCTGTTGCCAATATGTAAATTAGGTAACCATCTATTATGTTTTAAATCTCTCTTCCTAATTCACACGAACTCTGCATGATGAAGAAATTTAACAATATACTGTTCCTTTTGTCTTTATTTTGTCTTGCCTAGTGCAACTGAAGTCACAGAAGGTGAGGCAAGACTTTGCCTACACTCAAATTCTTTAGGTTTAAGTATTTCAAAAGGTTGCGTAAATTACATTTGGTGCCAGTAATAGCTGTGTAAGTTCTGCAAATCTACAACATATTGTTAGATTAAGTATCAATGTTCAAAGAAAAGATTTGATCATATGAAATGCATTTGACTTCTTGATGGGCTTGTCAAGGAGGAATGTCTCCTGGTTAATAGAGTGAGTAATATTTTAAAAATAGAACTTGCAAGAAACCAGCAGAAGAATAGAATCCAAAATCTTTTATTTGGAGGGCAGATGATCAAAATCAAGTAGAAAAGATAAGTTGTCATTATGTTTTGCAGTTTTTCTTATCTGTATATTTATCCTGCAAGGTACTATTTTCTATTTGGAGTTATTATTGATTTTACATTCTTCTTTTGGTCTACTTAAACTTACTTATTTAAGAAACAGGTTATTGTTCTTTTTTCTTAATTTAAACCTCTAATTTACTTCTGTCATGTTGCAGCTAAAAATGGAGTATACATCTCTCTTGTAAAGGATGTCACAGATGCTTTTGAAGGAAGTCCTTTGGTGAAGATTGACTGCAAGGGATTGGATCCTAGTGATTACAAGAAATTAGGTGCCAAGCTTAAGGTACTATATAACAAGATTTCTTCTTCTTCTTCTTTTGGACCTCTTTTTGCCTGACCCAAATAATTTTGATATCTGTGCTAGGTATTGAGTTAATAGAATTAATTCCAAGTGTAGAAGGAAACCATATTATGCTCAAAGGAAATGAGTAAAAGTGAACAAGCTTAGGAAATGTAAACATTAGGGCATGTTTGGTTTGCATTTTCATTTCCGGTTTTCTTTCCTGCTTTCTGTTTTCTGAAATTTTACAAAAGAAAAATTAGAAAGGCTGGAAACATAAGGGCTTGTTTGGTTTGCATTTTCATTTACTGTTTTTATTTCCTGTTTTCTGGAATTTTGCAAAGGAAAAACTGGAAATGCTGGAAACAAAAAATCATCGTTTCCAGCATTTCCAGTTTTTCCTTTGTAAAATTTCAGAAAACAGGAAACAGAATGAAAACAGGAAATGAAAACAGGAAATGAAAATGCAAACCAAACAGGCCCTAAATTTTCTGTTTTCAACCTCTCCAGTTTTTCCTTTGTAAAATTTCAAAAATCAGGAAACATAATTAAAACAGAAAATGGAAACAGGAAATGAAAATGCAAACCAAATAGGCCTTTAGATTCAATCTGAAGTGTTTGTTCTGTATCCCATACCAACCTTTTGCTTATCCTATTAAGGGATGTTCTGAAGTTGCTCAGTGCCAAGTTAGCCCCTTAGTTTGTTAGAATAATTAGTTAGGGAGTTGGTTAAATAGCTGGTTGGGTTATGATAGTTAGAAAAAATATGAAATGTTGCCTAAATAAGACGAAGGGTCGAGAGAGAAGGTATCTTGTCAGTTGAGAGAGATTTAGGGCCTTGAGGCATTGGGAGGTGTAGACCCTCAATGTTCTGCAAGTCTTGTAGCTGTATTCCGGGAAATTCTTCCCTATCTTTCTAATAAAATTAATTTTTCCTATCTGGCTTGTGGCTTCTATATGTTTCAGCTCTTGGGAAAATGAAGGACTTGTTATAATTTATTACTGCAACAAAATATCTTTGGACTTTGTAATTGAAAAGTCTCTGATAACTCCGTTATATAGAACATAACAAATCAGACCATGTTCAGTTCAACGTAGTGTGCATCATGTATGTGTCTCTTAAGTATTGCCCAATCATTAGGAGTATTGTGCTGCATGCATTTTGAGCTTCTTGCGTTGGCAGGATTTGGTTCCTTGTGTGCTGTTGTCTTTCGATGATGAACAGATATTGATGTGGAGGGGCAATGATTGGAAATCAAGGTACCCGCAAGCTCCACCAGTTTTTACTCCTGCTGAAGCTGGCATTACAAGGAATTTGGACAATAGAGGTATGTGTTAGAGAAAAATTTGGTTAAACCATTTTGTATGTGAAGTCCTGTCCTAATTGAATTCTTGTACAGTAAGTATACATACACATATATATGTGTGTGTGTATTATGAAATATTCTTAATGAAGAGGAAGAAAGAGCAAAGAATGAGAGTTCTCAATATATCTTCAAAAAGGAGAAAAGAAAAAAAAAAGTAAAATTCAGAGATACAAACAATTCATTAGTATTTTGTGTTAAAATAAGGTGATCATAAGCAATCCTAGCTCTAAAATAGAAATGGCTTGTTCCTAATTGTTCCTAAATCAGATTAGGAATTCAGGACATGTTTGATGCAATTCCCCAGCTGAGAATACAAAGATAAATAATAAAATTTTCTCTCCGTAGATTTCAATGGTGGAGTATATGATACAAATTTAGGGAATGACCATGGACAGAAAATATATTCTAGAGATGCATTATTGCATAAAAGTTTTGTGAATTTTCTCGAGCTACTTGGAGGTTTGGGGAATAGCTGATTCAGTAGATTTTATGTTTTGGAGAAGCTAATTATTGATACAATTGTTTGGGCACCTTTATAAAGTGATACGGGGGGAAATTGAGCAAAAGAAGTTTTACTGTTGCTTTGCTTTTTGTTTTTGAGATGGGACAAGTTCAGTCCCACATGAGGAGGGGGAGCTGCAGCAAATGATGTTTCCTTGAATTTATTATTATTATTTACAGTAACTACTACTACTGCTACTATTATTAATAAAATGTAGCAGCCCACTTTACCCGATGATTTCCCATAGCTATTAGTTTCTTTTCTGTCTGTGCCAAGTTACAAATGTGACAAACTGCGTGTTTATGAAATAATTTTCCTAGGGAAGCCTTAATAGTTACATAGGCGGTCTTTTTCCTTACACCTTGTTGATTATGCAACTGCTGTTTGACATACTACATCACATTTTTCTAACATGCACATATTATATTTTTATTCATTTATAATATTAGCCTCCAAAAATTGATATTTCTCCTCCAATGCCCTAAATGATCATGTATGATAGACTGCCTACTTTTGTCTATCTGTGCTATATCATTACCTGATCATATGATAAAATCTATAATTGGTTGATAACATTGGCCATGTAACATCAACTTGATGCTTTCACAATGTTAATCAGGTGAGGGTGATGATAATCAATCCAAGCATGAAGGCAACATGGTGAACACAAGCCCAAAAATGTTGTCTCTGTGGAGGAGTGCAATTGAGTCAAGCAAAGCTTTGTTGCTGGAAGAATTTGATCTTGGTCCTGATGATCTCTTGGATAAGGTAGAGGAATTTGAGGGCATATCACAGGCCACTGAACACTCCTATCCAGCATTTATCATGTCAAGTGAAGATGGCGATGAAGGTTCAATTGCAGACTTTGAAGATGGTAGAGAAGACAGGTATTCAAGTGATGGCTTGCCTAGTGAGGATGAGGAGGATGAATATGATGATTATGATAACTACCATGATGATGAAGACGATGACTTGCATGATATAGTGGACACATCAGCTCAACCCGGATCATTACCTGTTGATTCGATTGTCCAAGAGCTGGAACCTGGACAAGAAAAGTAAAACCATTTTTTTTAAAAAAAAACGAGAAATCTATAACAACTTGAAGAGCTTGTGTATTTAGCAAAATAGCAGGAATGAAATGTAAAATTACAAAAAAGCGAAAGAAAACAGCCAGCTGTAAATAACTAGCCGGTCATTTTCTCCAACACTATGCCTTGGTTTCACGTGTGAACTGCGATACGTATTAGGGCGAAAACTATGTTTATGATATATTCCAAAACTACGTCATAGAGTAGCGTTGATCTGGATCCATGTTTAAAAAGTGGTTTTAAGTTAAACCAAACACACTAAAGAGTCAATACCATGCATGATTTCTGAATTTGGTAATTTTAAGAGCCAATACCATCATCTGATGCTTCTGTCCTACAAATAGCAGTAATAATAATCAGTAAAGACTTTGTTTAATCAAATTTAAATTTGTGGATGGAGTATAATCTTTTCAGCTGTTCTAATGAGGAGAGGAGAGATTGGCCTATTAAATTCTCGGTCACTTGCTGGATGCTATGGAGGGTTCGAAATGAACTTGTTTTCAATAATAGCTTGCCACAGGTTCAAGATATAGTTTACAGAATTTTTCATATGTTGAAAGAGGTTAATGAGGCTAGCACTTGCAGAATTCCTATTAGGAACAGCTATGCAGAAATACAGGTTGGCTGGACCCCTCCAAATAAGGGTCAATTGAAGTTTAATACTGATGGCTCCATTCGAGATCAAGGCAAGCAAGCGGCTTGTGGAGGTGTATTACGAGATTCTAATGGCAATTGCATTGTGGGGTTCACACAAAATTTGGGTTCTTCATCAGTTTTAATGTCTGAACTCCGGGGAATTCTTTCAGCTTTGGAGATTGCCTGGTCCTTGAGCGTTCCTAATATTTGGGTGGAATGTGACTCTCTAACAGCTGTAAAATTTGTTTCAGAGGGACTTCCTGATATCCACATCATGGTGAACTAGCTCTCCATGCGGAAAATTTTTTCATCCACAATACTCGAGCCGGATGCCTTTGTTTAAGGGGAATCAAACATGTACCACCTGAACCTCGTTAGTTTATAATTAAAGGTTTGATTAACAGAAATAATATTCCACTTAAAGTTATTAATTATGTAAAATTATTAAAATCACGTATAGGTGTATCTCTCCTCGTATGTGTGTTATTTCAATCATAAAAGAATTATAATGTTAGATAAAAATGGTATAAATAACAAAAAAATATTTATTGTTACTAAAATTATAAGAGAAAAAGGTTGTGCACTCACAGTGTAAAAAATTTTACACAGACGGTTAATCACAACCCTTGATTTATGGTAAGTTTGTTAACTTTACTAATTAATATTTTAAAAGTCATATAAATGAAGAATCGATTAAACGTCAGTGTAAAACTCTTTTACACTGTCAGTGCATACTAATTAAACTCAAATTATAATTTCATTTATAAAAAGTTGTATCTCAATAAGAGATCCCCCCAAAAAAGTAAAATTACAGATGGGAAATCAGTAAGTCAGGAATGAAAACACAACTTCAAATTTAATTTGTTTAAATGAAAGAGTCAAATACTCAAATTTATGTAGTTCTTTTTTGCATGAGGACTTTACTCTCCTAGTTTACAGACCCATAAGTCAAAGTCAACTAAAATGAAAAATATAAATAGAAAGCAAGAATTTGATAGTACATGACACTGTGTCATTGACATGCATGGTGACAAAATGATACAAACCTTGAAACTGATTTTAGTTTTCGAAAGTAGGAAATAATAAATGGCAACGTCTAGGGTGTGTCACCTTCTGGGTGACACACCGGTGTTCCATCTTCTCTAAGTCGTTAGATTTATTTAGTTTTTAATGAACGTCCCTGATGTGTTACCTGCTACTTGGTAAATCGATTTGTGCAAAAACTGCTCAGGTGCCCCTCTTGTGAAATTTTAAATTGCTATCTGTTGGCAACCTTTATTAGTGGTCTAGCAACCGAGCGAACGAAATGGACCAAATGGTGCGAAGGAAATCGTCTAGCAAGACAGTACCGGTGTTTATCGATTTTTGGTTTAAAGTATCCATTAACGGCGTTATTATTTTTGGTCTAGTAAGACAATATCGTTGTTTATTATTTTATTCTAACAGGTTAATTAACCTGCTATAACCTGGAAAAAAAGTGACATACCGGTGTGTCACCCATGTGAGTGACACACCCTAGAAGAACCCATAATAAATGAGGACATTGATGGAAAAAGCGTATTCTGTTGGTCTGGTATAGTTTTATTAATAGTGAAGGTTCTTATATTCTTCTGTTAAGTGTGATCCCAGTAAGGTGATTGGGATCAGCCCACAAACCAAAAAAGCATATGCCGTTTTTGTTAAGCAAATTCCTTGAGCTGGGGGTTATGCTCTTCACACAATTTGAGTCCTCTCTCTCTCCTTCACACAATTCTGTAAGCAAAGCATCTTCTGGACTCTGAATTTTACTTGTCAACGGTGAGTGATACACCTTTCCTACTTTCCATTAGCAATTATCCCTATTTTTCTTCTTTTTTATATGTTTTTCTTCATTTAGATGAAGTAATGAACTTTATGAACTTTTTGGTGAACCCATCTCAAGTAAGGAATCTAAGGTTTGATTGGCTTCAAAAATTGATGAGGAAGCTTGTTATGTATGTCAGCTCTTAGTTTTTGCTCATTTTCTCTTACACTCGAGTTTCAATATTCTGAATAATAATCACATCAAAATTCTGCTTCAGATATGAATGTTTGATTGCATTTGTGATGTGGCTAATAATGCATTTGGCATATTCAACTCTGGGAATTCAACTCTGAATTTTCTGGATGCATATTTTTTGTTGCTGATGGAATTCATACCTTTCTTGATACATCTGGCATTTTGGTGATCTTTGTGATGTCATAATAGAAAATTTTGAAGTTTCCATCCATTTCATCCTGCTGTGACTGTTGGAACTGAGTGAATTGAGAATTTTAGATGCTCTTGATTAATCATCATTAAAATGGGTGGCCATTGCACCAAGCTCCCACCATTGATAATAGAGTTTTAAGAAACATACCAGGAATATATATTTACTGAAGCAAGCATATATAAACTCATGAGTTTCTTAACAGGGTCCCCGGGCCATACCTGGCAACCCACCATGACTTCAGAGACTACTACCCCAAGTTATTGGTTGAATTGGAGGTTCTTCTTCTGTGCACTATGGATTTTCACCTCCATTGCTCTAGCATCCTTTTTAATATTGAAGTATGAAGGATTCAATAAACCAAGACCTGAGAGGGGAGAAACTCAGCGAGAAGCAGCTGGATTGCTATATGAGGATGAAGCATGGAATACATGTCTTAGAGGAATTGATCCTTCATGGCTGCTTATTTATAGAATAATTTCTTTCATTGTGCTTTTGGCTTTGATCATTGCCAATGTGGCTGCTGATGGTGGTGCCATATTTTACTTCTACACTCAGTAAGCTACACTAAGCATATCTGAATGATCTAGTCATGTTTACATCTTTTTCTGGTGAAGTCTTGTTTGCATTTATTCATTCATAAACAATGTGTATACATTCTTTGTTGAAAATTGAAATAACCTGCCCAGCGCTCATACACTATTATGCTACATACTTCCGTTTTTTAAAAATAGACTAGAAATTATTATGTATTTCTTTAATTTTGACTAGTGGTTTTGTTGCTACATCAATTATTAAGCTATAGACTTTGTTATATAATTATTTACTTTTGTATTAATTTTGGATATAGTTTTAGGATTTTTAAGAATATAGCTCTTTATACCTTACTGAGGCGGGACTAGTATGTCAACAATGGAAAGAACTTGTTAAAAGTGGAAGTGATTAGTATGATATTTTGCATTTATTGGGGTATTCAATAGTAGTGGGGTAAAAAATGAATAAGACAAAAAAGAGTCAAATTGATTGTTAAAAAAAACGCTTCTTTTATAACCAGCTCTTTTGTTTATAAACATTCTAATTATATTCTTGTGTTTTTTCCTTCTGCTGAACAGATGGACTTTTACTTTGGTCACCATTTACTTTGGGGTAACACCTCACACTTCAGACTCTTGTATATGGAGCAAAATATTTTATCATGAAAATGTAATATTGTTCTGAAAAAATGTTTTCAGTTCATATCTTCTCTATAAGTGACTTGTGCTCTCCGTTTCATTTTCAGCTTGGATCATCTTTCTCCTTATATGGGTGTTTATTGAAAGACAATAAATTTAGGGACAGCACAGTCAATCATACTTCTTTAGATGCAGAGCTAGGCACTTATAGGGTTCCCACTCTTGATGGAGCTTTAGGTATGCCTAACCTACCCAAGAGTCCCGATCAGGAATCTTATACTAGGGAAATTGCTGGTGTATGGGGTTACATTTTTCAAATAATTTTTCAGGTAATTCTTTTTAATGATTTAATTGGTGTATATTTATCTCTCCATACATTGTTGTTTAAACTAATGCAGCACCCATGTTCTCTATTATCTATTATGACAACATTACAAATTTTCCTTTGAACATAAATTCTGTTTAGTCAGGACATGTAACATTTTTTAATTTTAATGTTAGTTTTGTAAAAAAAATGGATATGGTTGAAAGGGCTGTCTTGAAGCTGAGCAAAAGATACTTAAATGGAAAGTGCTTTAGACACTTCATGATTGTCAAATGGTTAGCCTGAACAAGTTTAACTGTTTGAGATGGAGAGCTGCCATTGTTCATGCTATTGGAAATTCTTGGTCGCCAAATAACATCTCTTGTTTGGATTTTCCAATATGCCATAGAGATTGTTGTCCATATTTGTTCATCACTCTGGCAAACATTTGGCCATGGTCAGGAAACTAATTTGGTAAACATCTATATATGTTTTAGGTAGTGATAGTCCTAAGTTTGTATTATCTTTACCTTAGAGTAGGTTACAATGTTTCTGCTACAATAATCATTGATTCCATCGGCTGAAAAGACAAATTCTCTCAGCTTAAAGCATTCCTGTTCTTCTATATATACTTACAATGTAGTATTAGGCTGTCCTTACCAAGGAAGCTAGTAATTCATTAAGTCGTTTGAAAAATATCAGTTAATTGGTTATATAAAGTTTTTTAATAAGAACAATTCTAAATCCTCTTACTTACTAAATGAAATAAGTTAAATGTTTTTTATGTTTCTAAGATATTAAGTATTATTCAATTTTTCATTTAATACTTTCTTCAATTAATACATAGGAGGATTATTAAGAAGATAAGTTGGAGGATATAACAATACTCTTTTATTAAATTTATTACTCATCTCAATTACTTAAAGAAGGAAATCTTAAATGTTTGTTGGATTTTCAAGATGTTAGATGTATTTTTCATTTGATAGTAGCTAGTTTGGATTCCATAACTTGTGCCCTATCATTAACAAAACTAAATTTGTATAGAGTATGTACAATTTCAGAGATAAAAATTATTGTATGTTTCTAATTGAGATTGACTTGTGAGTGTTTCCACAACCATCGGGAGTTTGCAAAATGCTGTGATAAGATAACTGATAAGGTCTCTGTTATATCCATGTATTTTTAAGGAGAAATACTTATGCAGACAAATCCTTGTCTCCAAAACTTTTATAGACTAAACCAAGTAATAATGTGTCTGGTAGATTGACTAAGTTTAGGAAACTTGTGTAAATTTACACAAGAATTTCTTGTTTTTAAGATGTCTTAGTGTGTGTTTGGTTTAGCGTTGAAACGTGATAAACTCACGTTTCTAACACTAGAAATAGTTGCGTTTCAGAATTTAAACTTGAGTTTGGCCAGTTTCAACGCCTAACCAAACACACACTTATATAATAATATGCATCTGGCACCTTTTCCAATTATACATTAAGTGTTGTAATACATTTTGGGTTTCATTGTGTGATTAACTTGTTTACAAGTATCCAGTGTTTTTCATCAAACTCAGGAGGCAATCTATTGATATAATTTATTTATTTTTTCATTTTCTTTTAAATATATAGACTTGTGCAGGTGCTGTAGTGCTCACTGACTCTGTATTCTGGTTCATCATTTATCCATTTCTGACATCCAAAGATTATAGTCTGGATTTTGTAAGTATGATCAAGATTATCCCTGGTCATTCATTCCTTTATCCTTACGGTGGGGTAGCTATACTTAATATAAAGATATCATAAAAATGTTAGGGTTTGACATTTCCAGTTAGTTTCATATTTGTAGAACAATTAAAACAAATTTGAGATTTGCATTGAATATCATTGATACTACAGGGTTCTTCCATGTTGCAACTTATATCCTTGAAAGAAAATTTTTCTTTAAGTAATTCATTTAGTTTATATGATATTCACCTGAAAAAAGTATTCAACAACAAAGCATAGTTTTTGAGTTGGCCAAAATCTGCTAAGCATAACTACCATATGAAATATGTGATTGATGGGTGGCTACCGTTTGAAATACCTTTAATTATGATCAAGCAAATAAAGTCTAAGAAACGTGAACAGGTTAAGTCTTTTCTTTTTTTATTTTTTTTGGACAAAGCAGGTTTATAAGGCTAAGATGCTATTCTTTCATTTGAAAATATTTGCACTTTTCGTTTTGCAGTTGATTTTTTGTATGCACACCATTAATGCTGTTTTCCTCCTTGGTGACACATCATTAAATTGCTTGGTGAGTTGGAGTTTCAGCAGTTTATGGTTTTTATGTTTTATTTTATATTAATCATCAATTTTTTGCCATGCATTAAGTTTTAATAACTCAATATTAACAACTATTGATTCTTGACACATACAGAGATTTCCAATGTTTCGGTTTGCATATTTTGTCTTGTGGACGGCTATATTTGTGATTATTCAGTGGATCATTCATGTTTGTGTTTCAATTTGGTAAAATCGTGCTTCCCTTGCTTTTGACTTCTTTTTTTAATACAAGATTTGAGCTATCTTCTATAATTTGGTAATCTTTGTCACAGGTGGCCTTACCCATTTCTTGACTTGTCATCCCCATATGCACCCTTATGGTATGTTCTCAAATTTTCTCTGTCACCATCGCTGAAATGATTTTTCTCATTGCTTCAAAAGGTTGAACAAAGTTAGATTGATGAGCTTTTGAAAAATATATACCCATCAAAACTATAAATCAATTTTATCACTGATTGACATGTGCCTATCCTTTCCTAAGGGAGCATATTGTTATTTATTTAGGATACTGACAGATTAACTTGACATTTCAACAGACAGGAGAAACTTGAGATTATATTTGGCAGTGAAAATGGAACTTTGAATTATGAAATTGATCTTAGTAAATTAATTCTACTATTCAAATAATCATACTTATCTCTTGCCCTATTGGACGTTCAGGTACTTGGCTGTGGCTCTCATGCATTTTCCATGCTATGGCTTCTTTGCTTTAATAGTGAGGTTGAAGCAATCCTGGTTATCAAGATCTTTTCCTGGGTCTTTCCGGTTTGTACAGTGATTCCACAATATTCTTCGTTGAATGAGGGACCGGACCATTTAGCCTAGCAAAAGCATTTTGAAGATTAGATCTAGATAATAGCAGCTGTTGTACAAATTTATCTATTCCCATCACCCTCTCCACTACTCTTGTTATATGTTCTCTTCTGTTTCCAACTCTTAATCTAATATGCTTTCGAAGAGTGTAAAACAATAATTAATCAAGTAATATTGATAATTTAGCATAACCAAGGATATGAATCCTCTTGCTTGTTAGGAATCTGTTTAGGACCTTTCAGGAATTAGGATGCTGACTTGTTAGAAATGGAACAAAGAAACAAATTAAGCCAAATAAATTTGACCAGAATTAAACGTGAATTATAGAGGAAAGAAAGCAATTATATTTGTGCAAACTCAGCCCAAACAGTATGCTCAATTGGTGCAGAATGCTGTCCCTTTTTAGGGTGCAAATTGGTTGAAAGAAATGGTGCAGAATATGGGATAAACTCAGCGTCCAATAAGGAACCAAAACGTCAAAACGTGCAGTCCGTTTGCAAATTAAATTGAAGAGATAATGTGCAGATTTTATATGCATTCAGCGCATGGAATTGGAGCAGAGTGAGTGAATAATCAAAGCACAATTGAAACAGTAAGAAACAGAATTGTTAGCACAAAATAGAATTAGAATCAAGTACAGAATTTGATTACCAACCCAGCGTGAAAGAAAAGGAATAATTGAGCAGAATTATGCGTGAAAATGGAAGAGAAAGAAAATGAAATGGAAAGATGTTAGGCGTCACACTTCCAAGGATGGAAGATATGTCCAAGAGATTGAACATACAAAGGGGTGGAAATCCTTTGATAAATCTCAATAGATGGATTGCCAAGAATCCTGGAGAAACCACTTCTCAAACTTGTTTTTAACAAAATGATATTCTACTTCTCACTTGCCTGATGCATATGAATATATAAGGCTTGATACAATCAGCCTATGCGCAGATTACTTGACCCTTTACATTCAGCAAGGTTACACAATAAAATTCTAATAATCAAATAAAAAACCACTAATTGGCAGCCTTAAAAAATTCATAGTGTAACTGCCCAACAAAATTAAAACATGCAGCCCACTATTTTAACCAATCTGGCCGCCCACCATTTGGAAAGAATAACAGCCATTTTATGCTTAAATTTGAGCATAACTCAGTCTATTATTTCTTGTAAAAATTGGCCGCAACATTTAAGCCCAAATGTAACAGCCACATACATTTTATTTGCATAACCAATCAGCCATAAATGCTGGCCGCCCACAATCAGCCCAAAGTAAACCTCCAAAAGGTGAGTTTTATTTATGTCAAACTGCCCTTCCAATTAAGGCCATGTGCCCTCCTCTTTAATCATGAGGCAATTGATCAACTTGAGCCTCAATTCTTCAAGACTTGATTCTATTTTAGTAAGAGTTGCCAACACTTGTTATAAAGCTTCCTTGGCTCTCCTTGTTCTCGTCAACCAAGAAATCTGATTTATAAAGACTACTCTAACTCACGATGCACCTAAGGCATCTATATTCTATCATCATTTCATCCTCAAAAACTGAACATAGACATCATATCTAAATATGATGAGCAGCAGCACGATGCTTGCATCATTGGGCAAAGGATATTTTAACGCTACATGTTACTAGTAAGATACCATGTAATTTTCATAGATTATGTTAAATCACCAATTTAAAAAAGGCAGGCGAATAAAGGGACAGAGGCTACTGGGGAAAGTTTGAGAAAGAATAAAGTAAAACCAAGTACCTATGTAATTAGTTGAATCAATATAATCTGACCACCTACCAGGTCTTCCAAAGTTCCAATTATCTGAAACATCATTGATCCCAACATAGTGATCCGTACTTTTCCGAACATAATATCCAGCTATGGCTTCACATAACCTCTGATGAATTGTTCCATCTGACATATCTCCTCAGTTAGACCAGAAGAATCTGCAGTAGTAACTTTGTTATAGCACTGGGTAAAAGAAAATGGTTCTCCAGGTACCCCAAGGGTGAATTCATTTGTAATGTCAACTGCAGATATTGCATTTCGTGATTGTAAAAAGAGTCAATATTTGTGCTGTAAGATGGAAATAATATGACAGTCAAAGATTGAATAATAACAGTTGATTTAGAGAGTAAAGACAAATAATTATAAGGAAGAAGCTATAATGACTAGAGTTAATAACAGAAACTAGAAAAGTACTTCCTGAATGTGACTCAAACAACAATAATAACATGAAGATATGAATGTGAATATATGTAAAGGTATTATACACAGAAAACAACAACAACCACCAAGCTTTATCCGTCTAAGTGAGGCTGATTTTATGGGTCAAACATTGCCATAGGGCTATCAAGAACTAAATTGTCAAATCCATTTAGAGTAAGGTACATTTCAAAAATTTCTCCTGAAGTGTTATTGTCTTCCTCTACACCTTTTTACCAAAATCTCTTCCATTTGCTCCACTTTTCAGATTGGGCCTCTATTATTCTTCTCATATAACCACAACACCATAGAATCATCTGCTCCACAATAGGTGCTACTCCAATTTTCTCATTATAATACATTTGATCCTAATCTAACCTCTTTTGATGCGTCCACTCATTTACCTTAATCTCAGGCTACACATTTTTGCTCTTACTGGCACATTGACAATCATTAGTCTTATAGCTATGAGCAGAATTGATATGCACTTAGCAATCACAAATGTGAGATCTAGGGAGCACACAACTTTACACCTGTGAGAGGAGAGGCTGTTTACATGGCAAGAAACAGAATGTGTGAACACCAAGTCACATCACAAGGCAAACATCCTTACCTACCATCAACCGTAGACAACAAATGCAATAATAAAGTAATTGATGAACAATCAACTGAGTGCAGATAACATATTGAGCATTGAAGCAATGCATACATTTCCTTCTCCATCTGTCTTTTAGAATGAACAGTGACTTTGGTATTTTTGTTGAAGAGAAGAAGCAACGGAATCTTCTTCCCTTACAGACCAGTTTGGATGCATTTCTGTAAAAGAACTTCTAGGGGTAAAAAAAAAATAGAATGAAACAAAAGAGGACAAATGAATTTAACTTCTCCATAAGTTGAAATTAGTCTTTGTAGCCATCCCCAAAAGCTCTCATTTAACTTCTCCATAAGTAACCAATTTCAACTTATGGAGAAGTTAAATTTGAACTATGGGCCAGTTTGGATGAAACTTCTGCAGAAGTACTTCTAGGAGAAAAAAAAATAGAATGAATCAAAGAAGGCAAATGCATTTAACTTGTGTAGAAGTATTTGTTTTTCTTTCTAAAAGTTCTTCTGTATCCAAACTGGGCCTACATCATTTCCCTCGGTCAATAGTAAATTAGGAAGTTTAAAAGAATCGTAGACTACTAATACTTATGTAACATAGGAAAGTACAGTTAGTTATTTAATGCTTGCTGCCAATTATATATAGGGATAGATACCTGCAACTAATTTGACAAGTAACATACCAAATCCAACCTAGCTAGGCTCATTCTATGTAGAAGAAAGGGTAAGTACAAGTCCATAACATTATCTCAGCAGTGAACGTAATTGCATTCATATATCTTATTTATGAGTAAGTGTAAACTGAAAAGTGATCAATTAGCTTAACTGATAGAAGACGAGAGAACAGTTTTGCCGGTGAACGCAATGGTGTGCGACCTCAGAAGAAAGCAAAATGGATCAATGTGTGGTATGGTAACTTGAGAGGAGACTGAAGAGGAGCAGAATGGAAGCAGCGTAGAGTTGCGCCATCACTCGCTGATTTCTTCCTTCCATTGCTCCAAATTCCAATTTTCCATCTCTTTCCTTTCGTTTGTTTCTTCCCCATCTAAAGATTTGCCTTTTCAAGTCAGATGCAGAATTCTTTTCCTTTCATTATTTCTTTTTTTAAAAAAAAATTATGACATTTTAGGTTTAGAAAACATTTTCTAAAAATAATTTTCATTTTGAAGTTTTCAAGATTTAGAAAATATGTTTGTTTAGAATTTTTTGTTTTCTGTTTTTAGAAAATGAAAATATTGAAAATATATTTGATTTAATCATTTTCAATAAAAAAGTTCATGATTTTTTTATATAATAAAAATATATTTATGATTTTTATAAGTCAACAATTTATGAATAAAAGTTTGTATTAATCATATTAAAATCATTGCATTGTTTATTTACAAAAATAAATATCAATATTAAATTCTTTTCATTATTTGTACTTCATCAACCCAGAGCTTCACCTCCAGCACAGCTCCACCTTCCTCAACAAATTGAATTTATTCCCAGATTATAATAAGAATTAAAACAAAACAGAAGTCACAAAGCTAATCTAACAATTCCATTTAAAGTACAAAAGAAGATAACAAATTAATATATTTTTTATATGAATAATGTTTTTTTAGGATTTGTATATCAGCCACGGAGCGATGACTCATTATCTCATTCTTCTTAGAGGCGATGGTGGGAGCTTTATTTGCCAAGAATATAATTGAAGACTTCTCAGTAATTCATTCTTATATGGTGACGACATTAACGCAATGTGCAGGAAGATTGTAGCTGCAGGAATCAAACTGGATGTTTCAGTGTTGAAGCCTTGAAGGGGCGAAACAAAGATAGGGAGAGCCTGAGAGGTCCTTCATTTGTGTCCGAGAATAAAGAATGATTGTGAAATAAAATTTCGAGAAATTCTACTATAAGAATGGGTTTTGATAACTTTTTTTTAACCAATTAATAAATAAATTTATCTCTTATTTTTTTTTTCTTAAACATGCCTATTATTTTTATAATTGTTGGATAATGTTTTAACTATATTAGGATTTGTATTTTTACTTTTTATAAAAACATTTTGACCAATAACCATTTTCTTGTATTTTTAATTGTGTTTATTTATTTTTCACATTTTCATTTGCTATGTGTGTTTAATTCAAAATTCATATTATGTCTTTCAAATGATTTAACGGAGAATATATTACTATATTCCCTAAATTTGGTGCTACGTAACTTTTACTTTTATACTTTCCTTTAATTAAAAAAAAATAGTATTAAAACCTTCCCTCACGAGAAATACTAAAATGTGACCCTAAAATTTCCTCTAATTACAAGTATGTCAGCTCGTTTTCAGTGTTTTTCATTTTAAAAAGATTACCACAGAAAACGCAGAAAACGATTTTTTTTTCATTTTTAGATTCCGACCTATTTTAGAAAATGTTTTTTTATAACATTTTTAAAAATGCAATCAAACATCTTTTCTATCCTATTTCATGTTTTCTCTTAAAATGAAAATAGAAAATAGATAAAGCAAACAGGCCTTACAGTTTGAATGCACCGTATATCCTCAATTTTTATAAAAATTAATTTTTATTCTATAATAAATATTAATAATTTTTTTAAAGACGTAAAATTTGTTTATTTATATTTTTAAATATCTCATATAATTAACTTGTTTAAATAAATTAACATTATATTCAACATTCTAAATTAAACTAAATTAATCACAATGTAAAATGTAAACGTAGTTTGTATATATTTATAGGTAAATGAGTACAATTTATGTTCAATAGTTAAATAAATATAAAGAATTAAACTAAAAGAATGAATGATATCTGCATTTAAGACAATCTAAAATAGTATTGTTATTTACAATTTTTATTACTTTGTCAACTCTGTCTTTTTCTTAGTTGGGAGACCAAATAGTGAATGAATTCCAGGACCAAAAAGAGGGATCGCCATTAGATATTAGATTATTAGTATAGATAATAAATGTTTATTATGAACCATTTTTATCCTAAAATTTCCCATCTTTTAAAACAAAAAAAAACATTAGAGAATAAGTGAGAATTTGTGATGGGTATTTATTTAGTAAATAATATGAAAAATTTATATTTTAAAATTAAAAAGTTATTTAAATTTCATATTTTATTATTAAATGTTATCCGGTAATTAGTTAATTAAAAATAGATATTTTAATTTTTAATTTTCAAACATATTATTATTCATTGAATTATTGAAGGCCTGATGAAGTTTTATGGATAATATAATTTTATATAAGGATTATAATATTGTTAGTAACATTTTTTCATCGAAATATTAGTTAATGAAATTATTAGATACACATTCTAAATTTATTTCAATAAATTAATTGCATCCAAATAAATATACACTATAATTTACTATCTTTTATTTTTATTTACTTATTTATTTATTAAAATAAATAACACAAAATTAAAAGAATGCAATTGAAATTCCTATTTTCATAATATTTACTTTTACATTTCCTATTATATGATTTAATTATTGGATTTAATGTATTGTGAGTATAAAAAAGTTTTATATTATCATTAATAATCGTTTATCACATCAATTAATGAATATGACACCTCATGTATCATTAAACTCATTAAATAATATGTCAACACATCATTGACATTGAGTCTCAAGACTTACAATCTTAAGACCTTCATTCCATAACTAATTTTGATGATAACAAACTAAGTGATTATTTTATTAAAAATAACAAATTTACACTTCAAACCTTTTAGATGATAGTATCAGGATTCTTTAGAATACTGGAGCCATTTGAAGCTAAATCCATCTGAAGAAGTAAAGCTATCTGAAGAGCTCAATCCTTCTGAAGCTAAAGCTATCTGAGAAGAGATAAAATTCCAGACTCCACAAAAGTTAAGTTTTGTCTAGCCTCACATGCAAGTATATTTGATTAAGATGGGTAGTCAGAAGACAACTTGCTGGGTTATTTTCAAAAGTGAAGCACAAAAGTAGAAGTTTGCTCTGTAATTCTACCTATGTTCAGAACTATACTGCCTACCTCATACTCGGTTGTCAGAATGTCTCACAACAATTTCAACGCACTTAATGCTATCTCTAAACGGACAACTCTGGAGAGAGAAGATCACAGAAGCCTATAAATAGATGAGCTAGCTTAAGAAACAAATACAGAGAACTTACGCAAAATCTCAAGAGCCCAAAACACTGCTAAAATCACTTTGTGATTCATAGACCACAATCTCATATAAATTTTTATATGGAGACAGAAACATTGAATTACATCTTATTATCTTATATAATTTTTTATTTGTATTCCATGTTTATCTTCATTATTTTTTATCATTGCATTGCATGAAAAATATGTTAATAATATTATCAAAGAAGGATAAAAGAATATACCATAATCTATATATAAAAGTTTAAAGGATTTAGCTTCTCTAAAGTGAGGGCTAAATATGCTCTTCACCTTCTACCACAAGTTAATTTTATTTAAAAAAAATTAGTAATATAAATAAAAACGAACATCACATGCAAATCAATATCACATGTGTTCGAGACCATTCTAGCTAGTTTTAGTGTGTGTTTGTTTTATCCCAAAATCACGTTTTAAACGTAAATCCGAGCAAATGTTACTGAAAGTAGCGTTGGCCTGGATCCATGTTTGAGAGGTAATTTGGGAGTAAACCAAGTTACCAAAAACACTATTAGTTAAAAATGTATAATGCACTTTATTAATGTAAATGTTGGTATTAAATAATTTATTATATTTTCAACATAGTAAATATTTTTTTATTAAAAATTTTCCATTTTTCTTTAATAGTTAACATCCAAAAAAAAACACTCCTCATAAAATGTATGAATGAGGGACCATGTTAGTGAATACATTTGAGGGTAAAAAACTAGTGAGATACATAGCACGGGATTTTTTTCACATCTGATAGTTTATGTAAAATAAATATTTTAAAATTATAAAATTAATATAAAAGTTACATAATTTATCTTGCTTAATTGACTTACCTTGAGAATTTACTTGTAAATATATTTTTATAAGTAATAACAATAAATTATCTCCACAATAGTTTTCATCCAAATGATTGTATCCTCTAGAAGCAGTAGAATCATAGGTACTATTTGTTGTACACTCCACAACTTCCCTTTTTTGCAGTCAACTTTAGTTTCAGTTACTTTGACAACTGCATTTTCCAACTCTTTTACTTGATCCTGGTTATTGCTTATATTTGACGATAGCAAAGGAGAGTCTAGCAGAAAGATCAAGGCAGTCAAGGCATGCTTGTTTACATTTTTTAAAAATGATTTTCTGCTTTTAAAAGAAAAAAACTGAAAAACTTGTTTGATGGACAATTTTTAAAAATAGTTTTGTTCATATAGAATTTCCTCGCGACGTTCTTTGGTCGAAGACGCTAAAGCTTCTCGCAATCCACGGTGGATCACGGCGGATCCACGGCGGGGCAGGGTGTACCTGCAGGGACTACGATGCTTAAGTTAGTAAGGACCCTCATTAGAGTATATAATAATAGAATGAATGTGTCCCTGAAATAAGCTTCCTGCTGTGTATTTATAGGGTGACTTTGGCGGGAAAGGTTGTTAGTTTGTTGTAACTGACCCCTAAAAATGCGGAGACACGTGGAGCCGTGGTGTGTGTGCATGTTGTGAAGATGTCGGCCAATAATGGGCTGACCTCCAAATATCTCCAGAACATATGCCCCCCAAGTCGGGTGTTTTGATATAAAGTATCTGACTTGAAATAGTCCAGGGCCATTGAGCCGGCTTGATACATTCCGTAAACAGTCGAGATAAACCGAATTGGAGTCCCGTAATCGGAATTCTGTACTTCGTCGAAGTCGGCAATGCTGGTTAGGTGCAAATGACTACCTGTGCCATGTATAGCATGGGACTTAGCCCAAATTGTTTGCATAATGGCTTTATATTTGTCAAGTTTAAGAACAATATCGGCACCAATAAGCCGGAAGAGATGCCCCCAAGCTGGTATTAAGTCGGTGCATGCTGTTAACCATTGAAGTTGATCTTGATTTGGGCACACACATTGACGTGCCTTTCAAGGAATTGAGTCCGAAATAGTGATAAGCAAATTATGATTTCAAGGAACTAGGTCCGAGATGTCGAGGGACTGCGCTCGAAATAGTCGAGGGACTAGGCCTGAAATGCTCAAGGTCTTGAGCCCGAGATGGTCAAGGGACTACGCCCGAAATGCTCAAGGTCTTGAGCCCGAGATGGTCGAGGGACTAAGCCCGAAATAGTCAAGGGACAACGCTCAAGATGCTCAAAGGACAAGCCCGAGATGGTCGAGGGACTAAGCCCGAAATGCTCAAGGGACATGCCCGAGATTAAACAAGAAGTCCGAGATGTAAAAAAGACAATCTGACTTCCGAGGTGTAAGACCTTATACATCTGAGATGTAAACAATCCAACAGCTCAATCCGAATAAATTATAAGCCCGAGCTGGTTACAAAAAACTAGACTTATAGTCTAAGCACGCTGAGCAAGTTGGAGCAATGTATAAGACAATCAGTATATGACTCGAGAAATTCATAACCCGGGCACGTTAACAATCGAGTATCTTGGAATTCAAATGGATCTCCGCAGTGACTACGTTTCTAGGAATATATTCATTCATCTTTCAGAATTCACTACCCGACCCATCTGATCCAAGTACTATAGACTGCGGAACATCTTGGAATTATCTTAGAAATATTTTGCACGGAATATATAAATTACCTCGAAATTATCTCGGAAATAATCTGTTAGTTCAAGCTTGATGTGTAAGGCGTTAAGGATATTCTCCTCGAGACATTGATCCACGTCATCTCGGAAATATAAAGTATTCTTGCCCCGACAGCTAGAAAATTTAGCTCTGATGAGGAAGCTGTCAAGCTTGTAAATGACTCAAAATGTGTGCTTGGCTGTGTTGTTTTCTCAAGCAGTCAGATTCGTGCTAGAGATAGCATCACAGATACAACTATATCATCATCCAAGAACAACACTTGTTGAGCTTTGGAAAGATCCCAGGGAGGTAGAAGCGGAGGTGGTTCAAGATAGATTAATATTTTGGAGTCCAAACTTCAGGTTCGAATCAGAAGTCGCTCGATGAGCCTTGAAGTAAAAGTCAGTCATAGCTGGGGAAACCAACTGTTTCAGAACAGGACTATAACAAATGATGCGTAAAACAAATGCGATAACACGTTTGATATAGCTGAAAGTCACCAACAACGGGGCAAGACCACAATATATGCTGGCGTTGAATGGCACAATCTCAGGACTGCAAGTTACCAACATGTTGTGGACTTTCCAGGTTGGGGAGTCATTCCGGAAATGATGCGTCTGCAACCCGAAAATGATGCGGCCTACACAAGTATCTCAGGATTATCTAGTAAACTGATCGTGGGACTGATCTCGGATGAGACTGTCATTTCGGAGAAAAGGCAATATCCCTCACTACCTGCTCGGATCCCGGAATGGATTGGGAGGAAAATAATAAGATAATATGACAAAACCTTCAAAGTCGAACACACCAATAACAAACACAGAATGAAATGACCACTTGTTTGTCTCAGTAATTGAACTTGTAGATTGACCAGTAATATTATCTTGAACCAAAATCAGTAGCAGGAATCCAATAACGAATCCGATAATAAACCCGATAAGAATTCTGCCTATGATTGCTTCCAAAGAGCGTGACTAACTGCAAGGTATCTGTACTGTATAAGATATTGGGCCGAGTGGTAATCCCGATTCTCAGCCCATAAATCTTGTTTCCTTGCCCCTTCCCCAAGTAAGCATATAGGAAAGAAGGGGACTTAGTGGGGGAGAGAAAGGAGGGAAGGTAGGAACTGGGATAATGGGTAGTTAGGACAGGGTCCTATAAGAGGCCTTGAGGCACGAAGGAGAAGGACAAGTTCACTACACACAGTAAGGAGCCGAGTTAACGGCCTAAGTGGTCATCCCGGTTACCCTTGCTGAGAACATTTGGCGCCCTCTGTGGGGCGACGGTAAAACTTTGCCCGTCGACCACCTTTTTTTTAAACACCATGGTTACGCGACGAAATACTTGCAGAGCTGATGGGCACGCCGGAAACGGAGAGGAGACTTCGGAAACCACCCCGGAGACGGATAATCCAGTACTTCAAAGGATTCTACAAAGGATGGACCAATTGCAGGAACAAAACCAGGACCTTCAGGAGCAAAATCAGACGTTGCAGACACAAGTCATTACTCTGGCGAAAGGACGGACTGACGAAGAAATTCCGGAAGGAGATATGGGGGAGTTCCACCCATTCTCAATGGAGATAGCTGAGACCCCTTTTCCCTCTGATTTTAGGGAACCCCCTTTGAAAGACTATGATGGGACCACCGACCCCCAAGCACATGTCACGGCTTTCAAAACACAGATGCTAAAGCAAGGTCTGGGTGATGCCATACAGTGCAAATTGTTTTCAGGAACATTGTCAGGAATCGCTCTGATTTGGTTCTCGCACTTACCCTTGCTTTCCATATCTGGCATTCAAGACCTGCTAAAAAAATTCTTGGCTCAGTTCTCAGCCCGGAGGTCGAGAATGATGACTTCGGGAAAACTCTTCAGCATTCGGTAGCGAGCGGACGAGCCATTACGCGATTACCTCGGGCGATTTAATGATGCATCGTTATTGGTCATAAATCCAAATCCCGAGCTCTTGGTTTCGACATTTGAGGAGGGACTACAACCTGGTCCATTCAACGAATCTCTGGCTCAAATACCGGCTACTTCGATGCAGGAGATCAGGAACAGAGCAGATTGCTATATCAAAGGGGAGGAGAGCAATGCGGAAAAGAGAGAAAGATCAAACAACGAAGGCTCATTTACTCATAAAATTGGAAAGGAGCATGGTCATACCTTTCAGCAACATGCGCGGACAAGGAAGGGATACGACAACCAAGGTCGGAATTTTCAACCCAGAACAAGCTGGGACAATCGTTGACGACCTAACCACGCCGGGGGCTATGGGATTGATACGTTGACCCCCCTCAATACATCCAGAGCTCGCATACTGAAAGAGGTATACCAATCTGACCTCTTCAGACTACCTCCGCAGGCAGAAGGGCCCAAAGGCCCGAACCTCGACAAATGGTGCGACTACCATAGAGCACATGGGCACGACACGGAGAATTGTTGGACGTTGATGAACAGGATCGAACGACTCATTAAAGAAGGCTATCTGGGAAGATACGTAGAGAAGAAGAAAGACCGGGGTGAGAGAAGCCAAAGGAGAGATGAGGGAGGATCCAAGAGGCGTAGAGAAGGCGGACACAGAGAAAACAAAGACAAAGAAGAGGTCAGAGGAGTGGTGACGACCATTGCGGGAGGTTTCGCTGGAGTTGGAGAAACTAGCTCGGCCAGGAGGAGATACGCGAGACAAGTGATTGACTTCTCTCTCCCCGTAATCGCCTTCACAAATGAAGACTTCCGAGGAATTCAACCACATCAGGATGACCCCATGGTGATTGACGTGTTGATGACAAAATACCGGGTTCAGAGAGTTCTGATCGACCAGGGAAGTTCAGCTGATGTCCTTTACTGGAGTGCCTATGAAAAATTATAAATTCCCAAAGAATGTTTGTTACATTTTGCAGGATCTCTGATGGGATTTGCAGGTGATTAAGTCAAAGTCAGAGGATACCTAGAATTGCTGACAACTGTCGACGGAAAAGGAAGCGAGAAATCAATTCACGTCAAGTACTTAGTGATCAAGGCGCCATCTTCCTACAACATTATCATCGGCAGGTCGACCCTAAACACCCTGGGTGTAGTCGTTTCAACAATTCACCTCACCATGAAATACCCGTTGCCGAATGGCGAGGTATGGGTCGTGAAAGAAGATCAAGAAGCAGCAAGGAGGTGCTACCGAGATAGTTTGAAGGTGAGAAAGAGGAACTGGCCAAGAGACCAAACAGGAGGAGAAAGAGACTTAGCAGAAAATCATAAGGTCTACTTTGCGGAACTCGACCCCAGGGAGGACTTCTTTGAGAGGAGACCTCAACCGACTGAAGAACTGGAAGAGGTGCAGATAGGTGAACAACTAGAGCAGAAGACGAAGGTCAGCTCCAAGTTGGAAGGGGACCTGAAGGAAGAACTGGTTAAGCTTCTGAAAGATAACGGCGATTTTTTGCATGGAAAGCTTCGGATATGCCGGGCATCGATCCCGACTTTCTCTATCACAAGTTAACAATAGACCCAAAGGCTAAACTAGTGGCGCAGCGACAAAGGAAGCTCGGCGAAGAAAGGAGAATAGTGGTAGCAGCTGAGACTCAGATATTGAAAGAGGCAGGTTTCATTCGAAAAGTCACCTACCCAACGTGGCTAGCCAACGTGGTACTGGTAAAAAAGTCGAATGGGAAAAGGCGTATGTGCACAGATTATACCGACCTTAATAAAGCTTGTCCGAAAGACCCCTACCCATTACCCAACATAGATCGACTTGTGGATGGAACGTCCGGACATAAATTCCTAACTTTGATGGACGCCTATTCAGGTTACAACCAGATCAGGATGCATCCATTAGACGAGGAGCGAACTGCTTTCATGACCGGCCAGGCCAACTACTGTTACAAGGTGATGCCTTTTGGACTAAAGAACGCAGGTGCAACATACCAGAGGTTGATGGACAAGATATTCTCCAAGCAAATTGGCGAAAACCTGGAAGTCTACATAGATGACATGATAGTCCAGTCGACCTCTGAGTCCGAGCATTTGGATGACCTGAAGGAGGTACTTGCCGAAATCCGAAGATACCAGATGAGGCTGAACCCACAGAAATGTGCCTTTGGAGTGCAATCAAGAAAAGTTTTGGGCTTTATGCTTACTGAAATGGGAATAGAAGCCAACCCAGACAAATGCGGAGCAATATTGGACATGAGGAGCCCGACAACTGTAAAGGAGGTGCAATAACTTACTGGTCGGATGGCCGCTTTGTCTCGATTCCTTTCCAAATCCGGAGAACGTGCCTTACCTTTCTTAAAATGTTTGAGGAGAAATGAGAAGTTTATCTGGTCGGAAGAATGTGAAGAAGTCTTTCAAGAATTGAAGAAGTTTTTATCCCGGACCCCATCTTAATCAAACCAACTCCAGGTTTTCCCTTACTACTCTACCTATCAGTTAATAACGATGTTGTCAGTACAGCTCTGGTGCAGGAAGTGGATGGAGAACAAAAATCAGTGTATTTCGTAAGCAGAGTGTTGCAAGGTCTAGAGAAGAGGTACCAGAAGATTGAAAAGTTAGCCTGGCAGTAATCACTTCAGCAAGAAGGTTGCGCCAGTACTTCCAAAGTTTTAGCATCATTGTCAAAACAGATCAACCCATCAAGCAGGTGTTGCAGAAGCTGGACCTAGCTGGTCGAATGGTCAGATGGTCGGTGGAGCTATCAGAGTTCAACTTAACTTTTCAACCTAGGGGGCATGTCAAAGCACAAGTACTCTCTGATTTCTTGGCTGAACTCTCGGCTCAGGAGGAAAATCCCGCGAGCTCAAACAACTAGATATGGATCCTATTTGTGGATGGAGCATCCAACTTGAAGGGTAGTGGAGCAGGAATGTATTAGAAGGGTCGGGTGGAGTCCTGATAGAGTAGTCCTTAAGGTTCGAATTCCGAGCAAGCAACAACCAAGCCGAGTATGAAGCTCTGGTAGCAGGCCTAACTTTGGCAAAAGAAATGAATATATGTGACCTCCAAGTGAAGAGTGATTCCCAATTAATAGTCGGGCAAGTCAACGATGAGTTCCAAGCAAAAGATGCGCAACTGGGTAAGTATTTGGTCCAAGTTAAAAAGCTAATAAAAAATTTTGTTTCTGTCGAGCTGTAGTATGTGCCCAGGGACCAAAACTCCCGAGCAGACCTGCTATCCAAGTTGGCGAGCACCAAGAGACTTGAAAACAATCACTCCGTCATCCAAGAGACTCTACAGAGGCCTACTGTTGAAACCCAAGAGGAAGTATTGTGCATAGATCAGACACCAGGATCTTGGATCGACCCCATCTTGCAATACTTGACAACTGGTTCTCTCCCTGAGAGCTCGGAAGCAGCCAGAAAAATACAAAAAGAATCAGCCAAGTATGCCGCCATTGGGAACATGATGTTCAGAAGAGGCTTTTCAACTCCACTGCTCAGATGTTTGAACACCGAACAGAGCCGGAAAGTTATGGCAGAAATCCATGAGGGACTGTGCGGAAGTCACATAGGAGGGGGGTCTTTAGCATTGAAAGTACTTAGAGCCGGATACTATTGGCCAAAGATCAGGCAGGATTGTATGCAGTTCGTGAAAAAGTGTGACAAATGCCAACGCCATGCAGATCTCCACAGAGCCCCCCCGTTGACCTCGGGTCCATTTATGCACCTTGGCCCTTTGCGGTATGGGTAGCTGACATCATTGGCCCATTTCCCCAAGCCCCAGGTCAGGTTACGTTTCTGCTAGTAGCTGTTGATTATTTCACAAAATGGATTGAGGTGGAACCCCTAGCCGCCATAACAAAATAAAAAGTAAGAAAATTTTATTGGCAAAAGTTGGTATGTCGGTTTGGAGTCCCAAATCGGATCATTTCTGACAATGGCACCCAGTTTGTCAGCCGGGTAGTCCATGATTTTTGCAGGGAACTAGGCATACAAATGGTTTTCTCATCTGTAGAGCACCCCCAAACCAATGGTCAAGCTGAAGCAGCAAATAAGATCATCCTAAATGGATTGAAGAAAAGATTGGATGAATCCAAAGGGAGATGGGTCGAACACTTATTACCTCAAGTCCTATGGTCCTACCACACCACCCCCACACCTCTACACATGAAACCCCGTATCGTTTAGTATATGGGACTGAAGCAATGATTCCAGTAGAGATTGGAGAAGCAACATTGAGAAGCATGACGTATTCAGAGTATACAAATTAAGTCGACAGAAGACCAGACCTGGATTTGGTGGATGAAGTAAGGGAAATGGCTCATATTAAAGAAGTAGCTAGAAAGGAAAGAGCTGCAAGAAAGTACAACTCAAAGGTTGTTCCAAGGAGTTTCTGTGAAGGTGACTTAGTAATGAGGAGAGCTCTAAAAGATGGAACTGCGGGAAAGCTAGCGCCAAACTGGGAGGGGCCTTTCCGAATTAAAACAGCAAAAGGCAAAGGAGCATATAAATTAGAGACCCTATAAGGGAAGGAAGTACCCAGAACTTGGAACGCGGGTAACTTACGTTTCTAGTACAGTTAGATGATAATTATCGTTAGGACTAGGATGGTAGGAAGATTTCTTAGTTTCTTTTGTTGTTAGTGGGGAGATTACTTTGTTCGTAGTTAGGCTCTTTTTCTTTGTAATGCTTATGTCGAATAGGTGGTAGGAAGATTGTTTTTCTTTGTAATGTTTAGGTCGAGAAAGTGGTAGGAAGGTTTCTTTGTTCTTAAGTCGGATAAACTCATTTGTAACAGTTAGGACCAGTTATCAAAATAATAGTAGACGAGCACTCTTTTCTCTCCTACTCTGGGAGAGTTTTTAATGAGGCTCTAGTTGTTATATCTTGGTGTGATAAAAGCTTTCTTCTCGGGAATCACTTCACTAAGCCATTAGTGCCGATCTCAAAAAACTTTATTAAGTTACTGACTTCCAAAAAGCATCAGTAACGAGTCGACTTCTAAAAGCATCGACCTTAAAATTTTTTACCAAGTTAATGACTTCCAAAAAGCATCAGTAACGAGTCAACTTCTAAAAGCATCGACCTTAAAAATTTACTAAGTTACTGACTTCTAAAAAGCATCAGTAACGAGTCGACTTCTAAAAGCATCGACCTTAAGAATTTACTGTTACTGACTTCTAAAAAGCATCAGTAACGAGTCGACTTCTAAAAGCATCGACCTTAAAAAATTTACCAAGTTACTGACTTCCAAAAAGCATTAGTAACGAGTCGACTTCTAAAAGCATCGACCTTAAAATTTTTTACCAAGTTACTGACTTCCAAAAAGCATCAGTAACGAGTCGACTTCTAAAAGCATCGACCTTAAAAAATTTACCAAGTTACCGACTTCCAAAAAGCATCAGTAACGAGTCGACTTCTAAAAGCATCAACCTTAAAAAATTTTATCGACCTTAAGAATTTACCAAGTTACTGAATTCCAAAAAGCATCAGTAACGAGTCGACTTCTAAAAGCATCGACCTTAAATATTTACCAAGTTACTGACTTCCAAAAAATTCCAAGTTACTGTGCTCTTTTGAAGGCATTGATTACGAAAGTTTCTAAGCTCGAAACAGGAAGATAAAAGTTGGTAATCGACTAAATTATTAAAATGCAAGAACAATACGAAAGAGATGTAAATAAAGAAGAGACTATTGAATATAAGAACAAAACATAAGTTAAAGCAGAGCTTGGGTTACATAAGTCAAAATAAAATCTTAAGCAAAAAGCAACAAAATACATGAACTATACTACTACTCTTCTTCATCCTCGGATTCCTCTACCAGCTCCCCATCAACAATCTTCTTGAACACCCCCACTCCCTCTAGATTAATTGTCGGGTTCAACAATTTCACTTGATCAATTGCCTTATGGAAGCCCTTTGCATGCAAAATAGTAACCTCATTCTGCAGGGTGTCAAGGCTTTCTGCAAGTTGTTTCTTTTGCTCAGTAGCATCAGAAAGGTCTTGAGCTAACTTATCTTGTTCAATCACAACATCATCAAAGTCCTTCTTAAGCTTGACTTGCTCAGCAACTGCATCAGAATACTTGGTGTCTAACTCCGAGCATCTGGTCTCAGCAGCCGTCTTCTCATTTTTAGAAGCAATCAACTTGGTATTCACTTCTAAAAGTGATTTCTCTAAGGAGGCAATGGTTTGAGTCGCAGACTCGGTACCTTTCAACTTTGTAGTTAATTCTTGAATTTTCAGAGATCGGTCTTCGAGTTCCTTATCAACAGAGTTCAATACACTATCAAAACAGTGACCAAAGAACGAGGTCTGCATTCCCATGGTCATCAAGTGCTTCCCCACATTGCGCATACCGACCTTGTTGACCCGAGCTATATCTTCCTTCTTACTAAACTCTCGAATCACCACCTGCTCAATAGGAAAACGATGGTCAAAGATGGAGGTAACGTCACTGCCCTCAGCACCTTGAAAATTGTTGAATAAACACCACCATTTGTCCACCAGAATCGAAGTTATAGAACCCTGAGTTCCCAAGGCAGTATGCACAGAAGTCTGGTTTTGCGTGCTTGTTGGATTCACGCTAGTTTAAGGATGAGGAGGTGGACGACTACCTTGAGGTTTATCAGCCGACGATGGAATAGCCTGCTCGGTAGCCAGTCCTTCATTCGTAATCGTCTTGGCAGGGGGAGCGTCAAGATGGGTCTCCATGGCATCGCCAACAGTGTCCATTTGTTGCTGATTATCTCTCGGAGTGTCCAATTTTTGTTTTTTCCTCCTTTCGTTGGCGGGAGCAGCAGTCTGATTCTCAGAGCTGGGGGCACTGGGATCCACTCCTGCCTTTTTTAACCAGCGTCTCAGAGCTTTCTCATTTGTGATAACCTTGGGAACAGTCGCTTTGGGAGGCATTTTATTTGCAACAACAAAGAAGAGTTAGTTGCTACAACATAGGCAGGTTAACAGGAGAAATAAAGTTTGGAAAAATTCAAAATTTAAATACCCAGTGACTGGCGCAATCGAGCTGGGAGATCTTCATTTTCCAACAGAAAACCACGATCAATAGGGGCTTGGTTACGAAGAAATGCTACATCTATTTTTTCGTCAAAAGACAGTTGGTCGAATTTAACTACCGGAACCCTTCTCGGTTCCAGAGACCAGAATAGGGGAAAGTGGGGGTTCCCATCTTCTCCCACGAGAAGGTTAGACATTAACCCGAAACCCCGGACCTTAAAAAATTTTGTTTCCATTTTTTATAGGACGAAGTATAGGCACTCAAAATTCCTTTATGTGGAATGCTATTAAACGAAATCCACCCAATCTCGTCCCCAGTAGGTAGCTTAACTTGGAAAAAGCTAAAAAATTTGTCCAATGACAAGACCTTGCTGTAAAAATGACAAATGATTTGATAGCTCCTAACGAAAGCTCAACTATTAGGATGAAGCTGAGAAGGAGGTATGTTGAGAAATCGAACAATTCTTTCTCGAAATTGGAAAAGGGCAATAGGAGGTGCAGTTTGCAGAAGACTGTGTCATACATGTATGTGAAAGGGACCGAAGACCCTTGTTCTGGACTACTCAAAGAAATAAGCTCATCTTTTTGACACGTGTCGAGGATGATTAATGGCTCTACAGTTAGGTTAGCAACAGGTGTCGACTTGCGAAATCGTTCTATGGAAAGGAGAGAGGTGTACTCGGAACTATGATTATGGGTTTCGGTTAAGAAAGTCTTATAGATTTTAGTTAGGGGAACGTTCCTTCCCCCTTCGGATAAATCATCAGAGTCACTTTCCGTTTCTTTTGAGTCGGGTATAGTTACTACAGGGATCTGATTTGTGTTAGGAGGTGGGTTATCCCCTAGCAAAGAGGAAAATGAACTAGAGGAGTCATCGCCTGAAGGCGACTCTGAACTTGGATCAGGAGAAGAATCTTGGTGGGGTGAAGAAGTGGAAATTTTGAACTACGGTGACTAAAAAGTAGGAAACGAGAAAAGGAAGCAAGCGGTACCTGAGAAAGGGAGAAAAAGCGATTTAAGAGCTCGACAGCAAGGATGCAGAAAATCTCTGAATGAACAAGTAGAAATTTGAATGCACAAGAACTTTCAGCGTGATGAGAGGATCCTTGAACCCATTGAGAGTTATATATAGGCAAGGTGCGATGTTCCCTCTCCTGCACAATGGGTTGTAACCCTTCAATCATAATCATTGAAGAGGTGCAATGATGAGACGTGAACTGACGAGAGCCGCCGTTCGGGAAGCGAGTAGTCGCATTGATTGGCGTACAACTGACGCGTGCCAGGAGCCCAACGTTTCATGTTTTGAATTTTTCGAGACGCACAACATTAATGTCAGACAAGGTATTGGGGGAAGCCAGGGTAATTAAACCAGAAGAGTCAAACGGTCATTTCGGCAAATTGATGAAAGTCCCTTTATTACAGGCAAAGGTATTAAATGCATTACATGAAGGATATTTTGATCCCGAATATTATGTAAATTGGCCCAATAAATACATTCAAGCCTTATGCAATTCTTCACTCAAGAATGCTCTGGCTTGTGGGGCTGTGTACTATATTAGATTTTGGGCCGAGTGGTAATCCCGGTTCTTGGCCCAATATCCCGAGAAGCTTAAGCCCTACGCAATCTCCCTTCCTAACACGCTTGGGCTTGTGGGGCGGTGTACTGTATAAGATATTGGGGCGAGTGATAATCCCGATTCTCGACCCATAAATCCTGTTTCCTTGCCCCTTCCCCAAGTAAGCATATAGGAAAGAGGGGGACTTAGTGGGGAAGAGAAAGGGGGGAAGGCAGGAACTGGGATAATGGGTAGTTAGGACAGAGGCCTATAAGAGGCCTCGAGGCACGAAGGAGAAGGACAAGTTCATTACACATAGTAAGGAGCCGATTTAACAGCCTAAGTGGTCATCCCGGTTACCCTTGCTGATAACAGTATCTGAGATAAAATTGGTGATGTTAATTATCTCGAGTTCTCGCCACGACATAAATCGCGGTGACTTATATTGGCTTATCGAGAAATTACTGATAATACATTAATCCCAAGCCCAGAATTATCTCGGAATAGCTTGTGGGATCTCGGCTCTGTCAATACCATCCACGTATCATAGCCAATGATCTCGGAATAATGGCGAAAACGGCGACTTGTCAAGCATGCGATGATATTATAATATACATAATGACGAAGTTATTGCTGCTCAGGCAATTTGAACTGGCTGATCCCGAGGGGCATCTCGGAACAGATTCAACTTGGAATAAATCACGAAATTAATCACCATCAGGATTAATCACGGAATTAACCACGACTATCTCATCTCGGATTTTAACCGGAACATACCTCTCGTAATTATTGGGACTTAGATATCCTTGTGTTGTATATTAACAGGGATGCTAACATATATTAATATCTTGGAAATATCTTGGTAGATCATCGTTGGAATGTAAGTCCTTGGAACACAATACTTGTATTGAAATAAATTATCTCGGAAATCATCTCGCAATTGGCCTCTCGGATGCGTCTCACAAATCAAACTGCAACAATGCTTCCAATTCTGTTTGGTATATGCTCGGACATGTAGTTGCAACCCCCGTGCGTGGACATGGTTGGGCTAAGTTTTAATTACGGGAGGCAGGCATAACTTAAAGGGATTTCTCCCCCAATATTTTGCTCAGTTCAACAAATGGGGTTTCACCAACATGAATCCTATGATTGCGAAACGCACGAGACATTTTAATGCCACCATAATGTGTAGGTGGATTTTGAGTGGCGAAAAGTACAAGCGCTTTGAATTGTGACTTGCAGCTCAGGAACAAAAAGCTCTATTATCATCAAGTAATCGATTCAATGCCACCATCACATCAGGTGGAGCCAAGTTAAGCTCATCCCGGACAATCCAGTAACTATTTCTCACAGCTTTAACCAGAACGCCTTCATTGAAAATGAGCTTTCCACTAGCATCAGTTATATAAGAACCTAGATACTCTTGCAAATCAGTGTGCTCATGATTATTGATTCTTGCAAACTCATGACCAGTTATTGCAGCAAGATACTGAACAAGACTAGTCTTCCCACTAAATGTCGGTCCTTGAAAGAGAACATGATATCTCTTTATTAGCACGACACGAGCCAAATTTCCAAGATGTTCCTCGACACTTTTAATTTGAATATAATTCCCTCATTATTTCAGCACTGGGTTCATCCAATAATGTGAGGAAAAACAGACTAAAGCCATCATATCTTTTGGCGAATCTGTCTCACATCAAGTCAGACATAACATGATCTCAGACAAACAGTTTGGCAGCAATCTTGGACAGGATCTCGGACATGAAAATTAACTCAGAATTGCCAAGCATAGCCTGCTTATCTCGGACAAGCAATCCGGAACAGAATGCAGTGATATAGAATGCATAGTATATATACCTCAATGGGGTCAGCACCTAATTTTGATTCTCAAATGGCTTGCGTAAAATGCACCATTACCAACATCCAAGAACAGTTGGAGTTACACATGTGGCTGCAGCTTCCAATATGGGTGCATCATGGAACTAACTCATATCACCACGAAAGTCCCATCCCGAAATTGCGTTTGCCTCGGATTGATAAAGCTGTCATACTCAGATAATCACTTGGTCAAACTCCGACTTCAATTTATAATCACTCTCGGAAAAGGAATGATCTCAGAACGATGATCTCGGAATTTTATTTGATAACCACCGCACTTGAATACAATATCCCTTTAATTTGAATAACCACCGCATTAGGATTTGATCTCGGAATGATGTCCCAGTCATCTCGGAATGATGAATTCAAGGAAAAGTAATTAATCACGAAATTAGAATGTGGAATTAATTCCCCTGTAACACGGAATGCTTGAATTAACCATAGAATGCGGAATTCATTCCCAAGTAACTCACGGAATGCTTGTTCACACTCCTGTAGTTGTAATGATCTCGGCATAATCCATCACGGTAGAACCCAGCCAAAACAGAGTTTTACCTCTTGAGGCCTTGCCAATTCAGTGTAGCGTTTGATTATCATCATCGTCGTTCACGTAAGGGCAGTTGAGAATCAACATTGCGCTAGGTTCGCAACAAGGTAGAAAGCAAATAGCACAAGATTGAGTTCAAGAACGCCATAAAGCCCTGGAGATGACAACAAAAATGCTTCTCTGAAGCTCTTCCACACCAATTAAGAATTCAATGCTTCCCCCGATCGCAAACACGAAAGATTTACCTCCCGAAGCCAAGAATCTTCACCTTCATATAGAATTTCCTCGCGTCGTTCTCTGGTCGAAGACGCTGAAGCTTCTCGCAATCCACGACGGAGCACGGCGGATCCACGGCGGGGCAGAGTGTACCTACAGGGACTCCGATGCTTAAGTTAGTAAGGACCCTCATCAGATTATATAATAATAGAATGAATGTGTCCCTGAAATAAGCTTCCTGTTGTGTATTTATAGGGTGACTTTGGCGGGAAAGGTTGTTAGTTTGTTGTAACTGACCCCTAAAAACGCGGAGACACGTGGAGCCGTGGTGTGTGTGCATGTTGTGAAGATGTCGGCCAATAATGGGCCGACCTCCAAATATCTCCAGAACAAGTTAAAAAAACTGTGACTACTTTTTAGTTTTTAAAAGCTAAGTCGTTCGGGGTGGTTGCGAGTTTTCGGTTTTTGGTTTTTAAAAATTTTCAATCAAGTTTTTACAACTCAAAACCAAAAATTGAAAACTAGTTTTTGTGGCTTTCAAAACAAACATTTTGAAAACCACAAAAAGGTGTTTTTCAATTTTTGGTTATGAGTTGTAAAAACTTGATTGAAAATTTTTAAAAACCAAAAACTGAAAACTCGCAATCACCCCGAACGACCCCTAAAATTCTGAAACTACTATGGGTGTTTTGAAAATTTGTTCTTTTGGTTTTTCTGTTTTTGTGGTGGTAATTATGTAAATAAATTATTTCATTTGTAAAAACATTTCTTAAAAATTGTTTTGTAAAATAGATTAGAAAAACTAAAAAACAAAACAAAATCAAACACACCCTAAATGATTTCACAAAAACTAAACTGACAAGAATTCATTAAAAAAAGAATGAAAAAACTAAACTAACAAGCGACTCAAACACCCCAACGACAAACCAGACATTCATTGAAAAACCATTAAAAAAGTCCTAGATCTAAATAGTCTCTCTAAAAACTTGGTTTATGAAACATAATTGTGTCTTCAATCCACCTAGCTGAGTTCACCTAGTTGGAAAAAGGCTTTTTGTTACTGTTGTTGTTGTTGTATTATCTATCATCTACCAACCAAACAAAATACACCAGCTTACAAGATCAATTTAAGACATAAAAAATAAAATAAAAATCACAGTATATTTTACTAAATTATACAAAGGCAGTTGATGCCTGGTTCGAACTGGTGTTATGTGAAAACCTGTGACTTATGGGTCCTACAAACCCAACATTTGCAATTCTTTGAGAGAGAGAGATTGTACTACGTAGTTTCAAATTTTCATAATTATTATTAATTAATGTATAAATAATGAAGATGTACTTGTGCAAACGACACATATAATTAACTGGTAAATATAAAACCAAGAGTTTAGCTAGAACTGGAAGAATATTGATTAAGAAATTTCAAATTTTAAAATTTTCATTTAAAATATTCAAAGTAATACAAATATTTTATTTAACATTCTTAAAGTATTAGTATGTTGTGAAAGTAATCGGTAATTGGAGGATATTTTAGTGCTTATGGCCTATTAGGAAACTATATATTTTTTTAACTATTTTTATTCAATAAATTTAAATTCCTAATACTTTGAACTATTTTTTAACCAATAGTTATAATATTTCAAAAAATCTTAATGAATATATTAATATCTACAATGTTCTTTCAAATTGTAATTTATTTAAGAAATATGATCATGAAAAGCAATTTTGTAATTCATTTAATTTAATTTACAAAAAATAAAGACCCCTTATACTCTTATAGGCTAATTGATGACATGGTTTTACTCTCCATTCTTTTTTATTAATGCAAAAACTAATGAGAAATGACCAACAAAGAACATGTTTCAGGTTGAAAATTTCAATCCATAGCGGTTTTAAATGGTAGTAAAACTTATAAGTCATAAAACTAATTTGAGAAGTTTGGGGATAAATCAGAACTCGCCTTTTTTCATAATTGTAATTGTAACATCCCGAAAAATGGACCTAAGGAGAATCTAAAGGAGAGTTAGGAGGGGAATGAGAACCGGAGGGTGTGGGAATGAATTTCAAGAAAGGACATGAGGTTTAGTTAAGAGTTCATGAGCGTTAAGGGAAATTTTGAAGGGATACCAAGTATCAGGTCCCAAGTGGACGTAGAGTTAACCTAGGAGGAGTCACCCTCAATGGTGGAAAGGATAACATTGTGAGGAGGTGAGGAATGAAGTAGAGACATTGGAATGAGGGAACTAGACTAGGACTGAAGGAACTAAGCTTAAACAAATTGACGGGAAGGAAGAGGAGGGGCTTAGACTCAGGGAACCGAGGTAGAAGGTGATTTAATGGAAAGGAACAAGGGAATAGAGGAACATAGTCTCATGGACAATTAGAACCCTTAATGTTAGCCTTATTGGAATGAATTGATGAGTTATAATATGATTCATGTAAAGTGTGCCCCATTAGGCTTCAACCAAGGTTATTGCTTAATTTTGGGTTTTAAGTTTAATGACCTTGGTGCATTAATTCAAGAATATCTAGAGTTGTAGGTGTCCAATTGAGGTGATTCCATTTGCATTAGAAAACTAAGATCCGGGGTTTCAGTTTGATATGTTATATGATTGTATTCCGAGCTCATTTACACCTCCAAATAGCGAGTTTACGCACTCATTCGCGTAGATGTGCGCTCAAGCGCCCAAGCCTGATGCACACGTCTCCCAGGCAGAGACTCTGGGTGCTCAAACGCCCTGTTGAGCATTCAAGCGCGAGAAAGCGTCCAGGAGCGTTTAAAACGCGCAGCAACCTTCTTCTTCTTCTTCATTTTTATCCCTTCCCTTAGGGTTTCTAAAGAGAGGGAGAGAGGGTTTTAGTGAGAGAAAGTGAGAGGAAGAAGGAGGTAGTTGATTGGAAGCCTTCCCCACCTCTTGGAGCTTGAAGATCATCCTTCTCTTCTCCTTATTTTCACCAAGTTTCTCCTATTTAAGGTGAGTGTGGTTCTCATTCACTTGTATTATTGATTGCTCCTATGTATGCTCCCTATTCTTTCTCCCTTTGCTATTATTGTTGATTATAGTTGATTTATATCCAAACCTAGGGTGGTTTATTGGATTGATTGAATGTTGACTCTATTCCTTAAACCTTAGGTTAGAGGATTTGGGAATTTTGGGAAATCTTGCATTGTTGATGTTGAACCTTGGCTTTTCTGTTGTTTTTGCACATGATCATGCTCATGAAAGTATTGTTATCCTCATGAAATCATTCACTCATGTTTTTGAAGAAGAAAAGAATTTGGGTCTTAGGACCTCATGTTTTGAAAGGAAGAGTTTTGGGTCTTTTAGACCTCACGGTGAAATTAATGACTTTGAATCCTTGGACTTCATGTTTAAAAGAATTATTTTGGGTCCTTGGATTTCATGTTTAAAATGATCATGTTAAATATTCAGATTTTGGTCCCTGGACTCATGTTCCCAAGAATTTGTCTTCGTTCCTTGGACTCATGTTTAATAGTCAAGATTTTGGTCCACAGACTCATGCTCCAAGACTCTGTCTTAGATCCATGGTGTAACATCCCGCTTAATAGGCTAATATAACTTGTGAGATTAAAAGGTTAATCCATGCATGTTTCATTGAGAATTAAAGTAACAAGTAGTAGGGGGTAAAAATCTAGGAGTTTAAGTCCTTGGTAATCGATTACCAAGAGTTAGTAATCGATTACCAAGGAAGTCAGGTCTCTGGTAATCGAATTCCAGAGTTGAGTAGTCGATTACCAGAGAATTGGATTTTTAGTAATCGATTACGAGGGTTAGTAATCGATTACCAAGTAAGTCAGGTCTCTAGTAATCGAATTCCAGAGTTAAGTAATCGATTACCAGAAGTCTGGATTTCCAGTAATCGATTACACTGAGTGGTAATCGATTACCAGGTTCCTAGAAGAGGTTCGTAAGTGTATTTTTCTGTGAGTAATCGATTACCATATGTTGGTAATCGATTACTGAGCGAAAATATATATACCCAGCACATTTTAAAATCAGAATTTTGAGAGAAAAACCTATTCTAGAGAGAGAAGGAGTGGGTTCTAGAGAGAGGAAGTGTCGAAACGAAGTAGGAACAACGGATCGAAGCTAGGAATCATCTCCATTTCATCTAATTGCTTGGATTTCTTCACTTGGTGAGTAAATTCTCACTTGATTGATAGATTTAGAGATTGGTTTCCAAACCCTTGAACCCACTTCTCCCTCTCCCTTTCTCTGAATAACTTGATTATTGATGATTGATTGTGATTGTGCTTGTTATTTGACCAATGGGTAATGATTTTAATCGGTTAGAACGAATCGATTCTTGATATTCTTTAGTTTCGAAACTTTCGAAACTCTCGAAAGTTTCGAAACTATTGAAACGTCGAAACGCTTAGTTCCCTTCGATTAAAATTGTTCTGAAATGGAAACTTAAGGACTTCGGTCAAATGTGAGGGTGGGATTCATCCCCGGGGGAGATATCCCCCGTAGTCTGAGCTCGGGTCTAACTCTATAACGTGATGTGAACATGGCCTTCGGGCAAAGCATTTAGTGCATCATGATGCATGTAACATCCCAAAAATTTAGAAATCTAGAATTATAATAAAAATAATAATGATAACAAAATAAAAATACTTATAACGGTATTTTGATAATATTGGTGATGAAAAGAGATATGCTTTAGCATTTTAATTTAAAGATCATATTTCAAAATAGGAATGATAACATGACAAGAAATAGAGATAAGAGAGTAATATCAAGTTTAGGATAATAATAATAGAAAAACAAGAAACTGGAGCAAGTTGTAATTGATTGGGGGACACCTGGCCTCTCAAAAGCATAAACAAGAAACTTTGAAAAAGGTAAGTGTGGAAGAAAAATTAATAATAATAGAAAAACTATAAATTTCCTAAAATAATAAGAATAATAAATAAATGAAATCCTAAGATAAATATCCTTGATAATTAGACTTTGGAGGTCTACACAAATTAGAAATCGTTCCCCGGCAACGGCGTAAAAAATACTTGATGGGTTTCTGGCAAGCGAACCAAAAATCCAGTAGTATAATAGTAAGAAGAGTATCGTATCCATAGGGAACGGTCAATTTGCGTATAGTCGTGATCTATTTATCAAGGAAAAGCAACGGATTTGTGAGAGTATTTTGTGCGGAAAATGTAAATTGTAAATTAATAATCAGATGAAATAGAAAGGAAGAGTTGGAGACACTTTACTTGGATTAGGATTGAACTTCGCGTCATCGCACCCTTCGTGTATGTAAAAACTATTTATTATTTATGGCTTTGATCTATAATACTGTAGACAAACTCAATTGGTAAGATCCCGAGTTACCAACAGCCTTACCACTCAAAGATAATCCATGCGGGCTCTCCCAGGCGACAAATTACCCTTGGCTTATTTTACTCTTATTATTTTGTTTGTTAAATGACTCATTGACAAACCATGCTTATCCTTTAGACGCCCTTCATTAGAATACTGTCACTACCCATCAATCACTAGCAACGCCCATGTTTCAGGCACTGGGATTACTATTAACTAACCTTTACTATCGATAAACCACGCTTATCCTTTAGACGCCCTTCATTAGGATACTGTCACTACCCATCAATCATTAGCTACGCCCATGTTTCAGGAACTGGTTACCGAGTATTCTTATTCACTCAGAGTTTGAGTTTCTTCAGTATCCGCTCCCCCAAACTCAATCCTAGTCATAACGTTAATCACAGACACTAGCCTATAACTCCGACGCAAGCGCGGAAGTTAGGAATTAAGCACAAAATAAGATTACCAATATTATAGATAGGGAACTCATAAATAATAAGATAGAATTCACATACACTTGGGGATAGAATCAACTACATTCAATCCTACTGGAGAGTTAGCTACTCATGGTAGCCATACAAATCACTGAAGAATCTGTCACCTTCTTCAATCCTCGTGCAGTGCTCCGCCTCTCCTATTCTAAACTTAAAAGTGGTGCATTATCACTGGTATAGTCTGAATTACAATAATCGTGCACACCTGATCTGGTGCAAGAAGGTCCTATTTATAGGCTAAGGAAAGACAAATAAAATTGGGGAGAAATCTATCTAAAACCAGCAACAAGGCAAGAATCACGTATCCTGCGCTTCACCCTGCGTGATATGAACCTTAAGGTTCTAATTTGCAAGGACCTTAGAAATTTTCTGAATAAACATCATCTTTCTTGATATCTCTTTTGATTCTTTTCTTTTCAATATTTTTCTTTTACTGATTTTTTTTTCTTTTCTTTTGCTTCGAAAATTCAAGAAATAATAACAATAAAAAATTCCTTGCCAAAACGTATAATCAACCTTGAGATTCTTGAAAGATAATTCACATATGTTTCAAGCAAATTCACGTGAAGAAAGAATTGGTTTCATGCAAGATTACATAATAGAAAGTAACGTTAAAAGAAGAATAGAAGGTAGGAAAAGGACGTCACACTTTCAAAGACTTGAAAGATAAGCCCTTGAGGACAATCACACAAAGGAAGGATCCTTTGATAATCCTCAACTCTTGACTAGCAAGAAACTAAGAGAAACACTCTCAAAGTATGAATAATTTCTTTGTATTAAACTTCTAAACTTTTATGCATACATGAAGCATGTATTTATAAGAGATTACAAGGTAAATTAGGGCATGCAACCAGCTGCATATTCACGCCCAAATACTCCCAAAAATACCCCTTACACACTTCCCATGCAACCCTAATTAAACACCCACAATTTTATTTAATAAAGAAACTAATTTAACTAGTAAAAATTCAATTCTAGGTAGCTAAATGGCCGCAACTTCAACCAGATTCCTTGGCACATGTGGCTGCAATAAAACATGGAATGTAACCTCTTAACATGGATTAAAATACTCATTGAACCAGCCATTGAAGTGGCCGCCCAAAACAACCACAATCCATCAAGAATGCCTTCATTGTGTAACCTCCATTTCATGAATGTGGCCGCAACTTTGTTGGCAATTGAACCAGCCATTTACAACCTTCTTAAACTCCTTATTTTAGCCATGTGATGCATATGTTGGCCGCCCATGTAATTACATATGACTCAACCAATTTACTCACTTGTTGGCCCATGCTTGATGACACTTAACTCACCCAATTAAGCATGTGTTGGCCGCCCCACTTGATGGCTTTTAACTCGGCCATTTAATCACATGTTGGCCGCCCCATTTTGCTAGTTGGAAGGTCTCCATGTGGCTTGAAAGAAGTCCAGGTTCATGCACCAGAAACACACACTCCCTAACGGCTAGTAGACAAGGTTTTAATGCATTTATAACCTTGTCTTGTAACCACCAGAAAATTAATCTCCATTTGTGTAACCACTAGCATCTTATTGAAATGAAATAAAACAACATAATCAGCAATTGGTGGATGAGTTGGCCGCCCACCATGGCCCCATCTCATGCTAATGAAGGTTCTTCAACTGGTAGTTGCATTAAATGCAACTGTAGCTTCATCAATGCTTCCTCCTTCTTCAACCTGAGTGCAATTAATGAACTGCTCACTTTCTTTAATGCTCATAGTGTCTTGAAGTTGGACTTCTTTGATGACAAGTTGTAGTGCCTCCTTAGCCTTCCTAGCCTGCGCCCTTGTCATGGGCCCCCTAGCCTTTTGACTGCTTGACTGATGTCCACATCACAACGCTACAACGCAGCTTCCAACGCAGAAGTCAGAGAGTTGCACTTCACCCTGCGCTACAGCGCAGGTTGAAGCGCGCAACGCGAACTGCACAACTTCAATCTTTCTCTTTTTACTTGATTTCTCCCCGAGACTGGTTTTGTTTGATTGTCTTTCCTTGTTTTTCTTTTCTTGATGAAATCTTGCATTTATTGAGCATCTTGGATTTAATTGGGAAGGTTGTTTGCAAAATCCTTTTTTAATTGGCAGCTGATATCTTCATTAATTGCTCTCAAATAATCTTCAAATCTTCATTTATTTCCTTCAATTAAACTTCAAATCTTGCAGATATCTCCCTCATTTAATGCTATGTTTCCTTCATATCAAATCTTTGCAATATTCTGCAAAAATCAGCACAATTTATATTAAAATAGCATTAAATTCAAATTCAAGATTAATAAATATAATTTATCTAATATTTAATAAAAAGGGATTACTTTGGGGCAAAAATGTCATTTTATCCTTGATAAGTGAACTAAAAAGTACTCTAATTTATCATATAATTTTCACTTATCAAATACCAACTGTAGAAACCAAAGGAAACATTAGAAGGAGGGGCTTGAATAGTATTTTATAATTTCAAACAGATTTTACAAAAAACCTTTTCTCAAACCAAGTTTAACAAAAACTTTGAGCAACTTGCTGAAACTGGTGTTTTCAGAGACTTGTTGAAATGCTTCAACAGGTCCAAATCACAGTGTTCAAAACTTGTTTTATAATGAGTTTGAGATTGTTTTATGTTCAAACTTATAAAACCAATTATTCAGAACCCTCCTATTAGTTCAAATAACAAATATAAAGAGATAATGGTTAAGAAAACTTAGCCAAGAAGTTTATCTTGGTTCACCCACTAACACAGTGAGCTACGTCCAGTCCCAATGCTCAACCAGCAAAGGATTTCCACTAACTGATAACAGTTACAAGTATTATTTTATCCACAGCCTCTTTAGGCTAAAACCCCAAGTGTTATTTTACAGACAAGCCTCTTCAGGCTCAAACCCAAGTATTCTTTTGCAGACAAACCTCTCCAGGCTCAAACCCAAGTATTCTTTGTTCCACCAAGCCTCTCCAGGCTCTCAGACACTTGAAAGTGTTTACAGAAATAATGTTTAAGTTCTTGAGAAACTTAAACTGAGAAATATTTTGTACAAAGGATAACTAAGTATAAACTCAGGATACAATGAAGGTTTTCTAAGTACAAAGAATATCAGAGATCAGCAGCTTGTATTTGGCAGCGTTTTGGCTCAATAAAATTCTTCTCTAAGCTTGGTCGTCAACTTCAAAGCCTTTCATGAAGCAATATATAGAGTCATGAAATAAAACCGTTGAGGAATGCTCATTCACCGTTGAGAGATAGAATTTAATGCTATTTAAGACGTTGTGAAACAATCTCCTTAAAGCTTCTGACTTTGAGACTTTGCAGATGTTACAGTCTGTGACACTGCTCTGACACGTACAGCAGGTTCCCTTTTTAAGGTTAAGAGATTCTGACATCATAAAGGGATCCTGAAAACATTCCTTAAATAAATCAAACTTGCTTTAGACGTTAAGGATGCATTGAAGTCTTGAGCAGGCAGCCTTTAGACCTCAGTCAAATGCTACGTTGTAGGTCTTCAGCAGTTCTTCTTTAAATAACTATTTCAACACTTCAAAAGGATGAAATGGACTTCAGAAGATCTTCGTTCTTCATAGAGTTCCCCATAACAGCAGGTTCAACTTCAGAGAGTTGTCATATATCAGAGGGTAACTCTTTACAAAGTTTGCTAAAACATTTAAACACACTTCCTTCAAGTGAAAACTATTCTTATAAAAAGTAATCCTTTTAACTCATTTGTTATCCATTAAAACTTAGGATTGAAGAGACTTTAAACATTATTAATTTCTTTAATAATATTTTGAGACTCAACATACTCCTCTTACATCCCACCGCCGCCTCCACCACCACCCTAACCCACCTCCACCTCCCAACATCCCACCACCACTCCATTAATTTTTTTCTCTTTAAAAAACACTTCCAGAAATTAATTTCCAGAAAAAAAATATTTTTGAAAATTAATTTCCAGAAACTAAATGATAAAATGGCTTCCCGTTATATATTTCCGGAAATACATATTTTTCTTTTTTGCAAATCTTAAACTTTTAGCGACGGAAAAAAATCCGTCGCTAAAGTCAATCTCGGAATCAGAGACGGAATTTTCCTTGTTATGGAGGAAGGGTAGGATGGAAATTTTAAAATTACAAATAATATTGGGGGTGCAAATAGCAAAAAGGGATGTCAAAAGCAATTGCCTTCCCTTACTGGCTATTACTTTTCTCACCCTCCCTTTTTGCTATTCCTACCCCCATACATTTGTTATGAAAATATTTCTCTAACTACCCCCACCTCTTCCTCTTCACCTTTCCCTTCCACTTCTCCCCCACCCCACCAACACTCACCACCATCTCCACCCATCGCAACCCTTCCCCTCTTCTCCCACCCGTGTCTGGAAACCATTTTTGCGAAAAAAAAAAGGGGTTGGACATGTGTATCAGTAAGCCAATTTTTCATTTGGCTTACGGAAAATTGCATTCAAAGGCCATTTTTGGCGGAAAAATGGCTTCCATAATTTTTTCAATTTTATTTTATTTTGGTTTACGGATGTTGAGGACCATAATCCAAAATTGTGGGATTAAGAATATGGTCTGAGCCCAATTCAGGTAGAGACATAGAGGGGCAGTGAATGGACAAACAGGGGGCATTCTGCTTGGCATCTCATAAGTTATTTTCTCTTGTAAAATCCTATCAAAAAACACACTATTGGAAACCTAGAAATTGAACTGAAACATTTGGCGACTCCACTAGGGAGGTGCCATGGCAGAGCGAACTAGAAGACTGACGCCGATGAGGTTATTCTTTAACTTGGATGACTTCTGAGAGACTGAAAAAGAAATAATAGACCTCAACACCACCATGGGGTTTGAGCACCTCAACAACGAGCTGGGGGAGCACATTTTGCAACTCCTACAACAAGCAGAATTGGAGGATGGGAGGAATCGAACCTATTGAGCGGCCTCGAAACGCCCGCTCTGATAGTCACAAAGAACGACCCACATGCAGTAATACCTATGGATGTTCTAAATAGCATCATGGCAAGTCAACAAAGCTTGGTTAGCTTGGTGACTAGCTTGAAGGCCCAGACGAAGGAAGGAGGAACTAACTCAGAAAATCAGTGTCCACAAAGATCTGCTCCAAGAAGGAAAAGATGATCTCGTCATGACATTCGATCTTGAACCACCACTGGCTGAAGAAATACTAGCCATACCTTACCTAGCAGGGTATCAACCACCTTCAAAAAGTTTGATGGGACCAGCAGTGCAAGGGAGCATTTGATGTGTTTCTTGGATGACCTAGGTGTACACCGGAATAATAAGGAATTGAGGCTGAGAGAGTTTTCAAAGTCACTTTCAGGGAGAGCCTTCACATGGTATGTGAAATAACGCCCTTGTTCAATAAAAACCTGGGAGGAACTAGCAGTAGAATTCTGTGGGAAGTTCTTGGAAGAAGAAGGCGCCTTACACATAATGGACTTGGGCAGAGTCAAGAAAAAGCAGGAGAAGGATTACTGACGTTCATAAAATATTACAGAGATCGTGTTTTGCAATGCAAATAAACGCTACCGGAGGCTGATCTAGTTTATGGATGCATAAAGAACATAGAAGATGGCTCCTAAATCTTCCTCAATCTTGGAGGAATCTCAACCTTTGCGGAACTGATGACAGGAATTGCACAGGATCTAGAATTGAGCAAAACAAACCAATTAGAATCAAAATTATGCAATTAAATCACGAAAATAGGTGCTGGAACAGCAGCTATTTCACGTGGGAAAGTGAAAGAAAAAGAGAGAAAATGAAGGAAAAAGTGGAGAGGAAAGAAATGGAGGGACGCCACTGAAGCATGAATCCTCCTGCAGCAGATAAGTCCAATTGCTAGACGGCACTAATTCAGGAGAATTAGATAAGTCTCACCATGGTTTAAGCAACAACCACCAAGCCTCACTCAACTCTCAAGAGAGGAGAAATTTTGGCATAATGCCTTTACTCTAAAAATGATGTGAGTAAATACAAGAGAGGAGGGGCCATTATATAGGAGAGGGGAGTGTGGGGGGCGGCCACTTACATGAGGGAGTGGGAGAGAAAATAAAAGATAAGTGAAAACTCATCCACAATGGGATTTGAACCCATGCTCCTAATGGTATTTGGCTAAGCTAAGCCTTTAGCCACTAATCCCACAAAAATGCGCCCAAAGCTACATAGGAAAGAAAAGGTGAGCTAATTTTCTATCCTATGTGGGATTAGACCCCATGACCTCCTAAACCTTGTAGCAAGGCAACCTACTAAACCAATAAAACCCCTATATAGGCGCCCCTAATTAAACAAAAGACAAATATATCCTAATTACATCATAAAGTCCTAATTACATCATGAATTACTAATTACATCACAAAATCCTACTTAAGTTGAGTCTTGCATGTTGACTTAGGATTGACCCTCATGAAGGAAGACTCATGCTTGGTTCAGCTACAAGCACTTCAAGTAGCTCCAAATTGGTCCTAGCTATTGTCAGTCCAGAGGTCCACTGACAGGTTGTCATCATCCCCTCCCCCTTGGAAAGCATTTTTCCTCAAATCTAATGAAGGAAATGAGAAGACTATCAGGGGTAGAAGAGAATTCAAGGGAATGGATGACAAGAAAGGAAAAGGTGGAGACTTCCCTTTTGGATTAGTGAATCCGAGCTAGGCCTCAATCTTGGACATCCTTGCGCACCCTAGTCAACAAAGAAAGGAGACTCATTATTCCTAAGCATATAACCTCTAATGCTCATAACAGTAATACTTAGGAATCATGTAGGGAGCTTTAGTGAAAGAAAGAGGAGTAGAAGAAGGAGATGAAGAAATAGGGGAAAAGGTTAAAGGAAACTCCCTTGTAGTGTAGCCACTTCCTCCTTCCATATCCAACAGCTCATTTTCTTGAATCCCTTCAAAACAATCAAGGTCAGCAGTTTTAAATTGGTGGAGTATTAACATTGCTTCCCTTTTATTTTTTTTGTTTTTCCTTGTTTTTCACCTTTTCTACCATCACTTTTGATGCTTCTTCTTTATTTTTCTTTTTATCCTCACTCTCTATCTTAAGCCTTTTTATTCTTTCAAGCTCTATCTCTCTCTTCATGTGGGCTTGATCCTCACATATTTCTTGAATTGACATTGGCATCAAAGTGATTTTTGTTCCATTTTTTTTGAAAGTGATTTGATTAGAGTAACCATCATGAATGGCCCTCTTATCAAATTGCCAAGGTCGACCCAAAAGAATATGTGTGGAATCCATAGGTACAACATCACAAAGAACATTATCATCATAATCACCTATGGAAATAAAGATGAGAGTTTGCCTATTTACTTCCCTTTCCCCATCATCACATATCCAAGATAACTTGTATGGTCTGGGGTGGGGTGTGGTAGATAAACCAAGTTTTGCTACTACTCTTGAACTTGCAATGTTAGTGCAATTTCCACTATCAACAATTAGGGAACAAATGCGCCCCTCTATCATACATCTAGTGTGGAAGACAGTTTGCCTTTGTTCATCTTCTCTAATCATTTGATTTCCTAAGGCTCTCCTAACCATGCAAAGTTTGCCTTCGGCCCTATACACTTCTTTCTTAACTTCATTTTTATCTTCTTCACTAGTTTCTTGTTTATCATCCTCACTATGTTCATTCTCACTTTCACTAGTGTATTCACCATTTTCCTTAACCAACATTGCCCTTCTATTTGGGCATTGGGAATCTATGTGTCCCTTTCCATCACACTTGAAACATTTGATGTTTCTTGTGGAAGTAGAGGGCTCTTCCTTTTTAGTAGAAGGAATGGGGTTAGAGGTAACCCTAGAACCCTTAGGCTTTTCCTTCTCTTGGCTCTTTCCCTTATCTTCTCTTAGGGTTTCCTTGTTCCTAGTTGTAAAACTAGTGTTTCCTCTTTTATAGTTACCCTTTCTTTTAAGTTGAGTTTCAATTTTAATGGCTTGATGTACCAAGTCCTCTATTTCAACATAAGGATGCAACTCCACTATGTCCCTTATGTCGAAATTTAGGCCATTGATAAACCTAGCCATAGTTGCTTCACTATCCTCAACTATGTTTGCCCTAATTAAAGCAAGTTCCATTTCCTTAAAATATTCATCTACACTTTTAGACCCTTGCTTAAGAGTTTGGAGTTTAATGTGCAACTCCCTAGTGTAATGTTGAGGTATGAACCTCTTTCTCATGATGGATTTCATTTCCTCCCAAGAGGAAACTAAAGGAGCATTGCACCTTCTTCTATCAGCTTGAAGCTGATGCCACCAAACTAAGGCATAATTCTTAAACTCAAGAGAGGCAATTTTAACTTTTTCTTCTTCCCCATACCTATGGCAACTAAAGATTTGTTCAATTTTAAGTTCCCATTCTAGGTATTGTTCTACATCATTTCTACCATTAAAGGTTGGGACTTCTATCTTTACCCCTCTAAACCCTTGTTCCCTTCTAGGTTCGTCTTCTCTCCTATGTTCCCTTCTATTCCTCCTAGGGTTTTCCTCATAGTACTCTTGTCTTTCTCTCCTAGGGTTTTCCTCATAATACTCTTCTCTAAACCCTTTATGTTCCTCACGCCTCCTAGGCCTCCTATGTTCCTTTTCCCTTCTCCTATAGGTATGGCTAGATTGTCTTTCTCCCTCACTACTTTCAGCATGGTACCTATCTTCACTCCTAACCACACTATATCTATCCTCACTTCCTCCTTCTCGAGAAGAATGTCTTCTCTCCCTCCTATTCCCACTTAGTTCCTTCCTAAGTTCACTCATCTCATGCCTCATCATTCTGGCCATGTCATGAATTGCATGTTGCAACTCGGCCCTATACCTCAAAGTTCTAGGTGAAGGAGGTGGTGAGTTCCTACTACCCATTGTTTTTAAGTTTTTGATTTTAAGATTTGGACCTTTCTACTCAACTAAGTGTATACACTCAATGGAATGCAACACTCGTGTATGTCACTCTTTTTGGCTTTTTCTATAATGAGACTCTCTTGCCTCTTCTACTCGGTTGGAGGTTGATTGAAATTGCTAAGACCAGATTGAGTCTAAGTCTTAACCCTTACCCAAAATAGAAGCGCACTAACAAAAGAAAGGATCTACCGGAAGAGAATAGAAAAATCCTAAGACAAAACAAGGAATTGATATGACAAACAAGAAAAGCTGGCACTCAAACAAGCTTATACACAAGAGCAGACAGCAAAACAGACAAGACGGAAGAAATTGCAAAGAGAATTGTTTTTGGTGATTTTTGAAAAAGAGTTGCCAAAATTGTCGTTTTTAAGAAAAAAACAGCAAATACAACTCAATTACAGTATACAGGGAAATGAAACAGAAAAATTACAGTATTGTTGGGATACTTCTTTGTTTTGAATTTTTTTATTTGTCTGAATTTTTTTGAATTTTTGACTCTTTTTGCACCCTTTTTGCTTTTTACACCTCTTTTTCTATTTTTGGCACGTACGTACTCTTTATATTTTTTTGCCTTCTTTTTCTTTTTTTGACTTTTTTCCCAACAGAAAATTACAGAAATTTGTACACAATGAAAAGAAAATATACTGAACCTACTGTTATATTTTTGGAATTTTCTGACAGTAAACTGGTCCAAGTGGCCCAAAAAAGTAAAAATAATGAATAAACTGATTTTTAAAAACTGTAAAAACGTGATGGCAACTTGATTTCAAAAATGGCCAAAAAAATTGCTTAGCACTTCCTTGTTGATTATACAAGACCAGTGTGGTCACAGAAACGCGCTTGGTTCAATTTTAAGTTTGGAATTAAATTTGAAGGAAAATCAACTATTAGGATTTGTTGATCTTCTTCCAACACTATGAACCAAAAAAGATCCTATAGGTGAGCGTTTTGCACAATCAAACAGGGAAAGTCCAAGGTAGAGATAGCAGTCAATCCAAATTTGCAATCAGAATGTCCATCAAACAGACATAACAAGAGTAGAATATGAACAAAACATAAGCCCAAAAATTGCGCATAAAATGGCAAAATAAGAAGGAGAAAATTGCGCAAAAATAAATTGCAAGAAAGTAAAGGGGGAAACTGAAATTAAAAGGATGGGGAGGACAGAAATGTAAATGGCAGAATGTAGAAGGGGATGGCAGAAAGTAAAAGGATGGGGAGGACTGAAAAATAAATGACTGAAAGTAAAGGGGAAAGCTGAAATTAAAAGGATGGGGAGGATTGAAAGTAAATTGCAGAAAGTAAAAGGGAAGCTGAAATTAAAAGGGATGGGAGAAGCGGAAATTAAATGGCGGAAATTAAAAGCGGAAAGTAAAGAGATGAATATGGGGGATGAACAATTAATGGTGAAGGGAGAAAATGTAGGTGAGCGATCTTTGGAAAAATGAAGACAACAATGCCTCCTCTTACCACACTTCACCAACAAACAAGCAATTTATAGCAATTATATGTAGAAATCACTCAAGAACAAGTATGAGCAATTAAGAGACAATTTATCAAACACCTAGGGGGTGGGAATTAGCGGCCCAAAACAGCCCCCAACTAGCAAGATTATCACCCAAATCAATCAAGCAGACAAGCACAAAGTAGTAGTAGAAAGGCACCTCGGGCCCGGGAAACAGTCCAAGTCCAAATTACAATTGAAAAGAGGGATTGAATTACACTAAATTGATGAAAATTCTGCACAAAAGAGGTGCAGCCACCACGCCCAAACAGCCACCAAAAACAGCCCCAAATTGCTCAATCCATCAAGCTCTTGATACCAAATGATGACAGGAATTGCACAGGATCTAGAATTGAGCAAAACAAACCAATTAGAATCAAAATTATGCAATTAAATCACGAAAATAGGTGCTGGAACAGCAGCTATTTCACGTGGGAAAGTGAAAGAAAAAGAGAGAAAATGAAGGAAAAAGTGGAGAGGAAAGAAATGGAGGGACGCCACTGAAGCAAGAATCCTCCTGCAGCAGATAAGTCCAATTGTCAGACGGCACTAATTCAGGAGAATTAGATAAGTCTCACCATGGTTTAAGCAACAACCACCAAGCCTCACTCAACTCTCAAGAGAGGAGAAATTTTGGCATAATGTCTTTACTCTAAAAATGATGTGTGTAAATACAAGAGAGGAGGGGCCATTATATAGGAGAGAGGAGTGTGGGGGCGGCCACTTACATGAGGGAGTGGGAGAGAAAATAAAAGATGAGTGAAAACTCATCCACAATGGGATTTGAACCCATGCTCCTAATGGTATTTGGCTAAGCTAAGCCTTTAGCCACTAATCCCACAAAAATGCGCCCAAAGCTACATAGGAAAGAAATGTGAGCTAATTTTTTATCCTATGTGGATTAGACCCCATGACCTCCTAAACCTTGTAGCAAGGCAACCTACTAAACCAATAAAACCCCTATATAGGCACCCCTAATTAAAGAAAAGACAAATATATCCTAATTACATCATAAAGTCCTAATTACATCATGAATTACTAATTACATCACAAAATCCTACTTAAGTTGAGTCTTGCATGTTGACTTAGGATTGACCCTCATGAAGGAAGACTCATGCTTGGTTCAGCTACAAGCACTTCAAGTAGCTCCGAATTGGTCCTAGCCATTGTCAGTCCAGAGGTCCACTGACAGGTTGTCATCAGGAACTCATAAAAAAGGCTCCTGGATCCAGCCTTGAATCCTCTCTTGCATGCATCAAAACAAATGTAGAGCCTTTGAAACAGTGGAGGGCCTTCTTGTTGTGTTATAGTGTCCATCTTGATAGTGGAGTTTGGGTTGCTTCTTAATAGCTTATTACAATAATCCCACAATTTGTTATACTGTTGTATCTCAGAACCTTCTATGTTTTTCCTTGCCTTCTTCAAAGACCTGTAGATTTTGCTATCTTCTAAGTAGACACTATATTCTTCCTTCATCATGTAATAGGCTTCACTGTGAGTTAAACCAGGTTGACTCCTTAACCTTGCCTCTAATTTTTTGGTCACCCAATACCTATCTGCTTGCTTATTTTTAAAAATCCTTGGACAAGTGTGTTCTCTAGTTAGTGACTTGATCTAAACAATATTTGTCAAGCTGCTTTGTGAGCATAAAATCTCCCATGAGTAGTTTCCATTGGCACACTTAGCTCTTGCCCTAATCTTGTCATTCTTAAGCCACTTTATTTCTCTTCGAAGATGGATGTTATAATCTTTCACAGCAGCCTTAAAGTCATCCAACTTTGCTAATTCCATCCGTAAACTCAGATGTACATTACCAAAACTAGCATCAGGTTTAAATTGTGTGAATTGCCTTCTTGGTTGGTCCTCACCATCAGAGGAGCTGATGGGTAAGTGCAATTCTTCAGATTGGTAGGGGGACCACAGAAAACAAAGAAAACATGGAAAGCACATACCCACATGTTCAGACAACATTAAAGATTCTTAAATAACACATACTTCAAATCAACCACTTTCACAAGTTGTCACCTTCAATGGAACAAAAATAGATAACGCGCTCCACCATGAGGAAATCTCCTTCTTCTCCTTGTTGTAACTTCTTACTAATAGTAACTTGTGGTGTGGGTCAAATAAATCGCCCCTAAACCCCGTATGGGTGGGCTTTTGGCGCCAAAATTCCCTAACTGCGACAAAGGTACAACAGGGACCAGATTGCTTGGCTATACTTTGGGGATGAAAGTGTTGGGTTTAGTGTCTCAAATTTGGGGAAATTAGGTCAGGGACGAACTTAAAGTATTTTGGGGGTGGAAGTACTATTTTATGACATGTAGGAGAGAGGTAAGGGGCACAACTGGCAGAAAACGTTACACGTTGGCAGAAAACGTCCAACTAAAAGACCTGATGGATGACAAGGATTAATGTGACGGATAGGAAAAAACTTCAAGGACTAACTTTTTGTTTAAGTTACTTTAGGGACTAACTAGGAGAGAGGGTGTTAGATCGAGGACCAAAATGGTGGTTTATTCATCTAGAATATAAGCAAAATTAAACTCAAATTTTGTGGTCTAAAATATAAAGTAAATTTTAACTAATTTAACCTTATTAAATAATATCATTCCAAAATATCATTCACTTAATTCATATATTACTTTTAGTGACCCTGTGTTTTGTCTTTTTGCAATAAATATTAGTAAGGATAATTTATATTATGAAGTTCAATTTTTATTGAGATCTATTGAGAAAATTTAATGAGATTATATTAGTTATTCCCTCTGTCCTTGTTTATAAGTCATAGTTGATCAAATCACACATACTAAAAGTGGTTAAAACTAGTTAATTTTATTGGGTTTTTAAAAAATAGTTTAATTTTCTAATTTTACCCTCATTTAATATTATTGACTACCTCCACTATCATTTGAATGTTGGAAAAACATTAAAGTCAATAAGGGTAAATAAGGAAAATAATAATAAATATTTTCTTGAAATTGTAAAATGACTTATAAAAAAGAATAAAAAAAACTTCTAAATGATGCCTTATAAATAGGAATGGAGGGAGTAATATTCTTAATTAATGTGATTTAGTTACTTTTTATTTATACTTGAGACCAAAGGAACAAAAGACTTTTATTGAGAATTATGATATTAATTTTTTATATTCATAATGATTAATACTACACAATTCAATAAAAACTTTCTATATTTTATTACCTCCAGTTCTATTTATAAGAAATAAAAATGTTTTTATTTGGTCCTAAATATAAAAAATATAGTACTATTTTTAATGATTTTAACTATGATATTACTTTTATACTCTTAATTTATTGTCCACTACTCACTTATTTCCTATAATAATATGGATGTACTTCATTGTATTCAATCACCAACTATTAAAGCATGAATTACTACTTTAATGAAATTTTAATTTATAGTAATTTTATCAATATTTTAATTATTTAATATTAAAAATATTTTTAAAATAAAATTTAAGATTATTAATTATAATTAATAAATTTTTTAAAAAATTTATATTAATAATTTAATATATATATTTTTTTATAAATTAAACTCATCCCTTGAATAAACCAACTCCACATTTCACATCATTTTGCCGTGACGAGTTTTGCACCACAGGGAGTAGATTGGTGGGACACGGGCACCACATTATTACGTGCCCCCACTTCATATTTTTGTGACCATTCTTGGACACATGACTTTAGGCACTGATAATGCTCACTGGATCAGTGCCCATCATTATCCCCCATTTTTTTATCCATTGCTTGAGTGGCTCTGCTCTCTCACCAATCACCATAATTATTGGCTGCTATATATCAAACAGTAATAAATGCATTTTTAAATGAAGATCCCACCAGCTGCTACTCTCAACACCATTAGATATTATCCTTAACTTGATTTGTGATTTCCTAAAGTTGCACAAGTCATGCTATTCAATCAATGATTGATTGATATGTTTGTGTATCTTAGACCATCTTTGACTGTGTGGCTTGCTATTTCAACCGGTTAGAAAATTAAAAATAATAACTGAAATCATTTCAGCCGTGTATGAAAAGATAGTTTTTTTGGGTAGTTACAAGCTTTTCTTCAAAAGCTACTTGGGGTAATTTTTTTAACAAAACTCTAATTTTCAGCTCCTAGTTGAAAATTAATTACAAGTTTAGCCCTCAATCACCTTCACTTATCCTTATTTAATAATTATTGTTGTCCTTAAATGTCATTTTACCATTTTCAGCTAATTTTACCAAACACATTCAATAGTTTTTTATCTTTCAGCTAGCTTTAAACTTTCAGCGAGCTTTTTAGCTTTCAGCTAGTTTTTCAGCCAGCTTTACCAAACACACTCTTTATCTCAACACTCCAATTTTTTACTATTCACAAATCTTAAATGGGTCCCACCAGTACACATAGCAAGTTCTTATTAAGCACTTCTCTTCTCTAATCCAACACCTCACTTTTTTACTATTCACAAATCTTAAATGGGTCCCACTAATACACATACATCACCCATTTTTTATTTATAAATATTTTAATTAATAAATAATAAAATAAAAAATTAATTTTTTAAATAATATTTTTTATGGCGATTTAAAAAAATGCCTTTGCATTAACGGGGTTTAAACCCCATGAATTGACAAGGAAAAAAGGAGCACCATTCGCGGGGACCCCATGCAAATGTAAGGCAGGAAAAAAACATTAACGGGGGTTTAAACACCAGGGAAACGTAAGGCAGAAAAAAAAACATTAACGAGGGTTTAAACCCCCGGGAATGTAAAAAAAATTACTGCTTTGAAAAGTTGTTCTGTTGCAGTAGCTTTTCAGTGGCATTTACCCGGAGTTTAAGCCGCCGGGAATGCCTAAAAAAAAATTTTAAAGCACTACTGCTCAACTGAGCACCAGTACTTTTAAAGCACCGGTGAATGTTAGATATATATCGCCCTTTCTTATTAAGCAACGGGCCTTATTGAGCAAAATGCTCAATAAGACGCGTGTTAAAGATGGTCTTAGTAAGCATGATAATCAAATCAGAACTCGTCAGTACTAACTACTAACCAGCCCCCATTAATTTGGACTTAAATAGTAAAACCCGACCCTAAACTCATTTTGTCCTTATTAAGGGAGGTGATGTCAGGTTTGGGTGGAAAAACTGGCCCGTTCCATAACTCGAACACGCCTCGATATACTAATTAATATTTTTAATTATATTAATAGTTAAATAATAAAGAAGAATTTATATTTTTTTAAAATACAATATAGTTATTAAGTTTTTTTATTTTTTAGGATTTCCAATGTCTATATTAACATATTATTTGAATTAGAATACATTAGATATATATGACTTATTTAAAAAACATGTATTTAGTTACTAAAAATAAAGAAAAATATAAAAAAAATAGGGAAAGTGAGATCTCCGTGGATTTTCCCGAACCCAATGGGAACCCACTGGGATGAAATTAGATTTCATAATTTCACATTCGCTCTCAAACCCGCCCATGACTCGTCCCGTTGTCATACCTAATCTTTAGCTTAACCAGTTAGATGTAATTTTTATTATGAGAAAAAATCAATTGAAAATGGGTATTAAAATTTTAGAGGTACACCATTTAATAACTTTTTTATAAAATGTAAAATTAACCTATTTAATTAGGATTTAATCATGGGATTAAAGTTCTTATGAAATAGATCAAGTTTATAAAATTTTATGAAAATAAAAAATTGGTTGATATAATTTCATTAATTTATTTTAATGTATAATATATTTTTAAAATATAAATAAATATCCACTATTAAATAGCATTCATGTGAATGTTCAAATTATCTAAAATTTAATATACATAATTATTATGAAGATATATAATATAATTAATTTAATAATTGAATTAGTCAATTTTATATTATATAAAATTTATTAAATAGTGTAAGATTTCAATTCATCTTATATCTTTTATTATTATCTTATTAAGACCATAGATTTTGATCTCATTGTAATTATTATACACAAAAAAAAATTTAAGACTATTTCTTATTCGACACATAGTAAACATATGTATTTTTATTATTGATTTCATGCTAATATAGAATAACATGTTTTCAATTATATCCTTTAAATTTAATTTATTTTTTAAATACAACAATTACACTTTTATAGAATACAAATATAACATAAACTAGTTTCTTAACCTATGTAACAATTCCTAAGATTGCGGTGAAAGTGAATTATAATTAATGTTCTGGACCGGGATTATACGACTCGAATTGCTCCACTGATAGCCGACATGCGCCGGCGTCATCCGAGGTCATCCGTGATCATTTTAGAAAACACCTAAAGTATCCAAAGCCATCACCGGTAGTTCACCCGCTTTAGGGTGCCGACATAATGCATCACAAATACGAAGTGTATTACAGTGCGTGTGTTCAATCCCTGACAACGCGTGAACATGATTTTCAAGTCAGTTACAACCGTTTAACGGATTTTTCCGCCAAAACACTAATACAAATATCATGGTGGTGCAGCTTGCCAGGTACGCTTTTCATTCTAATACACTGTTACTCTACTGAAACACTCTTCTGAATTAAGCATCAGAGTCTCTGCAAGTGCACCACCACCAACCGCTCGTCGCTGTCGTCGCTCTGCCGTGGAAATCGCTGTCTACAATCGTTCTTGGAGTTTTAGGAAGATAATGAGTGAGAGATTTATTTTCAATACAGGTAAAATTGAGTAAGAGCATATAAACGTTACCTTAAACAAGTTTGACTTATTTTTTTAATATAAAATCTAAATTTGATATGTTTATTCGACATAAGTTTTTAAAGCCTATATGATTGGTGTATTAGTCCATAAATATCACCTTGTATACATTCTAAAAAAGTGAGAGATTCACTTCCAATTTTATAGGTGATTGTCATATAATCAATTTTCCTTGTGAACATGCAACACATGAAAAATTATTGGACTGAAGAATCTGTTGGCTCTTCGAAAGGTGTCCACATAAGTTTTCAATTATTTTTCTGTATCATAATTAAAACGGAATGACTCAACCATTCATTTTAAATAGAAAATTTATTGTGATCCATAAACTTTTGGTTATAATCTGTAACTTTTATTTTACTACAGAATTTATTCCAATTTTACTAATATAGTATATCATATTTTTTCCATAACACATTTGTTGTCTTGATATGGTATCAATATATGTGAATATCCTTAAAACTGAATAAGTTTTTATAAAATTTGATAAAATATAAGACACTATCAATGTGTGATTTTGTTACTCTAGGTAACAAAATATTAGTTCTGTTAGAGCTTTTAGTTATATTTTTACTACCAGATACGTAACAAAACATTACCTCTACCCAAGCCTTTAAATATGTATTACCGGATATAATATTAACATATGTTTCTTGCATTGGAAAAACATTAAACATGAAAATATTTTTTGTATTATTACCCATGGTCAAAATAAATTCATCAATGATGGGGTTATTCCAATATTTTATTGTAGTAAGTTGCTTTAACCATGAAATTTAGTAAAAACATAATAAGTCAATTTTTTTTATTTTTTAAATTAAAAAATTAAAGTGTTGACATTGATTTGTCACATCTAATAAATAATAGAAGTTGAGAATGTAGCTCACGCTTGAAGTTGGTTGGATGTCTCTAGAAGGGGGGTTGAATGAAACTTTGAAAAATTGGTTCCTGAAAAACTTAAGGTAAAACTGAGCTTAGCTCTCAAGCTTAGTAGCTTGGAATCTCAGATTAACTTAGAGAACACAAATTAGAAAAGCTCAGGTTATATTTAAATAAAAGACGTAAAGATAAGCTTGACAATTTAGTTGTGATTACTCTTAAGATCTGTTATGTGTGTTAAGCGGGTCAAGCTGAGCTTCAGATATTTGTAAGTGCAATTGTAAATGAGAAAGATAGAGAGAAGAGATGCACAATATTTATCCTAGTTCACCCATTCCTTGGGCTACGTTCAGTCCAGACAACCTTGTGAGATTTCCACTATGACAACCTTGTCAATTACAAGTATTCTTTCCTGCCTCTTCAGGCTCACACTCACACCAAGCTTAGGTACCTCCTAACCGGGTTGAGCTGCAAGTATTCTTTCTGTGCCTCTTCAGGCTTCACCCTAAACTCAGGACCTACTGACTTAGGTAAGATACAAGTATTCTTTACCTTGCCTCTTTAGGCTCTACTCTTTCTCACACTCAGTTTAGGCACACTCTAACTAAGTTGAGACAGTTACAATAATACAATAAGATTGAGATGAGATTGTTCTAGCTTATACTACATACACAATACGGGTACACAGTGAGCTCAGCTAGGTATCACTCTCTAAGAGTTACAAACAAAGAACTAATGTGAGAGATGATTAATGATACAGACTTAAGGTTGACTCAAGTAAATGAGATTAACTTGAGATTAGCTTGAGACTGATTGGTTAGGAATATTCAGTGTTGTCTCTTGCAGTCTATAGACTTGAGATTCTCCTTTTATATCAAAGGGAACTAGACGTTAACTAGCCGTTGGAGTGGAGAAAGATTGCTTGATGCTTTTTGACACGAGTACAGAACTTTCTGGTACGGGCTCAACAATGGCAATGTACTTGCGTTAACTTGCCTTAGTTGCTGGGTCTCATGTCTGAGTCTGAGTCTCAGTCTGAGTCTTACTTGCTAGGCTCAGTCTTACTTGCTCATCTGAGTCTCTGTCTTTCTTGTGCATCTGAGTCTCAGTCTCAGTCTTAAGTCTTCATATTTCTTCAACCCTTTAGACCTTTGTAGTCAAGCTGTCCTCGTCTTTGATCTCGTCTTACGGTTTTTGTTCACATTGTGGTTTTGTTTTTTAAGAATCTTAAGTGTTAGTCCTTTTGTTGCAACTTAGTTCAGCATCTCAACTTGCTTTGTTTCATTAGAAACTTATCCTGCACCATATGAGTCTAAAGTCTGCAAACATTTGAGCACAATGTCAGTAAAAACATAACCTCTTAGATATGCTTCTATGCTTTCACACTTTTGTTGGTTTGATCTCATTAAAACCCTTAAGGAGTGAGTTTTTCTTAATAATCTCCCCCCTTTTTATGACGGTAAACCACAAAAGTTTATAAGCTAAAAGTTATCTAAGTTTGAGATCTGAAGCTTAACTCCCCATGAGTCTTAACTCTATCACGAGATTTAAGACTTTACATTAAGGTTCATAAGTTAAGATTTTATATTCGCTTATGCTTTAATTTTAATGTTTCAGACTTGGTCGCAGGTGAATTTAACAATCTGTGCAAAGCAGAAGATTAATTTATGCAAAAACAGAAGATCTTCAAAATCTTCAAATTCCATTAATTATTGTGAAGCTGAGATTACATTAATTAAGGCAAAACAAAGTTAAGATTCAAAACAAGCAAAGAAAATAGCTTAAAGCAAAACAAACAAACTTAAGCTTATAAACTTTTCTAAGTTCCTAAAAATCTTTAAACTAATCCTCCTTTTGCCAACATCAAATACAAAATTTATATAGTAGGGGATGAAGTAGAGCTAGAGGGAGACTCAGTAAATCTAGGAACGGAGTGAGGTATAGCAGGAGAAGGGGGCAAGTTGGACAGATGTTCATGAATCTGATGATGATAATCATTTGAGGCACTAATTGCTTTAAGGATCATATCCATCCCTTCAAAGATTGAATCTTGCCTATGTTTATGCCTCTTTAGCTCCTTAATTATCTTGTTTTGAAATGTTTGCTGACTTGTGCCAAGCTTAGTTTGTTGCTGTTGTTGCTGCTTGTGCAGAGTGTTGAGAAAAGTATTAATTGAATCAAAGAAATGAGTTGGCATGGACTGTGCAGCTGGTGGTGGAGGTGCAGACTGATCAAACCTTGGAGGAGACTGGAAGAGGGAATCAGAAAAGAACTTGCCAGGGGTAGGCAGTGAAGTTTGATGAGAAGGAGAGTATACTGGAGTCTTGCATTTTTCTTGGGTCTCAGGTTCCTGATTCTCTTGTCCAGGTGAGACTTGCTCTTCTGGCTCAATCTAAGTCTCAGCAGGAGTGGCTTCTCTAGATACTTCCTTTTCCAGACTAGTTAGAGTTCCAGCCACGATCTTAGTGATTGGTGAGGGCTTAAGAGGAGGATATGGACAAGGTGAGACAAGTGGAGTTGAGATCAGAGGCTTTTCTTGGTGAGTTTGAGCTTCATCAGCTAAGTTGAGCTTAGTTTCAACAGGTTCTGGTTTATGTGGAACCAAGGCAACAAAAGATTTTTCTTTCTTCTCCTCCTTCTTTTCCTTCCTTTTCTTAGCTTCAGTTTCTACCTGATGAGTCCCTTCTCCCTGGTCCTCTCGTGTCCTCTTCTTCTTCTTGTCTTTCTTCTTCTTTTCAGTCATTATCTCCAGACATGACATCTTTGATGAGGGGGAAGCTTAATCAGTGGGTGGAATCTTATCTTTCATGGGTGAGTCAGGAGGGGGCATTGAAAAGGTAGGGGTGGAATAGACTTACCTTCAAGATTTAAGGCTTGAATGTTGGACTTGCCAAAGTAGGTCATCTTCTCCTTAGACTCTTCCGCAGAGGAGAGATCCACCTTGAAATGCTTGAGAATCCTTGTGATAAGCATAGCAAAAGGGAGAGATTCATTCATCTTTGCATTATTGAACGCATGTTCCATGTGCTTGAGGATGAGATACGATAAATTCAAGGCAATCCCATGCTTTAGATGGTAATTACCATCAAGTCAAACGCATACATATTGTCAAAGGTTCCAACTCTAGCGGTGATCGTCTCGGTAATGAGTTGAAAGATAAAATGTCCAAACGGGTTCAGAGCAGAGGATGAGAGGCTGATCTCAGCCTGACTGAACAGAGAAGCTCCTATGCACTCAGGTGGGATCCCAATCTGTTTCCACCAATGTTCTTCATTGTATATCTGGTTCCATGCGACGGGTACTTAAACAATTCCTCCAAGAACCTCCTATGTTAAGTCCATGTGAACACCCTTGAGATTTGCCACCACATGAGGGAGGCCTTCAAATGCACCCTTGACACTTGTGCATGAAGTGTAAAAAGCTCTGGTGAGCTTGGTGTATACGAGTTCAGACAGACTCAAGTATCCTTCCCATCCTTGCTTTCTCAAATAATGGATGACATCCCAGTTCATTTACTTCAATTCCATGGAAAGATAACTCTCCCAGTGACAACCTTCCATTCAATAAAACGCCTAGTGAACTTATATTCCACTAGTTCATTTTCAAATAATCCAAATTGGAATGAGAGCTTCTTGCTTTTGCTTCCTTCTCCAAGCTTACCCTTACCCTTGGTAGAAGGAGAAACAATGGTGAGATCCACATGAGCTGGGGATCTCAGTTTCTTAGGTGCAGAGGTTTGCACCATATTTGAAGTTATTCTTCTGGATTTTCTGGGTGGAGACTTGGTTTTGAAGGATGGTGAAGATTTAGTTTTGAAGGATGGTTGAGATTTGGCTTGTGTGTATTTAGAATCAGTGCTTGGTTGAGGGGTAGGTGAGTGTATGAGTCTCTCCTGGCTTGAAGTAACATCATTTTGAGATTCAATAGATTCGGAAGACATGTTCAGTTCAGGTGAAGAAGATGAAGATGAGAAATGAGATGAAGAGAGTTTGAGAACAGGAATTTTAATACGCATTAGTAGATGAGAGCTTGACAGATTTTACCTTTTATAGAAAGGATGAGAGAGGAGAGGTGGGAGAGAGTCATCCTGAGAAGTTATGAGGTAGTTGGGTGGTTGTGAATTTTAAATATATAACGACTAGTGGGACGCCTTTTGAGGCTAACCGTTGAGCATAACTAGCCGTTAGAGTTAGTGGCTCAAGACGGTTATCATTTCTGTAATTGTTTCATTTTATATGCTTGGACTCAATCTGAGTCTCAACTCAGGCTTAGTCTCAAGCTAAGTCTCAAGTCTGAGCTCAGTCTCATCTCTGAGTGCAATCTTAGTCTTAGTTAGACTAGCTTTCGGGTTTATTTGTTGTATTTCAAAAATATGATTTATTCATGAAAGCGCATATTTAAGAGATTCAAAATAAAATTGAACCTATCCTCTACAAGTGGTTTTGTAAAAATGTCAGCAAGTTGATTCTTAGTCTCAACAAAGATAAGGTCAACATTACCTTTTTGAACGTGATCTCTATTGAAGTGATGTTTGATATCAATGTGCTTTGATCTTGAGTGATGAATGGGATTTTTAGCTAGATTTATGGCACTAGTGTTATCACACAACATTGGGATCTTAGAGTACCTTAGTGCATAATTCAGCATCTGAGACTTGACCCATAGTACTTGAGTACAACATGCTGCAGCTGAGACGTACTCATCATCAGTTGTGGATAGGGCTATTGTATTCTGCTTCTTGCATGACCATGAGACAAGACATTTTCCAAGGAACTGGCAGGTTTCACTTGTGCTCTTCCTGTCTAGCTTGTCTCCAGCAAAGTCAGCATCATTGTAGCCTGTGAAATCAAACCTAATTCCTTTCTCATACCAAAGACCAAGTTTAGTTGAGCCAATTAGATATCTAAAAAATATTTTTACAGCTGAGAGATGAGATTCTTTAGGATTAGATTGATATCTAGCACAAATGCCAACATCATATTGGATGTCAGGTCTACTAGTAGTTAGGTACAAAAGAGATCCAATCATACCTTTGCAGAGCTTATCTGAGACAGGCTTATCATTTTCATCCTTGTCAATCTGAGTTGATGGATGCATAAGAGTTTTCATAGGCTTAGCATCACTCATCTTAAACTTCTTTAGCAAGTCTTTGGCATATTTTTCTTGATGTATGAAAATACCCTTAGATTGTCATGAGACTTGAGAATTCTTGACAAAGGGATTCATTAGTTGATCCAAAAATAATATCATCTATATATATTTGAACAATAAGTAAATCTTTATTATACTCCCTTTTAAATAAGGTTGTGTTAATATGATCTCAAGTGAACCCTTTTTCAACCAGGAATGGGCTCAATCTGTCATACCAAGCTCTAGGTTCTTGCTTAAGACCATATAGAGCGTTTCTCAATCTTAGCACATGCTGAGGATATTCTGAGTTCTCAAACCCAAGTGGTTGTCTCACACAGACTTCTTCCTCAAGCACACCATTTAAGAATGCACTCTTCACATCCGTTTGGTAGAGCTTGAAGTTTTTGTGAGTTGCAAATGCAAAAAGGATTCTAATTGTCGTAAGTCTTGCCACAGGGGCAAACGTCTCATCATAATCAATCCCTTCTTGTTGGTTAAAGCCTTGAGCAACAAGCCTCACTTTGTTCCTCATAACTTTACCTTTCTCATTGAGCTTGTTACGGAATACCCATCTAATGCCAATCACAGCTTGGTGAGAAGGTGGAGGGACTAACGTCCAGACTTTGCTTTTCTCAAACTAGTTGAGCTTTTCTTCCATTGCTTTTACCCAAGACTCATATTCAAGAGCTTCTTGGATGTCCTTGGGTTCTATTTCAGACAAGAGGGCCATCATGTTTTCAGCACTTCTGAATGAGGATCTAGTTCGGACTTTGTCTGAGGTCTCTCCAATGATTTGGTCTCTGGGATGAGAACAAACCAATCTCCAGATCCTGGGCATCTCAGATGCATGTTGATGTTGAGTCTCAGGTATGACTTGTGTCACTTGCTCAATCTCAGTTTGGCCTTTGTCTTTTTCTTCAGTTTGAGGATTTTCATCAGTCTCAGTCTGAGGTTGTCTGGTGATCTCAGTCTGAGGTGTTCTCGTGAGCTGAGTCTGAGGTGATCTTATGTCCTTCTGGTCCAAGGTGAATCTTTCCTTGTCTTCAGCTCCTGAGATTCTCATATCATCCATCATTTCCTCTAACTCTTCCTCCAGTCTCTTTTGTGAGATTCCCTGTATCTCATTGAACACTACATGCATAGAATATTTAGTAGTCTTAGTTCTTAAATTGAAAGCACAATAAGCTTTGGAAGTAAGTGAACAACCAAGAAAATTCCTTTGTCTGACTTTGTATCAAATTTTCCCAAAGAATCTTTTGTGTTTAGGATATAACAATCACATCCAAACACATGAAAGTAAGAAGTATAGGGTTTTCTCCCTTTCCATAGCTCATATGGAGTTTTATTAAGGATCTTTCTTATGGTGACTCTATTGGTAATATAACAAGAGGTATTCACAGCCTCTGCCCAAAAGTATTTCTCAACTCCAAAATCACATAATAAAGTCATTTCCATTTCTTGGAGTGTTCTATTCTTTCTTTCAGCTACACCATTTTATTGTGGTGTTCTTGGATAAGAGAAGTTGTGAGTTATACCATGTTTGCAAAGAATTACTTGAACTTGACATTCTCAAATTCTCCCCCATGGTCACTTCTCACTGTACCAATTCCATATCCTTTCTCAGATTGGACCTTTTTGCAAAATATTTTGAAACTTTCATAGGATTCATCCTTCTGAGATAGGAAGAGAACCTAAGTGAATCTGGAGAGTCATCCACTATTACAAAACCATATTTTTTGCCACTTAGACTGACTGTCTTAGTCGGTCCAAATAGGTCTATGTGAAACATCTCCAAAGGCCCGATGGTATTTACATGAGTCTTAGGTTTGAAGCTTATCTTAGTATGTTTGCTTTTTACGCATGACTCACAGACCATGTCTTTGTCAAACCTGATCTTAGGTAGACCCCTGACAAGAGATTGGCTTTCAAGCTGACTTATGGTTCTCATGTTAACATGTCTAACCCTTTTATGCCAAAGCCATTTTTCATTATCATAAGACACAAGACATGTGAGATCAGATAGACTCTCAAGTGAGACTGAATAAAGATTTTTATTTTGTTTCCCAGAAAAGATTGGTTTCCCAGTCTTAGAGACTATGATCTCACAAAATGTGGGTTGAAAATTAACATGATAACCATTACCACATAATTGGATTATACTAAGAAAATTGTGCTTCAAACCCTCAACAAAATATACATTTTCAATTTGAGCTGAGTTTGTCTTACCAATCTTACCTATCCCCTTGATCTGAGCTATACGGTTGTCTCCAAAAGAGACAACTCCAGATGCTTTCTCTTCAAGTGTTAGGAACTTGCTTTTGTCTCCTGTCATGTGCCTTGAGAACCCACTGTCCAGCACCCACATAGTCTTGGCTCTTGCTGCTGCCAAGCAAGTTTGTGTCACAGTGAGATTTGGTTTTAGGTACCCACTTGTATTTGGGTCGTACATGGTTAGATACCTTCCTTTTGACTGCTACTTGTCTTAAGTAGCAATCTGAGGTCTTATGGCCAAATTTACTACAACATGAGCATCTCTCTTTGCGCTTTGTTGAAATTCTGGCAAGCATACCAAAATCCAGCAGTATAATAGTAAGTAAAAGGGGTTTGTCGAATCCACAGGGAACGGTTCAATTATAAATCCTAGTGGTCACACTTATCAAGTGAGAGAAGATGGTTGTTGTTTGTGTAGATTGCAATAGTAAATAAAAAGCAGTAAATTGAGATGAGGTAGAGCAATTACTAGAACTAGAATTGAACTTCGTCTATCGCACCCCTTTCGTATTTGAAACCCAATGATATTTATGAATGTGCAATTATAATATTGAAGCACAAATTAAAGTTATTTCACAAAGGTCTCCACAAATATGAAATACTCAGAAATAATCTACCCTGGTCTCCATAGTGATAAACTACCCCGGATTAAAGATCAATTTGCTTAAGCTATCGATTCACCCTGGTCTCCACAGTCGCGAATTGAGTGTTTTTACCAATCGGAATTCAAGTTTCCTATGTCTAGGCTCCCCCAAACTCGCTCATGATTTTACAAAACCACCTCTCAGTGCGCCCCATAAAACCAATTCATAAATCCGGAACAAAGGCGGAAGCTAAGCATTAAGAACAGATTAAAAACACCAATATAATAAAAACAGGGATTCAGAAATAACAAAGAGAATTCAAATACAATTGGGGATTGAATCGACTACATTCAATCCTATCGGAGAGTTTAGCTACTCATGGTAGCCATTACAAAACAATCGAGAAACTGTCACACTTTTCTCTAGCTCTAGCTCTGCTCCATCGTCTCTCTTGATCTATGCAAAAGGTCCTTTAAATAGAAGTTGGATAGCTATCTGAAATCTGGAAGGAACCTTGTTGCAAATCTTATTGGAAATTTGTTTCTGTATTCCTGCGCTTCAACCTGCGCTCAGCGCAGATGAAGCGCAGGAAATAGAGAGTAATTTTATTTCCTGCGCTCCACTTGCGCTAAGCGCAGGTAGAGCGCAACTCACCGTTTCTGCTTTTCCTGATTTCCTCTTTTTCATCTTGATCTCTTCCTGATCTTATCTTTGCCTGCTACGCTTTCCTTATTTCCCTCTTTTTAGCTTGATCTTGTGCTGATTCTATCTTCAATTTGAATTGAGAATTTTATCTACAGAATCTTTATCTAAATAACTGCTGATTTTATCTTGATCTGTTGCCACTTAGAATCTTATCTGCAGATTCTTTCTTGAAATAAATGCTATCTTGTTTCTTCATTTAAAACTTTCCTCTTTATCTGCAAAATCAACAGATTTCTTATCAAAATAGCATCAAATTCAAAGTTGAATTAAATATTCACAAGATCTGCATTTTAAACTAAAAGAGGTAATTTGGGGTATAAATCTAATATTTTGCCCTTGATAAGTGTTGTAATTATATAGAAATTTATCATTAATTTAGCACTTATCACGCTTCTTTGCTGGAACAAAGAAATTTTATACCAAACTCCATTTGCAGGCTTATCATATCCTAACCCAGTCTTATAAAAAATTCCTTTCTGAGATCCAATGAGTCTCTCCGGGTTTTTTGTACCTTTAAAAATTTTGGTTAGGTCATCTATGAGAATTCTGTTTTGACGTTTGAGTTTTTGATTTTCTTCAAAAATATTTTTTGAGTTCAACTCAGCTTCAGCTTGAGTCTAAGCTTTGATATGTTTAGACAGCTTCATGTGAGAAACTATGAGACTAACATTCTTATGTTCAAATCCTCATTTTCTTTTTCAAGAAACTTCACCTTTTCTAAAGTTGTGTTTAACTCAGATTTTAATAAGGAGATTTTTTAAGCAAGAAGATTTGAATCAGAGAGGAGGTTTTCAAAAGTTGACTTAAGCTCATTAAAGGAGAGATCAGAGTCAGACTCACATGCCTCTTCGTCTGATGAGTCATCATCATCCATCAAGCACAGATTGGCCGATTCCTCATCTTGACTCTCTTCTTCCTGTGAGTCGTCCCAAGTGGCCATCATTGCCTTCTTTCTGGGACTTTTCTTGACTTCTTTTCTCAATTGAGAACAATCAACTTTGAAGTGTCCCAGCTTGTTGCATTCAAAGCAGATGACTTGTCCTTTCTTGTCAATCTTGAGCTCAACTCTTCTAGATGGAAATCTTCTTCTTCCATTTCCTCTAGATTTCCATATTTGTCTTATCCTTCATGAGATGAAGGCAATCTCACCGTCCATCTTAGTCTCACCATCATCGTCTTTACATTCCTCACTTTCTGTATCCTGAGAAGAGTTTAGTGGAACTTGATGAGCAAAGCTTACCTTCTTACCTTTACAGTTGCTGGAGGAAGTTTTCAGGGCAATGGATTTGGGTCTTCTAATGAGATTCTCTTCCATTAGCTCTTGCTCATGATCTTTGAGTGAACCAAGCAATTCATCTAGTCTGAGTGTGCTCAGATCCTTAGCTTCTTGAATTGCAGTTACCTTGGGCCTCCAAGGATTTGATAAGCTTCTGATTATGTTCCTTACCATATCTTGATTTGAGTATGTCCTTCCTAATAACTTAAGGTCATTTGTGATAATAGTGAAGCATCTCACCATGTCCTCAATTCCTTCGTCTTCGTTCATTTGGAATCATATTGTATTACTAAGATGTTGTTCTTAGCCTCTTTGACTTGGTTCGTTCCTTCATGCTCAGTCTCAAGAGCCTCCCATATCTCTTTTGCTAAGGCGCGACCAACCACTCTTCATATTCACTCCGGCTTAGTGCACACGTGAGTAAGTATTTAGCTATTGAGTTGAGAATGTATCTGCTCTTCTCAGCTTCAGCCCATGTTTCCCTAGGCTTAGCTGCTCTCAAACCAAGTTCATCAATAATATAAGGCATATAAGGACCTACCTCAATGATCTCCCAGAGATCTGTGTGATGAGACTCAATAAAAAGTCTTATCATGTCTTTCCAATAGTAATAATTTGATCCATCAAAGGCAGGTGGCCTGTTGGTGGATGCTCCTTCAGGAATGAAGAGACTTGCATTTGGTCCAGCCATGGATTTTTTTCCTCTTCACACTCAGGTGTGCTCAACCCCAAGAGGCCGAACTCTGATACCAATTGAAGTTGGCTAGATGTCTCTAGAAGGGGGTTGAATAGAGACAAAAATTGGTTCCTGAAAAAGTTAAGGTCAAGCTGAGCTCAGCTCTCAAGCTTATTAGCTTGGAATCTCAGATTAACTCAGAGAACACAAATTAGAAAAGCCCAGGTTATATTTAAATAAAAGACATAAATATAAGCTTGACAATTTAGTTATGATTACTCTTAAGATCTGTTATGTGTGTTAAGCGAGTCAAGCTAAGCTTTAGATATTTGTGAGTTCAATTGTAAATGAGCAAGATAGAGAGAAGAGAAGCACAAAGATTTATCCTGGTTCACCCATTCCTTGGGCTACGTCTAGTCCCCACAACCTTGTGAGATTTCCACTATGACAACCTTGTCAATTAAAAGTATTCTTTTCTGCCTCTTCAGGCTCACACTCACACCAAGCTTAGGTACCTCCTAACCGGGTTGAGCTGCAAGTATTCTTTCTGTGCCTCTTCAGGCTTCACCCTAAACTCAGGTACCTACTGACTTAGGTAAGATACAAGTATTCTTTACCTTGCCTCTTCAGGATCTACTCTTTCTCACACTCAGTTTAGGCACACTCTAACTAAGTTGAGACAGTTACAATAATACAATAGGATTGAGATGAGATTGTTCTAGCTTATACTACATACACAATACGGGTACACAGTGAGCTCAGCTAGGTATCACTCTCTAAGAGTTACAAACAAAGAACTAATGTGAGAGATGATTAATGATACAGACTTATGATTGACTCAAGTAAATGAGATTCACTTGAGCTTAGCTTGAGACTGATTAGTTAGGAATATTCAATGTTGTCTCTTGCAGTCAGTAGACTTGAGATTCTCCTTTTATATCAAAGGGAACTAGTCATTAACTAGTCGTTGCAGAGGAGAGAGTCTGCTTGATGCTTTTCTAACACGAGTACAAAACTTTCTGGTACGGGCTCAACAATGGCAGTGTACTTGCATTGACTTGCCTCAGCTGCTGGGTTTCATGTCTAAGTCTGAATCTTAGTCTGAGTCTTACTTGCTCATCCTTGTCTCAGTCTTTCTTGTGCAACTGAGTCTCAGTCTTAAGTTTTTATTTCTTCAACCCTTTAGATCTTTGTAGTCAAGTTGTCCTCATCTTTGATCTTGTCTTAATGTGTGCATTTTGCTGCTCTCTGTCTTACGGTTTTTGTTCACATTGTGGTTTTGTTTTTCTTGAATCTTAATTGTTAATCCTTTTGATGCAACTTAGTTCAGCATCTCAGCTTGCTTTGTTTCATTAGAAACTTATCATGCACCATATGAGTCTAAAGTCTGCAAACACTTGAGCACACAGTCAGTAAAAACAGAACCTCTTAGATATGCTTCTATCCTTTCGCACTTTTGTTGGTTTGATCTCATTAAAACCCTTAAGGAGTGAGTTTTTCTTAACAACGCTAACCCTAATTATAATATGTTTTGACAAGGATTTTTCAATTAAATTTTTTAACTAAGGCATAGTACAAAAATGAGAATCTCATCTCCTTTTACAAGAAACTTAATCGAGAGAAAGATTTGTTTTGTTTTATGTAACCATAGATCAAAACCATTCATCTCCCACTTTTTTAAGATTCAAAGATTCATAATGTTAGCTATGTCCCACAACCAAATATGTTCCCTATTATCCACCAATAGCATGGTCTCAAGAATTTCGTCTGACAACGAGCGAGTCATAGTTGCATATATAGGGGAGTGCATTGAGTCTACAAAGATGAAACATATATTTGAAACTGAAAAAAGGCTTAAGAATTTTATAATAGTTAATCAAACACTTGGTCATATCTCTACTCTCCATTAAGAAGCTAAGACAATTACAAATATGTAATCCTCAGTTTAAAAGGAAGAGCAACAAATAAATAGGTGAGCCACTAAAAAAATTGATAATAAAATAGTAAGTTATATTAAAATGTTAAAAATGTTAAAATAAAACTTTAATATAAGCTATTACTCCATAATGAGGTGACACTCTAGCAAGTTAACAGTGAGCATAAATAATACATAAAATAAAATTAGTAATTATAAAATACATTAGCAGTTCTTTTCATTTACTTTTTCTATATTTCTTTTATCAAAAAATGAAAGTATATCTATTTTTAATCTAGCCAGTTTCAACTACTTTTCTTAATGTCTTTTAGTCTAATCATTTTTCTTTTCTTTTGAAAAATTATTTCTCATTATTTTTTTTACATATATAACCTTTTTTATTCTCAATATTCTTCTCTCTTTTACTTCTCTCATCCAATAGTTATTACTTTGTTTACGATTAAGGTGTTTTAAAAGTATATGGATATAAGATAAAGGTTTTAAAAGTCAGGGACACAGACCAAAGTTAACAAAAAATATAGGAATGAAAAACATATTGTACCCTAGAAATTAAAATTGGTATCCTATATCTTTAGTTTTGATTGTTAACTACACTTTCCGAATAAACTCTCAATTTCATCCTCGAAATTGTCATTTCTCTCATTGTTAGTCCCAAAACTAAATTAATCCCTAATAAGGAACACTATGACACATATTATGGAAGTTAGAGGACCTACTTATATAATTAATTTAATTTGAGGACTATTCGGAGATGAAATTGAGGGTTTACTATGTGGTTTCCAATAAATATTCTGAAATATAATTTCAAAACTATGAGCTTGATTGGGGTCCAACAAATTTATTTATCCTCATTGGAGCGGAGAATTTGCATAGAGATGAGGGTAGGATGAAAGGATGACAACTTTACCCTTATGTTTATATTAAATGGGACAGAGCTTTCACCCAAAAAAATGCAAAATCCCAAACCGCGAAGGAGTGTGCTTTAAATCTTGAACTCAAAGCTCCCTACTACTACCATAATCGACCGTTGCCATGGCTTGAAGAAGTCTGATTTCGACCCCCAACACCTCATTGTGAATCATCATAGACTTGCCTCGCCATAATCAATGGTTTCCATGGTCTGAAGAGATTCAATTTGACCCAGCACCTCACGTGAACCACTTATTGTCCACCTCCAAGGGAACCACTGATCAATCATTGTGAACCAACGATCAACCGTTGTGAACCACCAATCTCGCTATTGGTCGTTAACCACCGATCTTGCTACTACAAGTGAAACGTTGATCCTATGATGGCTTGAATAGTAATCTCATGTGCTATCACAACATTCAGTTGTGCGTAACAACCATCATCGTCAGCGTGGGAGGAGTCGTTGTTCACCTTATAGGGGCTGTTAAGGGGAGTAGCAGTACGAGTTTTCTTTGCTCTGACAAATGATGAGTTTTCTCTATTTTTTCATACTCTCTCATGTTCATTGTGTTGAGTCTCAAGACGCTAAAAGTCTAAGACACCCCACGTTTAGTATTTTGATGATAAAAAACTTAAGAAAACACATTATAAGTCTTCACGCTAATCTTTAATGAAGTTCTTATGTGTCAGATAAGGCCAACCATCTTAAGTACTAAGGCTATCTAAAGTAAGTCATGGATCTGAAGGAAGCTCGTTCTGAAGATGTCAAGGCTATCTGAAGCAACAAGGTTATGAAGATTCATATGAAGATTCATATGAAGTCTAAAGTGTGATATGAAGACTGAATAGGAATATAAAACCAAGCTGTTTGCAGCCAAAGCTTTTCTGACGTGGCAAGTCAAAGTATGACCCATTCATTCATGCAACCTCAAAACATAAATCTGGAAAGACAAAAGATCACTTTTTAGCTAAGGTTTGAGAAACAAGCACCAAATAGGAAATGTTGCGCAGCGGGACTTGCAGAAGTCAGAATAGTGCTGCAACCTTGTATTGTGTCAGAGATGTCTCACAATGGGATGAAGAGCATTTAATGATATCTCTCAACGTACTTCTCAACAACATTTTCAAGCTATCGAAGCCTATAAATACGAGTGCATCTTCGTGAAGCAAAGGGCAAGCAATCTATGCATTTTTCTTTGAGAAAAAACCCTGTCAAAATTTGTATAGATTTCACTGTGATTATTCTTTGCACCGAACTTTCATATTATGTGTCTTACACAATTATCTGTACAATTCTTTGGAGCGAAGAACTTATCTGAAGTTATGAGTTCTCTTATTCTTTGTAAACACTTAGAATAGAGACTGAAGAAGCTAGGTGAGCAAACAATACTTGTAAGAGCCAGGAGAGGCTAGGTGTGCAAACAATACTTGGTTGTTAGAGCATGAAGAGACTTGACTGTAAAAGAATACTTGTAATTTGTTCATATTAGTGGGTAAATCCAATAGCTTGTTAGCACTAGGACTAGATGTAGCTCACAACTGGTAGTGAGTGAACCAGGATAAATTTATGGCTAAGTGCTTCTTTCCCTTAATTCCTTTTATTATATATGCACTAACGTTAAAGGGGAACCGAACATAAGTTTACAAACATTTTTCTATCTTAAACAAGTAAAATACTTTGGTAGAAAAACCTCTTATCTGAAGCTTTCAGATAAGGGATAAAAGTTCAAATAGCTTCTGAAAACCTGTCTGAATTTTTGTAAACTCTGTTTCTAAAAGGTTTTCTATAAATCTGCAAAAAGTTTGTCAAAACACTATTCAACCCCACTTCTAGTATTTTCCTGTGGTTCTACACATTGTTCTGTCATACCCTCTGTTTTATTCAATGTTGTTAAAACAAGACCGGACCAGTTGGTCCGACTGGTTCAATCGGTAACCAAACTGGTAGAACCGGCCGGTTCTTGCTGTGTGTGCGTCTTGTAAGTTACTTACTTAAAAAAATAAATTTGGGCAACCAACAAGACTCGAACCGCATCCCCCTGTTGTTGGGTCGTGTGAAATGCCATCACACTATTGATGACTTTCAATAATAATCGCCAAGCTTTATATATATATATATATATATATATATATATATATATATATAATATCTAATTTTTTTTGGAAGTTATAACATACAGTTTAATTAGATAAACGAAAAAACCTTTTCCTGTTACAATAAAAATATTAAAATATATTTAAATAAAATTATCTAACATAAAATAAAAATATTTATAAAAACATGTTAATTTTGTAACTCTATTTTATATTATTAATGTTATTTACTTTTTTATTGGTATAGGTATTATGTTTTTTTCAATATCATTATTTTTTTATGTAATTAAATATTTTTAATATATCATATAATTTTTTAATATTATTTAATTAATACCGGTTCGACCACGGTTAGACCATTGAACCTTGAACCGGTGCTTAACCGGTTCAATTTTAAAAACATTGATTTTATTAATCTAGCAAAGTGAACTTAATTCATATAATTTCAAGTTATACTCTTTGTTCATGATGTAGTTAGCTTTATCGGGGTAATTGTTCACTATGTTATTAGGCTTCTCTACCTCACAGGTCTTACTGGAATGAGTTCCTTTTTAATTCACTAGATGATTAGCATAATGAATTTTCCACCATTCATAAATGCATTATTTTTCAAGTTGTTAAATACGTGTACATGTACGTGAGATTCCTATAAATCATATTGTATCACTTGAATACAACTTTTAACTATCATTATGTAGCCTCCAATCGATTGTCCGGAAAATTTAAGCTTTCTAAACCTTGTACAATGGATTACGAACTTGTGAATAATGATTATACTCTTCTAGAAAATGTGGTTGACATTCAATTCTATTTGTAAAACAATGGATTAAATTGCTATGACAATCGATTAAAAATGTGCTGAACATGTGATTTGATATTCTGTTTGTGAAACAATCGATTATTACAGTTTCCATAATGAATTTAGCTTTTGTGTTAGTATACGATTGATTAAACTGCACGCAAAATCAATTTTGTGTTGGATTGACAATCAATTAACTAAAAGTTGAAATCGATTAAATGTGGTTTATAAGGCCCGAACTTTTTCACACCAACATGATGCTAAAACATTTCAGACATAATTTTTTAAATATTGTTTTTCATATCTGTTTAAAATATATCCAAAATTTGAAATGAATTTAATTTTTTTATAACTATTTCTTATATAAAAATAAGTAAATAAAATGATAATTACATAAAAGTTTCTATCTGGGGTGAAACACCCAACTAATGAAATTTCACCTCTCTTAAATCATCATATTTATTATTTTTTAATGAAAGGTCAAGATCTTTTACCGGTCACATGTTGAATGTTTATTAACAATATTATTAGTTGGTCCCTTGCTCAATTTTAAAAATTGTGGTTTTAATTTTTTAGTTAACCTAATTTATTATCAATATTTCATTTAATGTGAATAATCACATATTCTTGTTTTTCTAAGAAAAAAATTAATTAAAAATATATAAAGAATACTTCAACCCATTATATAATATAATATAAATACATAAATACAAATCAAAACTAAGCATATAATAATACAATTAGCATATCAAACCCAGGCACTCAAATATAAAATAAAATCAAAACCCACAATTAAGATAAATAAACAAAATCAAAACAAAACCCACAGCAACAAAAAAAAAAATACTCATGCCAGACTCGCTTGAAGCATGTAGTGAAATAATCTTCACAAATTCTGCAGATGACCATTAGTTAAGCTTAAATTGATTATTTAAAATAAATTAAATTTAATTATATGTTAATGATGAACATTCATAACGTTAAATATATATTAAATATTTTAATAGTTAATTAAATCATAAATTTATTAACACTGTAAATATTAATTAAAACCCATAATTTTCATTAAAACTTGATTTGGAATAATTATTTGAATTTCGAAAATTAAACAATTCAGTCCCTTTTTATGTGAAAGAATGTTTTCTAAATAGATAAAATATTGTTTAATTAAAATTTCATTTCGTCGGTGCATTGTCTCAAATCAAATAAGAATCAAGTTTGATTCCCCTTAAGCAAGGTCTCGAGTTCGAGTCTTGTGGATGGAAAAAATCCCCGCCGGGAGAGCTAGTCCCACCATGATATGGATGTTCCCGGCTCGAACAGGGTTGCCTCCCATGAAGAATACCTGTGGTTAAACCGAAAAATAAATAAGAAGCAATTCTACACTTTTTATACAACAAATTAATAAAAGTTTATTCAATCCTTTAAAAACAAATAAACACAAAAAAAAATCCTTCAAAAATAAATATAATAGACCCCTACTAACAAATATTAAAACATGAGATAAAAATGATAGGTCACTTTACCTGTAATAGTATATCATCAGTCTAAAAAAAAAAGTAAAAGACAAATGAAACACTCTAGGACAACTCTACATTAAATCCTTATCAAAATGATAATTTCAAAAGTTAAACTCATAGTATTATGAATTAAATTTGCATGGATTCTTTTTTCTGGTGTAAGGAAACTTGCATGGATTCATAATTCACTTTAATGCTACCCATCCCCGGTTAAATTGCGGAATTTATAAGAAAATTGAATTTATATTTTTTTAGAATTATACAAAATAATACACGTGGCATCTCTGGATAAACCTTCATTTTAAGTTCACCACATCAAGTGGCAATGTGGCACGCATGTATTGGATTTGCAATCTTTCATTTTCATTTCTTTTTTTCCGTTTGCTATATAAATCCCTCAAACTGCACTCTTTCCCACTCATTCTACTCTGAGAAACAAAAACCCCACTGAAAGGCGCACAAGTAGTATACTCCACTGTGATGGCATTGGCAACAAACAAGAAGATGCAAGAAGAAATTGAAGCTCCCATCCATGGGGACATCTTAGAAGCTATATTCTCACACGTGCCACTCATTCATTTGGTGCCAGCTCGTCACGTGTCAAAGGCCTGGAAGCATGCTGTATTAAGCTCCCTCTGCCACGTCAACCCCGTCAAGCCGTGGCTCACGGTGCATACCCAGAGCCACCGTGCCCCGCACGTGACAAACTCGTACGCGTACGATCCACGATCGCGCGTCTGGGTAGAGATTCACGCGCCGCCAGTCAACCTCTCTTCCGCTATCAGGTCGTCGAACTCAACGCTTCTCTACACGCTCTCTCCCACCGAGTTCTCCTTCTCCATCGACCCGCTCCACGTCGAATGGCAGCACACGCGCGCCCCGCGCGTGTGGCGTGTGGACCCCATCGTCGCGCGCGTGGGAATTTTCATCGTAGTCGCAGGCGGCGCGTGCGACTTCGAGGACGATCCACTGACGGTGGAGATGTACAACACGGAGTCCCGTGCGTGGGTTCGGTGCCAGTCCATGCCGGCAATACTGAAGGAGTCAACGGCGTCAACGTGGCTCTCAGTGACCGTCGCCGGCGGCAGGATGCACCTGACTGAGAAAAACTCCGGCGTGACGTACACGTTCGATTGCGACACAAAGACATGGCAGGGGCCGTACGATCTGCGATCCGACGAGAGCGAGAGCGTGTTCTACTGCGTGACAGAAACAGTGAAGAACCATTTGGTGGTGGTGGGGATGATTGGGGATGCTGAGAACGTGAAGGAAGTGAAGTTATGGGAAGTGAAAGGGGAATTAGGGTTGGGATTGGAGTACTGGTGTGAGGAATTGGGGGCGATGCCGAAGGAGATGGTGGCGAAGTTGAAAGGTGAGGATGGCACTGCGGTGGTGGCGTCCATTGCGGTGAATTCGATAGGGGATTTTGTGTACTTGGTGAACCCGTCGGAGCCAGAGGAGATGGTGGTGTGCGAGGTTGTGAACGGGGGAGGGTGTAAGTGGGGGAGTGTGAGGAACGCGGTGGTGAACGACGTGACTCGAACAGGGAGAATGGTGTTTTGCGGCGGCGATGTGGGATTAGAGGATTTGCAGAGGGCAATTACACAGAATTGTAAGTTTGAGGTGAAAGAAGAGTAAACAAGGTTTATTAAATTAAATTAAAATGGCGGTTCCAGTATTAAGCTCTAGATAGAAGTAGTATTTTACAATGACGTTGCAACGGCAACGACGATTATGCAAGCCATATTTGTTGATGAATTTGGTAATTTTAAAGGATGTGAAGGAGTAGCGACTGTAATTACAGTTTAATATTTGTGAGAGTGAGTTGAAATTGAAGGTGAATTGAAGAGGAAATGGCGTATGGGATTATGCAAATTACAGCTTCAAATTGAGCCAATAACTCTTCATAGGCTGTCCCACAAAGACCAAGGGGCATGGGCCGATAAGTGAGCAGAATTGTGATGGATAGTGATAAGGGCAGTGACGATGGTTGCTTGCAGCTCATGAGGACGACCTGTTGGCTTTACCTCATTAATGGCCGTTGATCTTTGTTCCAATGAGGAGGCATGGGGCATGTACCTCATTAATGCGGTTTTTATCTCTTTTTAATGGCCGTTTATCTCCGGTTTTATATTATGAGAAATATAAATCTACTTACTTATGTAAGTGCTCTTTGAGTGTGGGGCAGTCCAAGTAAGTGCTCTTTGAGTGTGGGGCATTCCCTACCTTGGACTGGGCAGAAAATGACTCATTAAATTCGACCAAAATCATCTGCATGAGTTAAGCCCACAAAGGGACAGTGTGGATCACGGGAGAAATGTAATTGAGCAGTAATTTCATTCCTCTTTAATACGTGAATGTGTTATTTGAGTTAAATAGAATGATTAACATTTCTTTAATGCAAACTGAGTACTCCCTCATCCTAAATTTTTTCATTCATTTTACCAAAAAAATATTATGAGAAATATAAAATAAAAATAAAAAAACCATTGAAATATATTAATATTAAGTTTGTTTCATAAATAGCCTTAACATTAGCCAATCTCACCCCGGCGCTAATGATTTCTCTTTGTTGCACTCATTAGCTGGTCGCGGGTTCGAGACTCCGCACAACTATTCCCACCCCCTTTCAATCCATAACCCAATCCAAAAAAAATAACCTTAATATTAAATGATTGAATAAATGACTATCTTTTTAGGAAAATTATATGGTGTACTACTTTGAATGTCATTAACCGGTGCATCAATGATCTTAACTGTTGAATCAAATAACTGTTAATAGGATGCGTGAGATGAAAAAGGTAATCGGTCAATTAATAACACTAAACCAAATTTTAAAAATTTCAGACAAGTCCTTGTCTCTTCTATGTTTCTCTCTCCTCTCTCTCCTCTATTTCTCTCTACTCTCTCCTCTCTCATTTGTTTCTCTCTCCTCTCTCCTCTCTTTCTCTCTCCTCTGTTTCTCTCTCCCCTCTCCTTTATTTTTCTCATGTTTCTCTCTCCTTTGTTTCTCTCTCCTCTATTTCTCTCATGTTTCTCTCTCCTCCCTCTCTCTTCTCTGTTTCTCTCATGTTTCTATCTCCTATGTTTCTCTCCTGTTTCTCTCTTCCATCCCTCTCTCCTATCTCTCCTCTGTTTCTCTCTTCTCTATCTCCTTTGTTTCTCTCTTGTTTCTCTCTCATCTCTCTCTCCTCTCTCCTCTATTTCTCTCTCCTCCCTCCTTTCTAATTCTCTCTCCTCTATTTCTCTCCTTTCTCCTTTATTTAGAGCACCGTCGATGGGGGTTGGAAGCATGTGGTGGTGGAACGAAAGAGTCATTTTCTTCAACACCATATGGCGTTTCACCAAATGAAAATGCGCAAGAGCATTCTCGCAAAGACCACAGACCACTATTGAGATCTAACTTAGAAACTGAGAAACTGGGATGTCGATGCAGCCCCTTAGGTGAGTTACGGCTCAGTCAGCTCAGAGAGAGGAGAGAGAAATGGAGGAGAGAGAGAAGATAGAAACAGAGGAGGGAAAACGGAGAGAGAAACGAATGAGAGAGAGGAAAGAGGGAGGGAGGAGAGAGACAGAGGAAAGAGAGGAGAGAGAGGAGAGAGGGAGGAGGAGA